>CM049396.1:7305000-7480000 GCA_026929865.2 Hyperoplus lanceolatus
CAGGACTCTTGTCTTTCTGTGATAGTTTGAACATAGTTTAACCCTTCCCCTATCTCTCTCTCTCTCTCTCTCTCCCTCTCTCTCTCTCTCTCTCTCTCTCTCTCCCTCTCTCCCTCTCTCTCTCACAGGAGCCCACTACAAAGCGCAGTAAACTTGTCTCCAGGGTTTCCTCTCTGGCCGGTCTGCTGCCGCCCGTCAAGACAACTGCTCCGCTGAAGAGGATCGGACAGACACTGCAGGTCAACCAACAATCAGTTTACATTCAAAATACTTTATTAATTATTATTATTATTATTAATTCATTTGAAGGTCTATCCCATCCATGTAAATCAAATAAATAATAATCAACGCCTTCACAAGTTTTTTCTTTTTACATTGAGTCAATAAGTAGTGAAGAAAGTTTGTGTTTTTTCCTAACTTGTATTTATTTTTCAGTTATTTTAATCATTTCCTCAATTTTACTGAACATGAGAACACAAGGACTCCTTGGGTTATAGTTGTAATCTTTATTATTATTATTAATTTTTTGGGGGCCTAAATATTAATATATTTCTCTGCATCTTCCTCTGTTTAGCGTTCCATCAGTTTCCGTAATGAGACTCAGACAGAGAGAGCTGCTCCTCCTCCATCTTCTTCTTCTTCTACTACAACAAAGACGCGCGTCATCACCAACACTTCCTCCTCCATGACGACCACACGGGTTTCCACGGCAACAACTCAAGCCGCCAAACGCCGCGACAGCAAACTGTGGAGCGAGACGTTCGACGTGCGACTGGGAGCGACGCAAACTCTGAGTCCAAAGGAGATCAAACGACAAGAGGTGAAAAGGGGGCAAAATGATGTACATACATTATATAAATACTATGTATGAATAGTTCTAACAAAATACAGTACAATATTTATTCCCAATGGTTAAATACGAAAAACTCCTTGTTAAAATGCACTTGACAAAAACAATATTTTATCCCCACAAGTCAGTAGACAAGAGGTGAGGGTCAAAATGCTGTACAAATACATAGGCCTACATCATACAGTACAATACGTATGCAAATCAACACAGCAGTATTTTTAGAATAGTTCTTACGAAATAATGTATTGATTCTCAATGGATTATTATAAAACACAGCATTTAAGACCCCTTGTTAGAATAAACTTGACAAAAACAATATTTATCCTAATAAACTAATGGGGAAAGGCTAACTTGACATTCTACACTACAAAATAAAAACTTCTTTATTCTTAAAAACTCATCAAAATAACTTTTCCAATTCTTGCACAGTCTTCACCAATGGAAAACTCACACTCATCTACTGATGTTTTTTTCTAAACTCTCTCTCTCTCTCTCTCTCTCTCTTTACAGGCAATATTTGAGTTAGCTCAGGGCGAGCAAGACTTGGTTGAGGATCTCAAGTTGGCTAAGAAGGTAAACAAAAACCTAGATTTATTCCTTGAGGCACTGACTTTCTCCCTACATTTATTTTATAGTGCTAACTGTGTGTGTGTGTGTGTGTGTGTGTGTGTGTCTGTTGCGCTCATATGTGTGCGTGTGTGTGTGTGTGTGTGTGTGTGTGTGTGTGTGTGTGTGTGTGTGTGTGTGTGTGCTGCAGGCCTACCATGACCCGATGCTGAAGCTGTCGATCATGACGGAGCAGGAACTGACCCAGATCTTTGGAACCCTGGACTCACTGATTCCTCTGCATGAAGGTGAGAGGAGCATCTAAAGTAAACATGCCAAACTGTCTATAGCCCCTTTAATTCAGACATGCACCCTTTTACTTAAAGCAATAGTGCGTACCTTCTGCTGCCCCAATGAGGAATTCTAAGTAATTACAGCAACACTGTCGCCGCAATCACATGAGGTTAAGCCTTCAGTGATCGCACATGGATTTTATACCTTCTGCTGTACGTCCAGGGTTTTTCGTGGCAGTAGAATCAACAACTGAAACATTCCTTGGGATTTTTCTGAGCTCCTGCGCCAGTGTCAGGGGGCGGCACCAGTTTGTAAACGTTGCCATACTGAGAAAAACTTTTTGGGAGCTGAACGGCTTAATCAACTTTGTGTCAACTTATTTGGCAACGGCTTGATTATAACCTTTATTCATTTGTATGAAAGAGTTCATTTGTATGAAAGAGCACTCTAGCTTTTAACACGTCGTTCTCCTGTCTGGAGAAGCACCCTGGCCTCATTTACAACCTCTTTAACCCTTGTGCCACCCTAACTTTTTTGTTACACAGGAGGACCTGGCGGCCACAAGAAGCCACTCCCAATTAACTGCCATATAAACCTTATACAATAATGTTTTTTTTTACTTTTTTTTTTATAAACCATTCACCCCACTTGTGCTCTGTACATACATATTTAATATTAGTTGATTTTCATTTGCTTTTAATGCTTAAAATGATTGTTTTTGTGTCAAAGTCAGTATTTTTTCCCCCCTAAAAACTAAGAAAATGATTTTTTTTTTATATAATAGATGCAGAGTTGATTTTTTTAGGTGGAATAACTAGAGTCTAGGGCATATGAATGATTTACACACAAAAAACATTTGAGGCATGTTTAGTTTTTGCGCATGCTCAGATGCAAATAAATTGTTACACAGGAGGACCTGGCGGCCACAAGAAGCCACTCCCGATTAACTGCCATATAAACCTTATACAATAATGTTTTTTTTTACTTTTTTTTTTATAAACCATTCACCCCACTTGTGCTCTGTACATACATATTTAATATTAGTTGATTTTCATTTGCTTTTAATGCTTAAAATGATTGTTTTTGTGTCAAAGTCAGTATTTTTTTCCCCCTAAAAACGAAGAAAATGATTTTTTTTTATATATTAGATGCAGAGTTGATTTTTTTAAGTGGAATAACTAGAGTCTAGGGCATATGAATGATTTACACACAAAAAACATTTGAGGCATGTTTAGTTTTTGCGCATGCTCAGATGCAAATAAATTGTTACACAGAAGGACCTGGCGGCCACAAGAAGCCACTCCCAATTAACTGCCATATAAACCTTATACAATAATGTTTTTTTTACTTTTTTTTTATAAACCATTCACCCCACTTGTGCTCTGTACATACATATTTAATATTAGTTGATTTTCATTTGCTTTTAATGCTTAAAATGATTGTTTTTGTGTCAAAGTCAGTATTTTTTTCCCCCTAAAAACGAAGAAAATGATTTTTTTTTATATATTAGATGCAGAGTTGATTTTTTTAAGTGGAATAACTAGAGTCTAGGGCATATGAATGATTTACACACAAAAAACATTTGAGGCATGTTTAGTTTTTGCGCATGCTCAGATGCAAATAAATTGTTACACAGAAGGACCTGGCGGCCACAAGAAGCCACTCCCAATTAACTGCCATATAAACCTTATACAATAATGTTTTTTTTTTTTTTTTTTATGAACCATTTACCCCACTTGTGCTCTGTACATACATATTTGATATTCGTTTATTATTCATTGTTTTTAACCCTTTTCAGGCTAGTTTTTGTGATGAAATTACACTTTTTTATATACAAAAATAATAATAACTGAAACACTTTTCATACGATAGATGCAAGGTGGATTGTTTTCTGTGGATGTTGACGAGATAGGATCTATTAATGATCAACGAAAAGATTGACATTCAAGCATTTTTAGTTTTTGAGAAACAACAACATTTATATCACAAAAAACATAAATCGAACAGTAGAACAGGCTAGAATAGATATATATGCAGCTAAAAGGTGCTATTTTGGGGCTTTCAGGTGGCTGCTCACCCAAAAGTTCACTGACACTCCCAAAAGTGTGTGTGTGTGTGTGTGTGTGTGTGTGTGAGAGAGAGAGTGAGTGAGTGGGTGAGTGTGTGAGTGAGTGGGTGTATGTGCGCGTTTGTGTGTGAGCATGAGTGAGTGTGTGTGTGTTTGAGAGAAAGAGAGAGCGAGAGAGAGAAAAAGACATTCAATGGAAGAGGAACACACTTCGCTGGCAATTTTTGAAAATGTGTCTGTGACATTGGTAATGCTTGGCCATGCTGTAAATGAGCAGTGTGCCCTACACCCATACTTAAAACATTGGTCAACCGAACATAAGAACAGGCTAACAATTTATATTGATTGTGTGTGTGTGTGTGTGTGTGTGTGTGTGTGTGTGTGTGTGTGTGTGTGTGTGTGTGTGTGTGTGTGTGTGTTGTCGAAAATGAGCGTTGTGCACTTTACCCATACTTAAAACTTTGATCGGTGTTGCACCTGTGTAAACAAACCCAGACTTTCCCAGACTTTTGTTTTTTGTTTTCACTTCATCGGCATCTTTATAGCCTGCAAGATGAAGGAGTGTGCATCACTTCAAAGAGAATGTAAGAAGGATTTTGCATGAATGGCGTAATTATGACACACACAGACACACACACACAGACACACACACACACACACACACACACACACACACACACACACACACACACACACACACACACACACACACACACACACACACACACACACACACAGTTTTGGGAGTGTAAGTGAGCTTTTGTGCATGCTGGGTGAGCAGCCACCTGAAAGCCCCAAAATAGCACCTTTTAGCTGCATATATATGGAAGCACACAAAGACACACACATACGCACACACAATAATTTCACAACAAACACACAGACACAACCCTTAGGTATCCATATGGACCCTAACCTTTCATGAGTTGCTCATTTTTTTTATGTTTAGGTCTGCAACTCTAAAAATTACAAAAATTATAAAAAAATCATGTGTTTTTCTTGTTTTGTTTTAGGGAGCATTTTGACTTATCAGTAAAAGGTGAAGTAAATGAATAATTCAGCTAAGTGGGGGTAAAAGTGTAATTTTGGTGTCTTAAGTTTGGGATGCATGCCTAATATCATTACATTTACATATGTCTGTCAACATGGCTATGGTTTGAAAAAGATAAGTTTTTACAGATTTTAATGCTTTCAAATTGAGCCATTTTTTACATACAAGTTTGGGTGTTTTAAGTTTGGCTGTCTGTACACACACACACAAACCATAATTTCTCAATATCTACATATACACCACACACTGGTATCCCTACCAACACATCAACACCATTTAGGTTGAAATATTTTTTGACATTGACCTTTGGGGGGCAACACTATTGCAGGACTGACAACCAGGAAAATAGCCTGTCATTCAAGCCCATGTAAAATATACCTAAAGGGCACCAACTAGTAGTTGGGGTGAAAATCACAAATTTTGATGCCTTTTGTCAAGGATGAAAGCACAAAATAATAGAAACATATATTTTATGCTGGTTTGTCAGCACGATCAAATTTGGAAAAAACGGCCGTTTTGAATGGAAGTGAATGACGGCAGAAAATGGTGCCAGGTCCTCCTGTGTAACAAAAAAATGTCCTGCCTTTATTATAGGTGCTATGAAGTTGCTGAGTAGAAATTCAGAAAGTATCTTCATAAAAATTAACCCTGGCCAAATTGTATTAGGCTAACATAAGCACAGCCAAAGTTATTCAAAAAACAAACCAAAAAAAAAGGCCAAAAGGCAGAAAATGGTCCCAGGGTGGCATGAGGGTTAAATTGTGTCATATTTTGTAAGACTGTTTTCTCTCTTCTCAGACCTGCTGAGTCGCCTACGAGACGCCAGAAAACCTGACGGGTCCACAGAGCACGTGGGAGACATCCTGACTGACTGGGTGAGTGAGTGTGTTCCTAAACATAACATAGGCGGGGCGCCCTTGGCTCAGTTGGTAGGGCGTCCCCCCCATGGGCCTCGGCCAGCAGCGGACCCGGGTTCGATTCCAGCCCGCGGTCGTTTTCTGCATGTCACTCCCCTCTCTGCCCCATTTCAACTCTGTCTCTACACTATTAATAAAGCATAAAAATGCCAAAAAATATATTTATATATAAAAAAAAAAAACGTGACATAGGCCTAATGAAATTAACAACAGTCATCAAAGGTAGGACACATTTTTCACATTTCCTTGTCTCCTAAACTTAGAAATGATCAATCAGACTTATCTATTTTCACTGCTCTCTATTTTAGCTGTCCTACATCGACCTCTGCTTGTCTATTTATTGAGTTTTTCGACATGTAACATTTTGGAAGCTGTTGGTGTGATTGTGGATGTGGTAAACTTCAAATGAATTGCCCTTCTTGGGATCAATAAAGTTGTCTTATCTAATATATTCTAATCATATCTGTGTGTCCCATGTAGCTGCCCTGTCTGTCGTCCTACACTCCGTACTGCAGTAACCAGGTGAAAGCCAAAGACTTACTGGACCAGAAGAAGCAGGACAGACGGGTCCAGGACTTCCTCCAGCGCTGTCAGCAGTCGCCCTTCAGCAGGAAACTGGACCTGTGGAACTTTCTGGACATTCCCCGAAGCCGGCTGGTGAAATACCCGCTGTTGCTAAGGGAGATACTGAAACACACGCCTAACGACCATCCAGACAGACAACACCTGGACGAGGCGGTGAGGAAAACGGTTTAAAACCAGTGTTAAAATATTGTATTTAGGCCTTTTATATACTATCTATGGTGTTAACATACTGTATATTGGCCTTTTATATACTATCTATGGTGTTAACATACTGTATATTGGCCTATGACACTTTTAAATACAGTCTATATGCTCTGTCCTAGAGCGCGGGATCACCCACTGTCAATCAGAATGGTCAAACACAATTAAACTGTGGAAACAAAATATCAAGAGACAATCCAAAAAAAAAGTTTGGGAAATAACAATTTAGCTTGTCAATGTGAAACTATGACATGTGAATTTTCATTGATTGACCAATAGGAAGGAAGCAATCTTTTTCTACTTGTTCTACAGTAGTTAGTAGTTAGTTCTAGAAAATACTTCTCTTAAATTAGCTGTATGAACTTAATATCCCATTAGCAAGTATCTTAATAGCTACATAAATGGGTTATTGATTCTCACCGAAAACAGTAACAGAGAGCAGAAGCAGTCAGAATGCAACATTAAAAAGGATAAACACATTATTCAAGTCAAATTAAAAACACACCAGCTACAGTATATACAGTGCATCTAAATGGTGTTATATTTTATCTGTTAACCCTTCACATTTTTTGTTTTATTTGTTTTATTTAAATGTTTTATTTCTCATTCGCTTTTACCCCCTATACTTGATGTATGTCATGCCCCTGTAAAGCACTTTGAATGGCCTTGTGTCTGAATTGTGCTATAGAAATAAACTTGCCTTGTTCCCCCTTCAGATGCTGATGGTCCAGAGTGTGGTGGGAGACATCAACAGGCGGACGGGGGAGTCGGAGTGTCAGTACTACAAAGACCGTCTGCTGTTCACAGAGTTCGGACTGAGAGACGAGCTCATTGAACGATCCCGCACCCTTTGCTGCCACGGGGCGCTCAAGAACAACAGAGGACTCGTATGTACAATGATAGATTTTGTATTTCACGTTTTCTAAATACTTTTCTTTATCCATATTGTTTCTACTCTCTCTCTTCTGTACCTGACAGAGTTCTTCTGTTTAACTAATGTGTTATTAAAGGTGCAGTCTGTGCAGGTGCGTTCTTCAAAAATGATTTGTTAGAAATGTAATACCATATACATAAGTATTATCGATTGAAAACAAAAGTTGAATGAGCCTTTTATATCTAACATAGGAGCAAGGTGTGTCGCCATTTTACCAGCTAAATAAATCTTCACCTTATCACTTGTGGAAAGACTTGACTGAGGCAGTGGATAATGATTCTATCTTTAGTTACCATAGCTTCTTGTCCACAATAGCTTCTGTAAACGAGAGGGGTTAGCTAGGGAGCATTGCAATCTAGAATCTCACCGCTAGACAGCGCCAAAATACACCTTTACCACACCCCTTCAAATCAGTGAATCCAAAGGTAACACATGAAGAAAAATATACATCTGCTTTCTCTCTCTATCACTTTGTCTCTCTCTCTCTCTCTCTCTAGAGGCTTTTTAAACAACGTTGGTGTTAGGATAATATGTAATCTTTGCTCTGTCAGGAATGATAAATCAATCTTTGCTCTAGCTTTTATCGGATAAATATTCTTTAAAGACTGTTCGTACAAATAGCACTTTTTGATGTATTTGTGTTAGATATTGTAAATAAAGTTTTTTGTAAAAAATGTAAAATAAATCTCTCTCTCTCTCCCTCTCTCTCTCTCTCTCTGTATCTCTCTCTCTCTCTCTCTCTCTCTCCAGAAGCTTCATGTGTTTCTGTTCGAGGACGTGCTGGTCATCACGCGGTCGCTCTCGCTGAACGACTCGGCCGTCAGTTACCAGCTCTGCCGTCAGCCAATCCCCATCCGGCACCTCGAGCTCGAGGACCTATCAGACGGAGAGATGAGAGTGGGCGGGTCCATCCGAGGAGCCTTCAGCAACAACGAGCGAAGTCAGTATAATAAATGCTAGCCTTTTTTTATACATTTATTTATTTTTTATTTTAATCATTTGCATAAAAAAATATGTGTATGATGTAAATCCAGAGACTACAGACACAGATGCATTTAGTTTAGTTTTTTCACAAGATCAGGATCAGTTTGCGTTCATATTCTTGTTTTTTTTGTTTTGTATTATTATAAAAAAAATTGCTGTACCAGTTCCATACTATATAATAAAACTGTTTATACTATGGCTGTTCTGAATACTATTCAACAGACATCAAATTCAGTTTTTTCCAAACGGTATTCGAATACTAGTTCTCAGTTAAAAACAACATTATTAATCCCAATGGTAAAGTAGAATGGTGTTTCTGCAGTTCCCCATGGTTCCAGTAAGCGGCACACATTTGTATAAATAATACTCTGCTTTATATCAGGCCTAATGGTGACAAGCAAGTCAAAGTCAATTTCAAATGTACCAGGCATGAATGTATAGTAGAATATTCAGATTACAGGGCCAACCTTAGTATATAAGGCCAAAATACATGTAGTTTTCTTTTAGTCTAATAACCACTTGTTGTCTCTTTCCCTCTCCTCTTCACAGCAAAGAACTTCTTCCGTGTTTCGGATCGTACTGGCGGTCCGCTGCAGAGCCACTGCTTCCAGGCCAGCGACGCCTTCAACAAGCAGCAATGGATCAACTGCATCAGACAAGCCAAGGAGGCCGCAGCACTGACATCAGACCTGCCAACACTACAGACACTACAGACAGGACAACAGACAGGACCATGTGTGGATACAGGGGGTCCTGGGGGGCACATAGGGCCTCTTGTCGGGACCGGCCTGAGTTCCTGTGTTGATTCAGGTCTTGAAGTTGAAAAGGGGCGTGTTTTGGGAAGAGAGGGAGGTCCGAAAGATGGAGAGAAAGATCTGGGGTTGAGTGTGGATACTGGGAAGGGTTCGGAATTAGATAGAGACTCACGGATGGACAATGAGAGAAGGCCGACGATCGGTGAGACAGGAATTGGTTCAGAGATGCAAACGGTGGATGGAGAGACTGTTAGTGGTGAAGGTAAAGATGTCCACACCTCCGTTCTGTCTTCTGTTCCTCCCGGGCAAGAGGAGGAGCAGAATGGCATGGCGGAAGGGGAAGATTTGGGCATGGACACAGATGAGGAGCTTAGTCACAGGTGCTGATGCTTACCGACCAATCAAAAAAAAAAAAAAAAAAACACTGACGGACTGACAATCAGATCCCGGATATGGGTGATGATGACGATGATGTCATTGACGGACAAAGTCAATACGAATGTCAACGATCAGACAATCTCGGCAGTGTTCCAGAATGCTGTTACTGCTGAATTCTGACCTAACTTACGGCCCGTGTCCATCTTACACCTTTTTCCAGCATTAAGCGTTGGTTGTGCGCTTGGGAGTGTGTCAGCTGAGCGTTTTTTTCGGGCGCTTTTTTCAAGCGTTTTATGCGCTGGGAGAGAGAGCGCTGTGATCGGTGGAGTAAAAAAGCTGATCGTCATCTGTCACTGTCAGACCTATGATCAATACTGGTTTCACTGTTTAGACCTACTGTTCTCTTTTTAAAATCGGTATATTTTAATATGAGTAGTCTTATGAAACGGAGAATACTTTCCACCATCCTCTGTTTGGATGAGGAGTTATCGCGGCTATGGAGCAAGTTGTAGGCTGATGTGTGCGCATGAAACGATCCGTAGGAGATAAAAATACAGCTAATCACAAAAAGGGCAAAACGCTCGGAAAATAAACGCTGGGCTCTGCGCCTTTTCTCAGAGCGGCCACCTTTTGCCGAGGCGGCCGCTTCTCATTGGGAATCAATTGAAAAAAGGCGCTTGCGGTCGGAAAAAGGCGTTAGGTGGACACGGGCCCTTATTAGACATGTTAAACAGCTTTGTTCTAAAATTCCACAACATTCTAGAACTTCTTATTGTTGTTGTTACCCCCTGGTGGTGCAATCATGGAACTGAACAATCTAGAATGGATTTCCATGTGCAAAGATGGTTCCCCGTTCACACTAGTGACTTCAGGCACATACTGCGAAAAACAAAAAAAGAAGAACGTTTGACATGACTGTTGGAGACTATGATTTATATTTGCACCTAATGGATTAAATGCTGACAACAGAAAGACTTAAATTGGAGTGTTTGTGATACTTAGAATTTTTTTATTTATGGTCTCGCTGCCTTGTGAAAATGATACATGTGTATGGGTGAAAGTATAACATATGATCTTATCTATATGTGAATGTATGAATTTCTATGTCTACGAACGCTCACTAAGAAATTGCCAAAAACAAATGATTAATCTTGTAGGATTTTTCTGTAAAATAGCTTTAATTGCCTGTTGCCTCAAACCTGCATCAATCAATACTTTTAACATCGAGTTACTCTGTGTATTGTAAAAAAGTTTGTATCATCTTTGAATTTTCAAAGTACTTTTGAGCCTATTTAAGGTCCTAGTTTTGGTTTTGTGGCACGTACAGTATGATTCATTCTCAGTGTTTCCACAGCGAGAGGCAGCAACTAACGACACACGGACGAAATTATTGATAAGAATATTGGCTTTATATCATTCAGGTTGACACATACACACATCTATTGGGATGATGTGTGTATATTAGATAAGTGATACCAACTATTAAAAGTAAGATGGTGGTAGCTGTTTATCTCTCAGCTTGTTTTTAAATGATTTATCTGAATTAATCATTAATGTTTATGATAGCATTACCAAATTAATTTTGCTATAACAAATTCATGCAAGTCACCAATTCAGTTTTGTAAATTGAGCACTTAGTCTAAAAAAAACCTCTATTGCAATACACAATGGGTTTTCAGTTTTGACCATCTATCCCTACAGCTTTGCTACTGTCCTGTAAACCTGGAACTGCCTTCAGCTGCTGCAGGTGTATAAAATGTGTAAAGTGAAATGTTCATTGTTTAATCATGACAGCAAAAAGAGCCTGTTGTATTTGTACTGTATGTATGTAGAGAATGTACATGAAGAAATCCATCTGTATATTAATGTAGGAACAAGCCAAATATGTCTGTTTTTTACGTGTTGATTTACAATGTCGAGACAATCAGTTTGAGTGTATACTGTATATATGACCATTTTCAGGATAGTTTTGATACTAAAATGATGATTATAATGGATTTAGGCTACTACAGTGTTAAGGTTTTCAGACACGTTAGCACATTTTATAAGGTGGGTTACAGAATTTACACACACTGTTTTTTTTATTTCATTCTTTTGAGTAAATAGTTTTTAAGGTTATATTGAGTTGAGTTATAAACTGATGTGTCTGGATTTTCACAAAACCAAAGCATTAATAAATTGTAATAAAAGAAGTTTGTCAATCAACCGGTGGTTATTGGAAGTTGCAAATGAAGTGATTCAATGTTTGATTAAAGACAAAATGAAAGTATTGAAAAGTTTTTGCCTGTTATTGCCATGTGAACTATTCATACACACGCACCTTTAAGGTCAGGTGACCACAGTACTAAAGTCAAATCGAAACACAAAAAAATGCTTCAAAGTAAGAATTTTCAAATGCTACAATTAATAAAAATAATTGTTGAATAAATGTTTAAACAACATAATTCTCCATCAATTTGCCTTTCTAGAAGAGACGTCACCTTTAACCAATGACTAAAACAAGGTCTATTTATTTGGCATCATACAAAAAAAAAATCTGACAGTATTAATGTAACCATTGATGATTGTTGATTGATTGATTGAAATTGATTTAGATGCAACAAAAGAAAACAGAAATGGTCATACAGGAAATAATGGTGATACACAAAAAAGAAAGCATAAAGAACAACATGAATGACACACACTTGATATGGGTTAGATGTCCTTAAAGGAGTGATATGAAGCACACACTTATTTAATCCTACCTATTCTCCATAAATTATTGGTAGTTATTTATCAACTTCTTCAATCCTATATTTTTTCAGACTCATCCCAATATAACATATATGATTATTTTAGTCTTTCCACAACTGAATCAGCTTCAATGTAAGTAAACAATGATTGAGACCATTTTGTCCAGAAGGTGGCAGTAGAGAGTCAATTAAACCAGATTTCCCTCTAGATTAAATCTCAGTGAAGAAGAGTTCACTTCCCAGGAAGCATGGCGCGGGTTGTGTACTGTTGTAGGTTCGGTTGGTTCGTCTCGGATATTATTGGGACCAGGAGGTAACAGCGGTGTCATCGCGTGGCTCTTACCGGGAAACAGCAATTGAGTGACGGATAGGAAGTTTACGAAGAGAGGGGTCTGTCTGGAGGGTCGGCTGGAGGAATATCGACAATGGACAGAGGAGGGAGGGAAGGCGCCCGTCCTCATCCGAGGAGGGCGTCTGCTGCTGGCGCTAACGTTAGCCTGCAAGATGGCGAGGTGGAGGTGATGGAGGTCCAAGGAGCCTCCCGAGTGGCTCACCCAGGTCCAGACCGACTTGGTGCTGCTATCGGCGGGGTGAATGAGCGCAGGAACTCGGCAACGCAACCGATGCACCAGAGGCATATGCCCAGGGAGCCGCTCAAGTTCCACATACCGAGGAAAACCAAGGAAAAGAGAGGTGGGCTTGTCCGCATATCTTCTTGGCTGTTACTAACATTATAACACAGCCCACAACTTATACGTGCATATCTTTACTAAACTGATTTATTTTAGCTATAAAGTCTCAACTATTGCCCTGAAGTTATCCGTGCCTTCAAACGAAGGGACGGGGTTCATGTCTTAGCGGTTTAGCTAGTAGCTACACTCAGTAAAAACCGGTAAAAACGCAAAAACATTACAAATAAAATTCAACACAGTGTATTCAAAATGTTTAAACAGTCTGTTCCCATGTATATAAAAAAACGATATAAAACTGTCTACGTTGTTAGTTACGTTCTTTTAAGTTTGTTTGTTATGGTGCCGAAAAGCTTGTAGCTAGCTTACCCCAAATATGGAGTAACCGCCTTCTCTGAATTCGTGTTTACGTTTGAGTTTGCTGGACGTGTGTGAACTCATACACAGCCTGGATGAGCTTTTGCTGTTTTGTTCATGGGTTTTTACTGTTATCAGAAAGACACTAAAGATGAGTGGAACACCTTATACAAATGGGTGTTTTTGTTGTGTATTCTCTTTAAACTATGGATGTTTAAAGTTGGGGAGAAGTGTATAATGTAGTTTTGTTTTGATGCACTCATTCGAGATTTAATGGTAGGTTCAGTGATTCTGGAGAACGTTTTTGTCATTATTAGGCTACTTTTTGTTAAAATCAGTGGCTGTCACAACTGCTAATCCGTTTTGTTGAGTGACCCGGAAAACAAAAAGTTCGTGTTAATACAGTTTAGGGCAAGGCTCTGTAAACTGGTAAGAATGGATTGGATGTCATTAAAGGGCCCCCCATAGCTAGCTAGCAACATGACATTTCAGTTTAGCTTAACTTTTACTTTTTTAATTGGTATAAATTAAAGAGAGAAAAACGAACAAGATAGGGATGAAGTTGATATAAATTAAATCATTGCTTTGATCTTAACTTTGCACCAAGTTAAGATTTGCTCTGATGCACAAGTTTGAGAATAAGTTGAGCTTTAAACATGTAAAACAAATCAAATAACCTATTGGCCTATCATCTGAAGAAGAATGAAAACCCCACTACTAGGGATGGGCACGAGTAGTGTTTTCGCTACTCGAGTGATCGCTTGCATTCCTCGAGGATCAATCGATTCCTCGTTAAAGAGGACCTATTATGCTACTTTTCTGGTCTTAATTTCTTGTTTTACACTGCTATAGAGCAACCTGACACGAATCACATCACAAAAAACTATGTAGATTTTCGGGAAGCTCTTTCTCTTATTTTGGCGATCCAGCACATCCTGTCAACACTTGAGTGTGTGTGCTTCGGCTCCCTCCGCCTGTGCTTCGGCCATCTCCGCTCCCCTCCCCCCCCTCCTGCAAACCCCACTCCGTTGTGATTGGTTACCTTCCTTCCGGAACACTTTCAGTGGCGGGAAGCGCGAGCATGGACCTATAAGGGCGCGAGGCAGACGCTAACAGGGAAGTGACAGCATTACCATACATGGAAACATCCGCGTGGAGACGTCACAAAGTTTTATGCAACGTCACAAATTATGAAAGGGTAGACCGCTTTGAAGACGTGACTTCTCGACTGGCTAGAATAGTGTTTAGTGCTCTGCACAGACACCCCAGACGGTCAGCAGGGAATATGTCGAAATGCATGTAAGTCATTATTTGATAATTTAATATGGTTAAGCATGACTATGAATCACCATAACAACGTTTATAGGTCATAAAAGTCAAAAAGCATCATAGGTCCTCTTTAAACTTTTTTCTATTTTTAGAACGCAGCGCACCTGTCTGCAGAATAACGGTGCAGCGCAATAATGCCAAGACCCAGCGCTTAATGCTTATTGTAAAACAGTCACAGTTACTATATGATTGTAAGGATTTATTTTCCACAAGTTTAAAACACATTTTCCTAACTGAAAGTAATTAAATAGGCGGGCCACAATTTAAACCGATCGAGTCTGAGGTGGGGAGAAAAAAAAAGAGGAAAAAAAAGCGGGCTGTAGTTGGCTAACAATAAAAAAAGACACAATTTAAAATAAGGGCAGCAAATACAATAAAATGATTGTCCTACAATTGAAATACATAGATAAATAACTCACCAAAGCAGTGCTCACTCCGTGTCCGTGACTATAATTAACCGTGACTAATTCCTCGTTAACGGAACGTTACACCGGTCGGCTTTTGAATCTCAATCCAATATTCCATAATAAAGGCTTCTTAACTGTCGTTGGCTCAGAGCGAATGCGCCCGAGGTCAGCCTGGCTTCTTTACGTGACTTTCCAAGTTTTCCAGCACCACATTCAGTGCCGCGGTGCTGTGGAGACCACACACTGGCTGCGCTGCATGGAGGTGGCAGTTATTTGCGGTTGCTGTTTGACACAACGCTCAGTTTATTTCACTTGGATCAAAATATTTAATTTTGTTAAACTATATTTTATCCGTTTTGTGTCGTTTTTTGCACGTGTATAACATTTTAAAATAGCGCCGGCCTACAGACTACAGACAATTTAAAAAAAAAAAAAAAAAAAAAAAAAAAAATCGATTTTCCTCATCCACCAATCGAGTTCATTTGAAACGAGGAGTACTCGATCACTCACGCCCATCCCTACCCACTACAGATGAGGGCAAAATGCAACAAATCAGTTTTTGTTTTATCGTCTCATTAAACCGTCAGCAGTGCTTCTGGTTTCCTTCAAACCATCTGTGCTAATAGGAAAGGTCATAAAGTTGACAGAGGGGAGGAAGAGTTATGACCCAAAAAATGTGAAAAATAATCTAAGTCCAGATACTCAAGGTCGGTTTCAAACACATAAAATGGCCTGTTAGAAATATCTCTCTCTCTCTCTATATATATATATATATATATATACATATATACATATATACATATATACATATGTAGGGCAGTACTGCAACATGTATATACGACCCCAAACACCCTCCGTAAAGACCACTGGCTTGCTAAAGAAGCTGAGGGTAAAGGTTATGGACTGGCCAAGCATGTCTCAGTCTATAAACCCTATTGTAGCATCTTTTGGGGCATCTAAAACGGGTGATGGAGGAGCGCAAGGACTCTAGTGTCCACCAGCTCCTTGATGTCGTCATGTATGGGTAGAGTGGGTTCCAGTGTGCAACCTGTGAAGCTCTAGTGACTGTATGCCAAGTGGGTGTAAGGCAGTGCTAGAAAATATATGATGGCAAAACAAAATATTGACACTTTGGGCCCAATTTGGAAATATTTTTCTTGGGGTGTACTCACTTTTGTTGCCAGCAGTTTAGACATCAATGGCTGTGTGTAGAGTTATTTTGAGGGGACAGTATATTTACACTGTTATACAAGCTGTACACTGACTACTTGACATTGTATCAAAGTGTCATTTATTCAGTGTTGTCGCATGGAAAGATATAATGAAATATTTGAAGAAATGTTAGGGGTGTACTCACTTTTGTGAGATACTGTATGTATATATGTATATATATATATATATATATATATGTATGTATGTATGTATGTATGTATGTATGTATGTATGTATGTATGTATGTATGTATGTATGTATGTATGTATGTATGTATGTATGTATGTATGTATGTATGTATGTATGTATGTATGTATGTATATGCTCATTATGAACACAGACAAACATGTACAAAAATATAAATGTATAAAATCATAAATTTGTCATATTGGGGGTTGAGTTTCAGGACCTCTCTCAGGTGTCCGAGGCACCAGCTGAGCCCAAGGAGACAGATGTAGCAGGGATTTTTTTTTGTCCCAAGAGAATTTGGCAGAAAAACGTCTCCAATTGTCCTGTTATAATTAGGGCGGCCTAACAACACCTTTTATGAGCTCCCAGGTGCCCACACCTTTTGTCTGGGTTTTGGTTCTGAAAACTTGGTATATGATAGTTGGCAGCAGAACAGTAATGTGTATTGTACATTTATTTCTGTTGCATTTGAAATTAAATGTTTTATAGGTCAATGTATTTTTATCGTCTGAAGGCCACTGCAGATAGAGCTGGATTATACGTTTTATATTTATTAGTTGCTGTCTGTTTATCGGCGAGTTTACAAGTAGAGACATGCATTGTTCCACTATTTTTAAGTTCCAATCCAATTCCCACAAAAAAACTTTTTTTTGATATTGTCCGATTTTCAGAATTATTAAAATAAAGAAAATTGCTAGTAGTGATATTATGTGCAACACAGCAATTTTTATTTAAAAGAGCAAAACATACACATTTTTTTTTAAATGTATTCAAATGACCAATAATCACTTTTAATGTGTGCTATTAGACATCCTGATTAGGGCTGCAACTAACGATTATTTTGATAATCGATTATTTTGATAATCGATTATTTTCTCGATTAATCGATTAGTGTTTTGGTCCGTAAAATGTCAGAAAATGGTGAAAAATTTATAAATTTTCCAAAGCCCATGTTTGACGTCCTCAAATGTATTTATGTTTTGTTATGTCCAAAACACAGAGATATTTCAGTTTACTGTCATAATAGGATTAAAGAAAGCAGAAAATATTCACATTTGAGAAGCTGAAATCAGAGAATCGATTATTTTAATAATCGATTAATAATCGATTCGTCGATTAATCTTTGCAGCTCTAATCCTAATGCTACTACTGCATAATAATATTTTGCGATCGTATGTTTCATTCAAAATCTGTGAATGGGACCGTTCTATTGTGCACAAAACAAGCCCATAAATCAATGTTTCCTCTCCTGTGGTGTGGAGGAGTTTGACACAATGACCTCAGCGACCCAAACACTTAGGACAGGACACTTAATCTGGAACACAACTTTAACAATGTTGGACATTGTTAATGCTCCTGTTGATGAATGGGAACAAACCCTCTAAAGCAGGGGTTCTCAACCTTCAGCAAGCTGGGCCCCCCCAAAGCTGGGTCATTGCAGTTGGGCCCCCCCACCGACCCTGACACCCCCCCCCCCCCCCAGACACACACACCACCCTACACAGATAGATAGATAGATAGATAGATAGATAGATAATCTATTATTGTTATTATCACAAGGGCTAGGCCAGTGGCGCACCTTTGAGTTGAACATTGGGTTTAGGGTTGGGGTCTGGAAATTTCTTATATTTTAACGTTAAATTCTGGTGCACTTTAAAAGCTAATTATGAGATTGTATCAATGAGGCACTGAGGAAATGTTTTTTTTTTAAATCTCCTTAGAAGAGAAGAAAATAGTAGCCTAAATAGAACATACACAGAATAAATTCTACAATAGGTATACCTGTTATGAAAAAGCTTCACAAAACAAAGTCTATGATCAATGGGAAACACTGCTGTCTGACAACCCAGTTCAGAGAATGTTTCAACTATTGAGTCTTGGATTTGGAAAGTGGCCAGATTTAGCTCAAAATGCTACCTGCGATTAATGTGCTGTGCAGCCTGAACGCGGAGTTGTGTGTGTCTTAGTGGCGATTCCAGGAAATTTTGACTGGGGGTGGCCAAGGTGGGCCACAGAGCTAGAGTGGGGTGGCCATCGCACCCCTGAATGAATAGCATGTGATATGCTGTACAACCAATTCAAAGATGATTTATAATCCCAAATGCCCGAATCATGTTAGTATCCATTGTAATGTTTGTCAGAAAACTAAACCCCTGAAGGGGGGTCTGGGGGCATCCCCCCCAGAAGATTTTTTTGTGTTTTTAACATGTAATCTAAGCATTCTGGTGCATTCTGGCGAAGATAATAAAGGAAAAAGTCAATATTTATTTCAGTTCAGATGAATAGTAAAATGAGCAAGACAACATAACTTGCTAGCAGCCAGATGCCTAACAACTGGACAGAGGGACGGATGACAACTAGCTTTTGACCAAATATCTTGCTAAAAAAATAAACCTTTATTTATGAAATTCTGCCCTAAGAACATGTTACACTTGCTAACTACAAACTTAAATTTTTTTATTCAGATTTCAAAAATCTGCTGGGACACGTGCCCATACACGTGCATGGGTGGCACGCATGTCACAAGCACACTTATGCTGTTTTCAAGACCTTTGCTGACCAGAGACCAGTTCTAGTGGCCACAGTCCTACCATTAATTCAGTACTTGAAAATTGCAAACTGATCTCATATCAGTGGATTGGAGTGTTTGAGTGATGAACTTGGCAACTACCTATCAAAAAAAGTTAAGAAAGAAAAAAAAATACATACCATCTCTGAACTGGGCTACATATCAGGAAAAAAAATGAAATTACAAAAAAAAAAAAAAATAAGATTTTTTATTTATTTATTTTTTTTCCATCCCCCTCGCGCCCCCCGGTAGAGTGTCCGCGCCCCCCCGGGGGGTCGCGCCCCACCGGTTGAGAACCACTGCTCTAAAGCATCTCGTGGACTGCCCTCTGAGAAGATTGCAAATTATCAAAGCAGGGGCAGATTAATGCCCATTGTTTTGGAGTGACATGTCCAAAGAAGACAGTCCCATAAAGCTGAAATTCAGGTTCCCACATACTCCTGGCCGTCTGGTCCATGTGGTGTTGTGATTGTTGTCATTTGAACCCTAAATTCTCTGGTTGTCTACCACCAGTTGACAGAGCATAACATGCTGTAAAGGCTAGTCAGATAATCACTACTCCTACACAAGGTTTATCCTTCACAGACATTTTTGGCACCATCCAAAGAGGGTTTTTATCCAGCGTTAAAAGGAAAATCGTCAACACCAACATGATAATATTTGATGTTGTTGAGATTAACCCCTTGAACGACAAGACATTTTTCTATACTCGGTGGTATGGAGACATTTCTGTCTATGCAAAAGAAGTATCGAAATTAGATCACCAGCCCTATTGTTGAGAAAGTGGTATTAGTATTAGGGCGCACTTACACTAGGCAAAGAGTTGCCATCTATGCGTGTGCTTGTGCGTGTGTCGGCTCATCAGCATTTCTACCGTGCCCAAGCACACCTCTCAGAACTGTGCTTGGGTACAGAACGGAGCACTCATACTGGGGGCAAACGTACTTGGGCACGGTACAGATGGCCTAGTGAGTGAGTGTGCTCTTAGTGAGACGCCATAGTTCAGGTATTGTAACTCATACTTACCTTTTGTGTCTGTCTCTCTCCATCCCCCTGCCTGTCTGTGTTCCAGCTCTGTCCCACTATGTCTCCACGGAGTCCCGGGAGTATGAGGACATGTTGACGGTGCTGACGTCCTGTTACCTGGAGACCAGCTCCAGCGGAAGCTTCACATACTGCAAACCTCGACTCATACACAGTGAGCTGCTGGAGAAAGAGGTGAGAGAGGGAGGGACCAGCCTTTTATTTTTTTAAAGATAATTTTTTGGCATTTTCAAGCTTTATTAGACGGTACAGAGTTGAAATGGGGGGAGAGAGAGCGAGGGGGGATGCAGTAAAGGTCCACGGGTCTGATTTGAACCCGGGACCACTGCAACGAAGGCCGGAGCCAATATGGTACGCGCTCTATCCACTACGCCACAGTGAGCTGCTGGAGAAAGAGATGAGAGAGGGATGGGTGGTGGAGGATCTTGTAAAGGTGGAGTCAGTGATTCTGGAGAACGCTTGTTGTCAAAATCACTTTTTGTCATAATCAGTGAATATCTCCTCACGATCCGCTACCTGTCCATACTGTGTGTGCACTGAAAACAATTCAGTGTTGTTACACAGCCTAGGCTCTGTAAAAGGGCATGTTGCTAGCTACGGTGGGATCGTTTTGTTTTAATACGCCTTTGTTGACATACCAGTTTACAGAGCCTAGGTTGTGTATTTACACCAGTGCACACAATACGGACAGGTAGCGCGGATCATGAGGAGATATTCAATGATTTTGACAAAACAGAATCGCTGACTCCACCATTTAATATGTACTGCTACTCCTGAGCTGCCTAAAATGAGGGAAATATGCGTATCATCTTAATCTGGATGGAATTTACAATGTACTCATGGAGTTTTTGTCAAAAAAGTTGGAAGCTAACTACAGAGAAGTACTGGTAATCATCATAATGGGGTCTGGAGAGAAATTCCACATTAGAGCAATGTTTGGTCTGACCAGTCCAGCTTCATATTGAATGGATTGTGTTTGTTTTCAGTTTGTGGAGAAGAGGAAGGAGATGAAGGGAGACGGGAGGACAGAGAAGGAGCTGGAGGAGAGCTACTGCTTCCTGCTGACTGACCCTGTGAAGGTGAGAATAAAGCTGCTGTCTGAATACTCAATCTGTTTGTCTGTTCCATTTTCCAACCGTCACTCAGTGCGTTTACATGCAGACTCATAATCGGCTAAATAAACGAATAAGACTTCAACAGGACTTGTCAAATGCATGTAAACACCTTTTATCAGATCTACTTCGCACGCAAATCTGCACATTAACGGACAAGCAAAGTCGGATAAGAAGACAGCCATGCATCGGACATTTATTGAATATTTGAAAGGCCATGTATACTCAGACAGGTGACGCGGTCCGTTCGAGTGGCAAGTTCGGTATATGTGATAATCCAATCCAGTTGTCCCATGGAAACGCACTGACTGTGTCCATTTAGACGATCTTTGAGCGACGATCATATCGTGACAAGAGATATGTATGATATGTGTCTGTCTTGTCTTGGCGATTTAAGTTTTAATTACGCCTTTTAGTGTTTTTAAATATGGCGGTCACTCGCGGTGGAAAAGCAACTAACTGGTTCCCGATTGAGCACCGGCCCCCTGACATTGTACTGAACAGTTAAGACTGGGACCAGAATCGGTTGATGAAAGTGGATATTTCACCCAGTATGTAAATCTAATGTCTAATATTTGAATGATGTGTGTTTCAGCTGCCCCTGCTCTGTGAGAAGGGTCTGTTTGTGGGTCAGAGCTGGGTCACAGTGTTGGGAAACCCCAGTAAAGGTAGGAAGGCTCAGAGACAATGTCATGCTGGTTCAATGATTATAACACAACATTCACTCTTTTGCCCTTTACCATGTATTTACTTTGAATTCTGCGTTGTTGTTCTTTGCATGCTAAACAAAGAGCTCACAAAGAACGGGATGTGTAAATTACTCTTTAAGATAATATTGATTCAGCCTGTGTGTTTGCATTTAAAACATTTTTTTATAAAGTTCTTTATTTGTCAGTTAACACACACATAGATCCACACAAGTTTACTGACACACAAGTTGGTATTGGAATGTGTCTTTTTGCATATCCCCTCCCACACCCTGCACATGCAATTCCTCAGAGGGGGTCATGGAAAGAAAATAACTTTTATCTATTGTTTTTTGTTCTTCCTTGTTTGTGTGTGTAGGAGTGTACCTGTCTAAATACTCCGACCTGCTCCAGATTAACGGCATAAGTCCTGGATTCACCGGCGAGCTCCTTATCTTCAAAGTCATGAAGGTAAATCAACTGAAGGGGAAAACGTGATGTCACTATTTTTTGAATGTCTGTTTCCTGCTTTGTTTCCACGCACCAAACAGACACTCCTTTGTCTGGTTCTCTTATCGGGACATTTTTTGACTATCTGCCCTTCACTTCCATACGGTCTACTACAAGGAAGGCTGCTCCCCCTTTTCATTGTAAATCTACACCTGGCAATAGTAGTCATGCAGGGTGCTAATTTTACACAGACATAATGGAAAACTGGAAAAAAAATAAAACCCAATATCATTAAAATTACAGCATTTTTTTATTTTTATTTTTTTTAATTTTTTATTATTGGGGTCCAACAAAAATTACCTGTTGTTTTTTTTAAGGCACAAGAAAAACGCACATACAATCAAGGAACAGCTGTCTCCGAGTTAAAAACGACAGCATCTCTATACATGTATTTTACTATGTTCTAGCAGCTGCAAGCACTTGAACATTTTAGCACAACAATTCCCAAATGTTTGTGTAAAAAGAAAATGTATTTGGTGGCTGATCTCTTCTCCGGCATTTCGTTTCGTACAAATTCCTCTGGAGTTTTCTCATACTCTTACCGAGCTTATCACAGTCCTTGGAAAGTTAAAAATGACATGGGAGGATTCTGTCTTGTCCTAACTTGTAACAACAGTTGGCAAAACAATACATCTTTTTTCTAATATAGACTCAATTCTCTCTTTCCTGCAGTGTACAAAACGTTGTTATTATCCAACACTGAAACAATTTTCATCAGTTAAAATAAACGTGGCCTTGATTTTCTTTGTTGAGACTTTGATCTGGTCGTCAGCTGCTATGTGAATGATTTGTAGAATGTCCTGATTGACCAATCAGAACACAGGATTTATACGTGCCATGTAATAAGTGAAATAAATTTTCAGTTCCAGAATGATGTTTGTGAATTCTGTCATGTGGGTTCAAAGTCTATGGACTTACAGGATGGGTCTCTGATCAAAAAGCTGCGACTCAAACCATGTAGTTCAATTTTTTTATTTTAAAAATGTTTTCTGCTTCTATTAGACAATTAGGAGAGAGATGAAATGGGTAGGGAGGGGAATGACATGCAGAGAACGACCACGGGCCAGATTTGAACCCTTATGTTTGAACCCTTGAGCCTCTCTGGGGGTGGGGGGGACACTCTAACCACCAAACCACGAGCGACCCCAGTTCAATATTTTTTAACTGCCTCTGATACATCTTGCCTTGAGGGTGCCTGGGATGCATCTATGTAGTAATGTTTGAAAAAAAAGAGAACATTTTCAGTTTTTGACTGTAGTAGTTCTAAAGCATCACATTTATTTTTTTCAGGGGAAAGTGAAGAGTATCTATGACAACATTAAAACCCTTGGAGATCCAACGCCGCGCTTCGACAGCCACATCTCCAAGAACGCCAGCAAAGTGACATCACTCACTTCCTACCGCGCCTTTGAACTTACACAGGTAATCACACACACACACACACACACACACACACACACACACACACACACACACACACACACACACACACACACACACACACACACACACACACACACACACACACACACACACACACACACACACTCAAAAGCATTCTGGGTCGAAGGTCAACCAGAGACCAACTGATAACCAAATTTAACTCATCACCCTTGTTAATATTTAACATTCTAGACCAAGTCCCATTGTCTTCATATGTGGGTGGATTTGCTCAGTCGACAGCAAACCGTTTTTTTCTACCAACGTTTTGTTAAGATAAATATATTATATCAATGCACAGATATAAAAGTGTTTGCGCATTAAGGATTCAGTACAGCATCGAAAAAATTACATTTAGCACCCAACCTACAGTAGTCTACATCCAAATACACATTGACCAGGTTTTGTGATTAATTGTTGGTTGACTTGGTACTTTTAATACCTAATGAAAATGAGTAGTCTTGGTACAATATTTCAAACGTACGATACATAAAACAGGGCCCTGAACTCTGCTGTAGTTTTTTTTATTTATTTTTTATGTACATTTTTCGGGCGCTCTAGTGGCATAGTGGATAGAGCGTGTACCATATTGGCTCCGGCCTTCGTTGCAGTGGTCGTGGGTTCAAATCCGACCCGTGGACCTTTACTGCTCTCTGTCTGCCCATTTCAACTCTATCCAATAAAGCTAGAAAATGCCAAAAAAAAATAATCTCTAAATGTACATGTTTCCTTTTAGCAATACTTCTATGAGTACGAGTTTGACGAGCTCCGGCAGCGACCGCGCCAGGTGTGTCCGTACGCCGTCGTGTCCTTCACGTTCAAAGCCAAAGACTCAGCGCTGCCCAGCAAACCTCTGGCCCCCATCAGGTAGGGAGTTATGCGCTAGTTCAATCAGCCCTCGAGAAGTCAATTTAAAAACATCCCAAATCCGATGTTAATACACAGCCTAGACTCTGTAATCAGGCATGTTTCTAGCTAACTAAGGTGAGGCCCCTTTTTTTTAACATGTCGGTTTTTTTTTACAGAGCCTAGGCTGTATATTAACACCAGACTCTTCTTCCAAATCGCTGACTCCACCTTTCAATAAGTTAAATGAACAGTTTCCCTTTTTCTACATTAGATTGTTCCAATTGCCAATTTATTTGTCTGCTGTGTTTGATTGACAGGTTGAACAGCCAATCAGCAGAGGGGAGTAAAGGTGAGCACTGGTCCCTGTTAATTATATTACAGTCATTACATCAGACCAGACTCTAAATAATAGACAAATTTGAAAGTAATTTTTCTCCTGCCTTGCCCTGAACCTGACATGAATAATAATAAGTTACCCCTTCTCTCTGTCTCTGTCTCTCTCTCTCTCCATCCCTCTGTCTTTGTCTCTCTCTCTTTTTCTCTGTCCCTCCTTCTTTCGCTCACTTTCTGTCTGTCTGTCTCTCTTCCCCTCTTTTTCTCCCTGTCTCTCTGTCTGTCTGTCTGTCTGTCTGTCTGTCTGTCTGTCTGTCTCTCCCTATCTTTCTCCCTGTCTCACTCACTCACTCACACTGTATTTTCCTCTCTCAGAACGTGCTCAGTTCACGGTGTGGAACGGAGACTTGGTGAGAGGCGACCAGGTTCTCTACCAGATGTGTCTGCGCTCCTTCTCTCCTCCCCTCCTGCCCCAAAGACTGTGAGTAAACAACTGGATTATTTCACTGTTTAAGTTTGAGATTGGTTCGGAATAAAGGACTAGCCTGTTTCCATCATAAGTGGAAAAATACACCTTAGAACAACCCAATTCTGCCTAATTAAGTCGAGTAATGAATGATAATGGGTTGGATTTATACAGCTCTCTTCCTGCCTGTGAGTAACCAACTGACTGACTTCACTGGTTACAATTGAGATTAGTTCTGCTCCAATAAGCACAAAATGTTTCTAAAATTAAAAAAATAATGTTATTAAAAAATAAAACTAATAGCACAAAATCCGAGAGTGGGATTTAAGTGCCTGCTTGGCTCCATCTATATAACAAATCCACCTTGCACAACATAATCCTGCCTTATTTAGTTGAGGGAATACCTGCTGAATTACAAGTGCATCCTCAAAATTTTCTAATGATTTACTGTGTATCTCTATCCCCCCATGTGTGTCCTTCCTTCAGACCAGAGAAGTTGGAGATCGGTTGTCTGATGAGGCTCCAGCAGGTGACCAAGATGATTCCCACAGATCTCTTCTCCTACAACCTCTACAGCAGCGGCCAGGAGGGTAAAGGGCAAATACACTGACGGGACATGAGTTAGAAATACAGGGTTCCTAAGCTGTGTGGAATTTAACTTTATTATTATGGGAAAAGAAGAGTGGGAACCCTGGTAATAGCTGTTATTTTCTGATGACATCTGATTTTTTATTTATTATTATTTATTTATTTTTAAGATTTAGCATTTCATATGAAATCATTTTTATTTGTAGTAATTAGCAACTGTTGCATCGTCTACATTTTGGTCACAACCAACTGAAACAGAAATGATATAAAATAATAAATGGATTTTGCTTTCTGTTCTTTGTGTGTGTAGTTGTGAAAGGCGGGTTTTGCTGCAGCCTTCTAGAAGTGACGGACAGAATTCGATCTACAACGAGCGTGAAGACACTGCTGCACGAACTGGAGCTCAAGAGAGTGGTAGGTTTAGTTTACTTTGATATGTGAATACAATATAGCTCCATACAATATCGACTACTCGCATATATTGTAATGTACAAACAAGACATTCAACAACAAGGGGATGTTGCATAGCGTTCATTTTAAAATGGCAGAGAGAAACCAAGCCTTTATTTGACATTTCCTCATTTCCAGTGTTATCTGAACTAAACATAAGCCTAGCATATGTTTGTCAACAACACTGTGGGTCCTGAATTTACTGTAACTTGTAAAATAGTCTTAATCAATTTGAAAAACTAAAAAAACGTGTTAAAATCAAAATGGTGATCATCTCATAAAAAAATCGGGATATGATATTTTTGCCATATCGCCCACTCCTAATCTGGTTCATACTAGTTATCTTGATAATGTTGGCATAATGTCCATTTTCTAATATCTTAAAAATAAAATATTAAGTGTACAGAAATAGGTTAGAAAATGAGATAATGATTGTTGAATGACAGTTATCTGTTGTCCCTACAGGTTCTGGTGACTCCACTCACAGACAAAGGATTCCTCTTCATTCTATCCAGTGTTCAGATGGCCACGCCCGATGGTATGACACTAGTTTAGCCGTTTACTATTAAACTGTGTAGAAAATAATGTTATACAGGCCACTACAGTAAGGCGTTGCAAAGTGTCTCACTACCTAGTTGTCAAAGTATTTATTTATAATTGTCTTTTTTCCCAAATGTAAAGTTTGTGTTTTTATATTTTCAGAGAGAGGAGAGACGTGGAGCAGGTGTCTCCAGGCTTTGTTTATCTCACCAGAGACCAAAGATGTGGCATCTTACAGTGAGTAAAGTGTGTGTGTCTGTCTGTCTGTGTGTGTGTGTGTGTGTGTGTGTGTGTGTGTGTGTGTGTGTGTGTGTGAGAGTGAGTGTGTGTGTTTTGTGTGTGTGTGTTTTGTGTGGGGGGGTTAAACCGTAATCCACAAAATCCTTCTAACCATGTATTTTGAGGAGTTCGATTTGGTTTACATTTTATAATAATTTATAATACAAGACTTATTTTCAAAGTCAATTTTAATGTTGATTTCTCGTTTCCTCCCGTAGCATCAAGATATGCCTCGTCTTCCCGCGATGCCTCTATGTCCTCGATGCCTGTTGCCGCGATGATGCCCGGTCTGAACCAGTTCTTACCGGCTCTGCACCACGCGCTGGTGAAGGCCAGAGCCAACCCGCCCCCCGAGCTCTCTGCCGGGGTCGAGCGCCAGGCAAGAGACTACCTCATCGGCCTCAACGAGGGAAAGGTATTGACTACTCAGCTCTTTTTTTTTTTTAAGATTATTTTGTCATTTTCAAGATTTATTAGATGGTACAGAGTTTAAATGGGGAGACAGACAGAGAGAGAGAGAGAGAGAGAGGGGGGGGGATGACCTGCAGTAAAAGTCCATAGGTCGGATTTGAACCCGCGACCATAGGGCTCAACGACAGAAAGGTACCAACAACTGAACCCATCTTCTTAAATCTTCAAATAATAGCAATCCTGTTTGTACTGATGATTGATATTCATTGGATTATTATAATTATTTTATTACCTTTTTAGAATGAGCCTTTGATATCTACATAGGAGCCGGGCGTCTCGCCATGTTGCACCGCAATGTTTCTACAGTAGCAAAGAACGGACAAACTTAACGGGCTTACATGTTTTTATATATAGTGGGCATCCTGGGGAAATGCACCTGTTGGAAGAGGAGGAAGAAGAAGTTATATAGAATAAATAACTAAATACTCTTCACCTCATCACTTGATATTGTGGAAAGACTTGAGGCAGTGGTGGGTGATGCCATCTTTAGTAACTACTAGCTTCTTGTCCTTGAAGGCCACCGTAGCTTCTGTAAATTCGCCGAAAGGGAGGGGTTAACACGGAAAGTTGCAATTTAGAACTTTTGCTGCTTTCACTTACCTACCCTTACCTAAACACACATTCCTGCCTTTTCTCTCTCCAGGTTAGAAAGTACCCCATGGGCGAGTACGACTCAAATATGGACGAGCCCGGGAAGCCGTTCCCCGCTCCCAAACACCACCGGCTGAACATGGACGGCTACCTGAAGTCCTACGTGTACAGCCCCGTGCTCTACATGCTGTCAGTGGCCCGGGCCAGGGGCATGTTGGAGGGACACGGCTGCCCCAAGGAGGCACAGGGCGGGACGGGTAGGAAGAGTTTAGTGGACCCCAGAGTCAAGGCAGACAAGGAGGTAACCAGCAACTCTACAGGGGATCAGACCAACAAGCAAAAGGTGAAGATGGGATATTTTGGACATTACTAAAACAGATTATGGTTTACTTACTATATTTATGGCTTTGTTTCAATATTTTGCTCTGTTTTCATCTGTATTTTATTGTTTGTTTTTCATATAACAGTTGATTATTTCTATCATTATATGGGCTGTGCTAAAAATGTAATGCCGCAATATATCGATTAATTTTTTAATGATATCTGTATGTTATCTTCAGCTCTAAAAATCAATAAAAAAAATTAAAAAAAGTATTAAAAACAGTGAATTCTCTTATGATTTCTGTATTTTGCCTTGTTGGCTTTTCTGTCCATATTAAACTCACATGTGTTTTCTTTGTCGTTTAGATGCAGCAGCTGATCGACATGATTTTAACGTGTAAACGGAACGCAGAGAACGAGGTGACGAGGGAGGAGGGAGGGGGAGGTGGGGGTGTAGCCGTGAAGGTCCCGGGCCGGAAGAGGAGGAGAGAGCAGGAGACGGCAGAGAGGGCCATCAAGTTCCTCAAGGCTTCCCAGGACCACGGGAGGCACAGCAACGTCCCAGGTGAGGAGACGAAAGATTCAAGATGTTTATTTGTCAAATGCACAATAATACAGCAGCAGTTGTTGGCAATGAAAAGCTGAACAAATAAGCACAACAGTAGTGCAATGACACAGTGCAGACTCAAGTAAAAAAAAAAAAAAAAAAAAAGTCCCAGGTGAGGAGACAACAGCATGGTTCTCTGCTTGTCATTCCCCTCCTCGCCCCATTTCATCTCGTCTCTCTGAACTATCAAAAAAAGCATGAAAAATGCTTTGGTCAACTTTTGTCTTCAGATTAACCGTGTGTAAGTTTTCTTTTTCTATGCGTGTTGTGCAGTCTTTTATACTAACATGTTTTGTCTCTGCTAGTGGAGGGATCCCCGGTCCCTGGCTCTCCCGGCTCTCTAGCGTCTGTCATCGGCTCGGTCGGTTTGAAAGACGTTGATCTGAGAGAAGACGGATCTGAGCTTGCGGCCAGACTTCTGGGTCTACTAACAGGTGACGGGGAACTGACACTAACTTTTTTTATCAATGAAAAGTGCTTTACAAATTAAATGTATTATTATTATTATTATTATTATTATTATTATTATTATTATTATTATTATTATTATTATTATTATTATTATTATTATTACTACTACTACTACTACTACTACTAGGGGATGTAGCTCAGTGGGTAGGGTGGTCGACCCGCAACTGCAGGGTCAGTGGTTCGATCCCCCGTCTCCCTGCCACATGTCCAAGTGTCCCTTGGCAAGACACTGAACCCTAAATTGCTCCTGATAGTTAGCTTGCACCCTGCGTGGTAGCTGCTGCTAACAGTGTACGAATGTGTGCTCCAGTTGTTAGTCGCTTTGGTTAAAGGCGTCTGCTAAATGACATGTAATGTAATTATTATTCCGTGCCAGGCCTGAACCAAGCGGCCAGAGGAAAGGCCAGCCAGAGCCACAGTGAGGTGGTGGAGGAGGTGCAGGCGGAATCCTCTCCCTTTGATCACCTAGCAACCAAGCTGGGTCTGCCCACCAACTGTGACATCGACCTGAGGAAGCAGGACGAGCTCGAGGTAACGTCACGCTTAAAGTTAATATTTGTGACGGACAGAGAATCCTTTTTTTTACGTTCATTTTTTTTTTTTATTATTATTTTTGAGACAGTGAGCAAATAACTTTTATAGTATTTATAAGACGTAGTGTGTGTGTGTGTGTGTGTGTGTGTGTGTGTGTGTGTGTGTGTGAATTTTCTTTCAAATTGTTACATTATTTATAAATATATTTTTTTCTTTATATCTCCAATTTATTGTAATCTACTTAATTAATTCTCTTCACTTTTTTAGACCTAATATAATACTTAAAAATGCAGCAGCTAAGATTAACAAAGCCTGCCTGCCTGTCTGTCTGTCTGTCTGTAGGAGCAGACTGCGGGCAGCGTCAGTAGCTTGGAGGGCTTCAGTCCCAGTGATCACAGTGGGGAGAATCACCACGGTCGGGTCCGGGGCCGGAGAGCTGGAACATACGAAGAGGAGGAGGACGCAGACAGGGTCCCCTGGGTCCTCATCCCAATCACAGGTCTGTCTGTCTGTCTGTCTGTCTGTCTGTCTGTCTGTGTATGTGTATGCCTGTCTGTCTGTCTGTCTGTCTATCTCTCTGCCTGTCTCTCTGTCTGTCTGTCTTTGAATATATTGTAATGCCGCCATAATATGAATCAAATTGATCCAAAACCCCATCAAACCACCACAATGAGGAGCCACAGAAATGAAGGACAGACATTTGGCATAATGCAGTAAAAACATGAACCAGAATTAGAGCAACATTTCACCCTGTCCATTGTTACATTGCTGGTTTGAAAGCAGCTGCAGAGTCACAGGAAGTTCCCAGAAAAAAAAGAAAAGAAAGTTGAATAGAATACAAATACATCACATTGCGGTAATACGTACCGGTATGCATAAATAAATACATTTAAACTAAATTAAAACTATAAGAATAGTCAGATGTTATGTCCTGTCTTAAGCTAGAAAAAAATTAGATAATCGCTTCGGCATTCCAGTGCAGGGTTTCAGAAAGCATGGGGACCTTTTTTGGGCTCATTTCAAGCTTTGTGAACTGGCAGTGACTTGGGAGGGTTTAAAAAAAAAAAAAAAAATTATGTTTCTTTTATTGTTTGTTTTGAAGTGTCATAAGTTGTTTTTTATCTGTCCTTTTCATTTCAACCTTTGTAACAATCAACAACCTGGCACTAGTTATACCAAAAAAAGAAAGAGATTTATTTATTTTTTTTAGCTATAAGAATAGTCAACTCTAGGCATTTAAAAAAACACATAAGACACATCCACACAAACATCCGTATTCATAAATGTGCTTTCACTAATGTGTTCACAGCTATGCTTTGGTAGCAACATCTAGGCATTGATCTTGGCTCTGATCTCTTTCTCTGCAGGTCTGTGTGCGGAGCGTTACACCCAGAGGGACCGAAACCTCCCTCAGGACCCTCGCTTCCAACACATCACCACGCCAACCACCAGCAGCATCCTCAACTCCATGGCAACAAGCATCATCTTCTCCCCGACAACCAAGCCTCTCAGGAAGAAGAAGAAAAGAAGCCCCAGTGTATCCCCCAGGACTGGCACCCCTCCCTCCCCGTTTCAGTGCCTCCAATCCCCCATGGAGCCTAGTAGCCCTCCCCCCTCACCTGACCCCAGCCCGCCTCATTCACCGTCCCAATGTCCCTCTCCTCAGCCCAGCCCTCCAGCCTCTCCGTCTCAATGCCCGTCCCCCGAGCCCAGTCCGCCCCCATCCCCACAGCCGAAACGCGCCCCTCCACCCATCCGGGACCCCCGCTCTGCTAATAAGGCCAAGGTGGTGGGGGCAGTAACAGTAGCCACACCTAAACCCCCCAGGGAGATTGCAGGTAAACACCATCAACACCTAAGACACAGATGGTCTCAGGGTGAATTTATTGCATCAAGATTTCGACTGTAATCCAAACCAAGACATTAACCATGACTACGAAGTTCCCTTAACACATTACATTCAATAGTAATGTTGAAAAAGTATTCCATTGTTGTTTATTTTAAAGGAGTAGTATGTTACCGTGAATTGATATGATGAATATCATAACAATGTCCGTCGGTCCATAGCAACGGTGAATTATCCTTAACAGCATAAGGCATTATCAAGAATAACGGCCCATGGAATGCTGTAATTGACCAATCAGAACACAGCATTTACTAGTGTATTAAATATAAATAATTCCACATCGGCCAGGACAATAGTTGTTATACAGTTGCATGACTCTGTTTGTATCTACCGTGTCTCCAGTCTAAAGGCCCGGACACACCGGCCCGATAATCGCCGTCGTAGAGTCTGGAGGGGGCGGGGAAAACAAATCTGTTTGGTGTGTGCCGTGAAATCGGTCGTCGTAGATGTCTTCGGGCTTCTTTTGAGCCGATTGAACAATCGGCGGCGGGCAGTCTTTCAGTTGGAGCAATTTGATTTGTGGAGGGCTTGCGAATCAGTGAAGCCCGGAAGTGAGGCGGGTAGCACAAACAGCTAACAACAGTTTGCCATTGTTTTAATGTGTTTGTTTGTTTCGTTCTGCGAGTACTCACATGCTTCAACCCTTGTTGACTACTCGACACCATGCTCGACACTCTCTGCTAAAAATGGTGCTCTTTATGGTCCATAAATATAAATACGTATTTCTATCTATGTTTATGGGCTAGAGAGCCGTCCCATCATTTCCGGCTTCTGTATTTTTTCGGGCCACAATACAGATTAGCGCCGCCTGCTGTTATGGAGACATTACGTCCCGCGCAAGCGCAGAGCGTACGGAAAGTCAGCAGTCGGCTTGGTGTGTTCTTTGCACTTTTTCGGCCGCAACGGGAAGACTGGAGCTGCCTGAATCGGCAGACTCCATTTTCGGGTAGTCGGACTGGTGTGTCCTGGCCTTAACACAGTCTGTCTCTCCCAGCAGTGTCCCAGGACAGAGTAGAGGAAACTCAGGTTAAAGACCGGGTCCCCCGCACTGCTAACAAGATGGTGGCGCTAACCGTAGCACCTACACCCCCCAGGGAGATTGCAGGTAACATCATCAACACCTATGACACATATGGTCTCCGGGTGATTTTATTGCATCAAGATTTCGACTGTTTCACCACCAATAGTTTTGCCTCATGGATAGTGGCTTTATTTACAGTTGAAAATTAATTAAAAAAAAAATTGGGTTAAAATTTGATTTCCGGTTGCAGTACATTAACCATGACTCTGAAGTTCCGTGCTCGCCACACACATTCAATGTCATGTTGAAAAAGTATTCCAATGTTTTTTGAAGGAGTCAAATGTAACTGTTTGTAGACGTCTGTCATATCTGATTAATATGGCAGGAAGTGATCCATCATAACAATGTCGATAGGTCCATAAATACGTTGAATTATTTTTAACATAGGTTCACATAGGTATATCATTGTATTTTGCATCCATGCTGATGCTTTTGTCATTATTATTTGCACTATCCTGTTCTTGCTGTAACCAGAAAAAGTCCCCACTGTGTGACTAACAAAGGAGTTTCCTATCTTATCTTAACAGCAGGGATTATCAAGATATAAAGCCCGTAGAATGCTGGGATCAACCAATCGGAACACGGCATGTATCAGTGCCGTGTAATAAACATGAATAACACCACAGCAGTCAGGAAGTGTGTTCTTAGATAGTATTATCACACAGTTTGAATCTCATTGTCTTGTCTCTTTCGACAGTGTCCCAGAACAGAGAAGAGGAACCTCGGTGCAAAGAAACAAAGATTGAAGAGCCACCCATGCCTGAATCGACCCAGCCTCTTAACCCTCCTGATAGGGTTACAAACGTCCCACCACCACAACCACTATCCACTGAGCAGGAGACAGAGGGACATACACAGGTGGTGACAGTAAAGGAGATACAGCCAGAACTTTTGGAAGCAGAAAAAGAACCTCAGTCGGCTGTTGAGAATGTGCCAAATGGAATGGAAGAAGATGTTGTCATGGAGGATAAGAATTCCGAGGTGGTTGAGATGATGATTGTGAAAGAAAGTGATGAGGAGAAACAAACGATAGAACAAGTGAAAGAAGTGGTGGAACCCTCTTCTTGCTCTCCGTCTATCCCCTCCCCTCCTCCCCCTCACCATCCAATCAGAACCATTGACAATATCGTGAACCATCATCTGGGCGATTTTAGCTCCGAAATGCAGCTCCTCTTGCGGGAGGAGAACATTCATTTGAGCCTTCCGCAGTCCCCACACTCCACGTCGCACACAGAAACCCCAACGTCGGCACCACTTCTTCCCCAGAACACACTCCCGTACACGCCCATGTCCCAGTTCTCCCAGTACGTGTCTTTCTACAGCCCCTGTCCGCCCGTGCACCACTACGTCAGCTCGCTACACGACAGCATTAATAGCTTGTTATCCAAGTTCGAGGAGGACTGTCCTATCCCGAAGACGGCCACCAAACGGACCAACACCGACACCACGCTGGCTTGCAAAATTAGCGATTTCGTGTCCGGCATTCGAGCGTCTAATACTACAACAAACAGAGAGGATGATGGGAATTGTAGTGAAGTGACGACTAATTCCCCTCTCAGCTACAGTCCTGCTGTTATCAGAGGAGCTGAGGTGCACCGATCGCCACGCACAATCACCAAACATTGTCCTGTTGCTACTAACAACAACAGGAATGCCCCAACATCATCACGTGTCACTTTATCCGTTACTACCTCTGCTGCGTCTGGGTCAGTTTTTAAGCCTTCTAGTAACACCTGCGTCCATTTCCCATCTCGTAACGTGTCCCCGCCCGCACCCACCCAGTGGAGAACACAGCACAGCCACCTCCACAGCACACAGACCACAGACAGCAGCCCTCCCAGGACGGTACACTTTACCCCCGCTGCTATGGAAAGCGCGAGTAAAAATCCTGCCAATACGAACATTGCAATTACACTACAAGGGTTAAGGGACGTCTCTAAGAATGTAAAAGAACCATTGAAACCGACGCAACCCTCCGAATCAGTCCCAGTTTCGGTGTCCGATCCTGGGCCCGTGTCGGTACCGTCTCCCCCTGTCACAGCCATCAGCTCCCTGATCAGCCAGCTACAACCGGAAGTGTTCAACAATCTTCTGGAGATCATCAAAGACGTAAAGAAAAACTCTCCGCAGTTCTACCTCCACGGCACAGAGGCAGAGGACCCGGTATTCGATGACGTTAAGGTACAGGGGGCCTACTTTGTTCACTGTGCATGAGTGATTCATAAAGAATAGATGAGCATGGCTGACATAATACATAATAATTCTGCTCTATTTTATTTTATCCTATTTTATCCGAACATCATTTTTTAAAATATATTATTCTTATTCAACTGTTTTCATGACTATTCATTTATTGGAGAGAAATGAATGTGAAGCTCCTGAGATCAGACAGTGATGGGGTCTCGCTATGAGGACTGAATAATAATAAAGATGATTTGGCACTGGTTCTGCCTTTTGACTCTGTCGTGTGTGTGTGTGTGTGTGTGTGTGTGTGTGTGTGTGTGTGTGTGTGTGTGTGTGTGTGTGTGTGTGTGTGTGTGTGTGTGTGTGTGTGTGTGTGTGTGTGTGTTTCTTAAATTACAGGAACACCTGTTGAAGCAGGGGAACGTGGAGCAGAGTCCCGAAGCTTTTCTCAACCAAGAAAACTCCGACAACAAACTTCTGGTCATCATTAAGAACCAAGACATCGCTGCACACATACACAAGGTGCCTTCCAATCATCACTTTATAAATTTATACTATGTTTCCTTCCGTCCTTCCTGCTACTGATCCAATGTCAATACACAGCCTAGGCTCTGTAAACGGGCATGTTGTTAGCTACGTTAGGCCCCCTTTGTTTACATGCCAGTTTACAGAGCCTGGTCTGTGTATCAAAACAGCAGATTTGTTTTCAGCTCACATACAGGTAGCGAATCATGAGAAGATATTCACAGATTTGAACAAAAAGTTATTTTGACAACAAGCAGTCCCCAGAATCGCTGACTCCCCCTTTAATGCTATACAGATGCACTGGCTTAAAGAGGACCTATTATGCTACTTTTCTGGTCTTAATTTCTTGTTTTACACTGCTATAGAGCAACCTGACACGAATCACATCACAAAAAACTATGTAGATTTTCGGGAAGCTCTTTCTCTTATTTTGGCGATCCAGCACATCCTGTCAACACTTGAGTGTGTGTGCTTCGGCTCCCTCCGCCTGTGCTTCGGCCATCTCCGCTCCCCTCCCCCCCCCTCCTGCAAACCCCACTCCGTTGTGATTGGTTACCTTCCTTCCGGAACACTTTCAGTGGCGGGAAGCGCGAGCATGGACCTATAAGGGCGCGAGGCAGACGCGAACAGGGAAGTGACAGCATTACCATACATGGAAACATCCGCGTGGAGACGTCACAAAGTTTTATGCGACGTCACAAATTATGAAAGGGTAGACCGCTTTGAAGACGTGACTTCTCGACTGGCTAGAATAGTGTTTAGTGCTCTGCACAGACACCCCAGATGGTCAGCAGGGAATATGTCGAAATGCATGTAAGTCATTATTTGATAATTTAGTATGGTTAAGCATGACTATGAATCATCATAACAACGTTTATAGGTCATAAAAGTCAAAAAGCATCATAGGTCCTCTTTAATAACCTTATAAAAGACATAATGAAATGAATGATAAAGAGTCCCTTTGCAGTGTGACTGACAGTAGATTGTGTTGACAGCAGATCCAAGGTCTGATGTCTCTGAAGCACCATACGATAAGATAAATACACATACTCATATTTACACACAATGAAAAAAAAAAAACGAGGCACCAAATTCAATAAACAAGATTAATAAGTGCTATGGTCTATTAAAAATGTGTTTTAAGAAGGGATTGAAAAAGAGGTTACTAACAGTATATTGTGTTGACACCAGATCCCAGGTCTGATGTCTCTGAAGCGCCATCCCTCTGTTGTGTTCATGGGCATCGACACTCCGGACGACGTCAGGAACAGCAGCCACAACGAGCTGTTTGTGTCCGGAGGCTGCATCGTGTCCGACGAGCTCATCCTCAACCCAGACTTCATCAGTACCGGTAGGCCATGGATCAGTATGTGTATGGGTATCAAACATAGTATGGTTATGTGTATTAAACATAGTATGGTTATGTGTATTAAACATAGTATGGTTATGTGTATTAAACATAGTATGGTTATGTGTATTAAACATAGTATGGTTATGTGTATCAAACATAGTATGTGTATGTGTACTAAACATCCTATGTGTCAAAATCATCAGTAACGGTAGGGCGCAGATTAGTATGTGTATGTGTATCAAACGTAGTATGTGTATCAAACCTAGTATGTGTATCAAACCTAGTATGTGTATCAAACCTACTATGTGTATTAAACATGGTATGTGTCAAACTGGTAGGTGCACGGATTAGTATGTGTATGTGTCAAAGTCAAACTTCATCAGTAAAGGTAAGGCAGGGATTATTATAAAATTGTTGGCTCAAATCAAGCGATCTGATTGGTTCATAGCTGTGATATAATGGGTGTATATCACAGCCTGCTGTGAGCTTTTGATTAGTATCCAATTTTTTTTCAATTGTACGGTGATTTTAATGGAACGATTGTTACACCTTTATGTTACTGTATTTAACTTTTACAGTATTCACTCTGATGTTAACTAAAATAAGATTGAGATAATTATTTTATAGAAATTGAATATAGGAGATTATATATTACTTTGGTACAATCATTTTGGGGAATGTTTGTGTATAATATTTGTGTTTTTGTTTGTGGACTTATTGTGTGTTGTTCTTCAGATCGACTGACGGCTCTGCTGAGGTTTATGGAGGAGCACAGTTCTCCGGAAAGCCTCTGGAGGTGGAAGGTTCACTGCAAAACACACAAGAAGCTAAAAGCACAAGCCAGGTACATTCTCTCAGTCTTAACTCAACCCACATACATTAGACACACACGCTGAGACACTGTGTGAGATATAAAACCAGTGTAGACTCGCACATTGTATTCAACTGGCTGTAGACACCACCCCCCAAAGCCCTAACTACTTATCCCCCCCTCAGACTAATAGATTGAAGTTTGAAAGTCTAACTTTGTCTTTAGTCGAAGATAGTGCTACTTGTGTGAATGTGTATGATTGCTGTATGTTTGAGGTGGTGGTCGGAGGGGCCGTTGGCGCTGAATGGCAGCCACGCTTCCGTCAGTCTGCCCCAGGACAGCTGTGACTACTCTCGTAGTTTACCACCACCGGTATGACTGTGTTTGAACGAATTGAACCAGGAACCCTGTAAAGCGTCTTTGAGTGCCTAGGCAATAAAGCGCTATATAAAACCTATCAATTATTATAAATTAATTATTATAATTAAATGTTTTATAATGTGTTTTATGTATTCTAATCTTGCCCCTGTAAAGCACTTTGAGTGGCCTTGTGTCTGAATTGTGCTATATAAATAAACTTGCCTTGCCTTGCCTTGCCTAGTCTTGTTCAGTTTCTTGGTTAGCTAACAGTTTGAATATAGATCACATCACTGAAAGTTCAAAGACTCTTTTGAATTACATACAGGAAATGTTTGAACGCATGTGTGTACATTCGATTGGTTATCAGATTCAGGAGAGATGCTGCCGCCCTATTGGACGTGCTGTCGGCCTATCAGAAGCGTCAGATTGTGGAGTTCCTCCCGTACCATCACTGTGACATGATGAACGGCCAGTCGCCCGACCTGGAGTGTCTAAAGGAGCTTCAGGCCCGATACGCTCAGTACAGACACACTGTCTTCCTCACTGGTAAGACATGTCACTGGCAGAACTTAAAGCCCCTGGAAACCTGCTCTCAAATAAATGAATATTATAAAACTTAGTTAAAACAAATGCTTTTTTTTTACTGTCTAGACCGTTTGACAGGACTGTGTGGGCGTGGCCATATTCAACAGTTTCCATGGCATCAGTCATAATGTTTTTATGGAACGTTCTGGTAGCGAAACTGCCGAGATCGGTTCAAAATACGTATTGTGTAATTAAAACCGGATCATAGCCCGTCTCATCTTAACCGAATTTCTGTAGAGTTGATCCAACTTAAATGACTATAGCTGTAATTAATACAAATGACTGACAGATTGACAGATTGTATGATATGAAAACTGAATGTCCCTTCTCAACTGTTGTAACTACCTATCTCACCTGTCTTTCTCCTACTCAGAGCGTCCCTGTGAGAACTTCTCTGCCTACTCAAACGTCGGCATCATCGTGGCCGGCATCGATGAGGTTTTACACGACTTCACCACACTGGTCGGTTGCCATGACATCAAGGACAAACAGCCAATCATCGATGAGATGATGTCACCTGAAGGTCAGTTGCACATGCCACCAGCAGACCTGTTATCTTATTTACTGCTACTTGTTCATTGGCACTATAGGCTGTCCCTGATGTGTATTTGTATGTTTTAATGTTGTGTTGTGCTATGTGTAACGTGTGTACTTGTGTTCATTGGGAGAATCCAAAGACACATTTCAACCAACAATAAAGTCAATCTAATCTAATCTTTTTTTTGTGTTTGAATTATACAAACACAAACTAAATTGTATAAAAAAAACTCAGCAACATATAAGCAAATGATAGATAACTAAAATAATAAAGTTCATGTACAAAAATGGTTGAAAGAAGTTTAATCTAATCTCTCCTCCCTCTTTCTCCTCAGGTCTAGGTCGTCAGCTCAGTCAGGGCGACTCTGTTTCGGGCTCTGAGCGTTCACCCTCCATCTTCTCCTCTCCCCTCCACCCTCTCTGCTCTGGTGACCGTCCCCCTGTGCCCCTCTCTGCCTGCAGCCTCGCTCCCCTCTCCGACCAGCTCGTACCCGACGCTTCCGGAACCCCGCAACATTCCGACTTTGAGATTCTACGTCAGGCCATCTCACAGCTACGGGCCGAACGCGAGCAACAGATACAACAACAGCAACAGCAACTACAACGGTTAGACGCCCAGGCAGAGCCAAGCTTACACACTCCTCCTTCCGCCCCTGTTCCTGCTCCTGCCCCTGCTCGGACAGTTACCCGTCAAACAACAAGCCCTCGTCGTTTAGGTCCGGGACGTCCCACTGAAAACAGTATCAAAACAGTGGCGGCTACTCTGGAGTTTATTCAGTCAGCGCTTCATTCAGAGTCGGAGGAGGAAAGGAGGAAAATGGCCGAAGCACACATGGCCACAGACAGACACACAGGAGCAGGAGACTGTGGCGATCACAGAGACACTACTCCAGTGAGAGTGGTGAGGTTAGTGACTGGACACTCAGCTCCCACTAACAGCATTACGTCTATTACTGCTTCGTCCAATCAAAACACAGCAGCAGTAACAGTAACGGGTAACCAGACGGACTCGGCCAATGACGGGAGAGATAAGAAAGTTCTACAGGAAGAACGTGTGTTTCCCAAAGCAGCTGAACAGGCTGCAGTCCCCAGCAGTAGCACGGCTCGTCCCCTAGAGGGCGACAGATCGAGGTTGGTATCGATTTCTTCTCTCTCTCTCTTCACCATTGATTTAAAAAAAGAGAATTATTATGCAAAATATCCACTCCCTTTTTAAATATCGAAAATGATATCCTAATTGTCCAAATAATGGCAATTAGGTTTATTTTTTTTAATTGTGCGACAAGAACACCAACTACATAATGTTTTAATGTCTAGGGCTGATACAATACTTGTTTGGATATATTGGAGAGTAAATTCCCAAAGGTTTGAGAGATGTCTGAATTTACAAACAGCCGTAATATAACAAAATTAAATTCACTCTACATTTGGCAAACCACACTTTGTAATCAGGGAATTGTCTGATCAGATAGTAAGTCAACAGGATCATAAATCTCCTGCTCTTTGCCCCTTTACACTAAACCTCTGATTGTTTTCTCCCAGTAGCGTCACACCGTCACTCCCCCTGGACCGCACAATAAAAACAGAAGAAGAAGAAGAAAAAGAAACTCCGCCGCCTTGCTCTAGCGCCGTGGCAACACCCAGCGTCACTAAGGTGATAGGAACTATCGTCAAGGTAAAAGAAGAACCGAAGGCAGTGCCGAGACCCGCTCTGCCCCGACTACAACGGACCCAACAACTCCTTAGCAACAGCCCGCAACACACACAACAACTCCTTAGCAACAGCCCGCAACACATACAACAACACCTTAGCAACAGTCCACAACACATACAACAACACCTTAGCAACAGTCCACAACACATACAACAACACCTTAGCAACAGCCCGCAACATCTACAGCACCTTAGCAACCCACAGCATAGGGCCCTGCGCCTAACGATGCCCCACCACATACCCAGGCTAGCACAGCAGCCCAATTTCACCCACGGACAAGGACACGTCATGGGGGGAATAAGGAGCCTTTTGGGACCCTCGCCCGTCTGGCCCAGGGGAATGGCACCCACAGTTAACCCTATGCTATGGGGCTTTCAACAGGCCGCTAGGGAGTTCCCTCGTCCCAGTCTGTTAGGAGGGTATCCAAACCCTGCAGCCCAGGGCAACATCAGGTTCAGAGGGGGCCAAAGAGGAGGAGGGGGGGGGCTTTAATGGGAAGTAGAGAGACGGATTTTAGGTAAATTAGCAGATTGAAAGTTCTCATGCACTTGGAGGAGGAAAAACTAAAACACTAACACCAAGTCTTAAGAGAGCAGGATCCATGCTGGTTAAAGTTGAAACACACACATCCCAAGAACTTTAACAAGGTGCTACACTGAAGAAAAGGAGGGAACACAGTCCGTATGAAGAGGCCAAGGTTTAATATTTATCTAAACTAAATCAGAAAGATGTCTGATCCACACAATGACACAGTTCATACTGATGTCTGAGATGAAAATCTGAGAACAATTTGACATTTCAACCACATCCAGAAATAACGTTAATTCTCCAATATGGATCCTTTGTGGGTTCAAATTAATGTTTTTTTTTTTTTTAAAAACTGTGACATTTTAATTTGTATGACAATCCTAGATTGTGTTGACATTAACAGAATCCACTTCTGCCTTTTTGTTCTACTAAATAAAAAAAAATATATATATATTATTATTTTGCGCCCACATTACATCCCCACTTTTCCCACCAAAATGGTTATCTACCTTTCGGTTCCTTTTGTTTTTTTAAATGTCCTTTCTGTAACCACTTTTATGAACCTCTGTGACCCAGGATTCGATGACGATCCCAGCAACATACTATTCATCAGACAAAGTAAAAATTTTACTGTCTAAAATCTCTGTAGTTTACACCTAAAAATCTGCAGTACCACCTGAACTTCATGCCGGTACATATGACGCCATGTTGTAAGTGCAAGGCTGGATTAAGAGCACTTTCATATCATAACAACAATCTGCTGCTGTAGCGTTTGGCCAGAATAAAAAGCACTTGGGTTGTTTGTTACCTACTGTGAACACTAACCTGTCGACTTGTTTAGCAATGAACAAGCCAGTCAAAGCCATATCTCCCCTTTCGCCATTTGTACAAAAAAAAAAAAATGTGGAGGGAAATGTTCGCAAACGTTTTGTTAAATGTATGTGTCAGTCAGTTTCTGGACTTGCTTTTCAAATCTTCCTCGGAGAGAAGTTCGTCCAACTGAAGGCATTAACAGTTCAAAAGCCTTTAAAATGTTAAAAGGCGGATTCTGGTTTGGATATTTTGTTCCCAGCTTTCCTGAATGCACCATCCCCACCTCAGCTGTGTTTGACTGAGGTTTTTTTTCATGCTCTGGGAGATATACAAGTTGTGTTTTTTTTTTTTTTCAGAGACACGCCGGAACTCTTGATGGTTATTCCATTAATTTTCTTTTGTATATGGAACTGTTATAGACTATTTCTACAGTGAACACAAGCTGCTTCTATGTTCTTTGACGACGCCCACATGCACCATGGTTCGTAAACTGGAAACTTGAGACTATGGAGGAACTTTAAAGTAAATAATAAATGTACAGATGCCTTACTCGTCTTCCAAAGGACTCATTATGTCTTGTAAAAAAAAAAAAAAAAAAAGGTTTTTGTACTGAATGGTTTGGTTTGTGACCCCCCCCCCCCCCCCGGACCGGTTTGTGTTTAGTTGCTGTTGTAAACTAGAAAGTCTAAACTCTGTAACAGACTGGTTTTAAGTCTTTTTTATGTTATTTAGATGTTTGTTTTTTTAAATCAAAGGTTTTTTTGTATTAAAACTTGCCTGTGTAAACCAGCGAGTTTGTCCCACGGATTTTCTTGATGTAAGATTGAGCAAAGATTTCATTTATTTTTAACCTTTAAAAAAAAAAAAAAAAAAAAAAAAGTTTAATTTTGTTTGAACAAGATAATAACTTGTAGACAAGATTTGAAATCATTTGGAAGAGTTTTTTTTTTTTCATCTTACTTTAGTCGTGATAAATAAAAATCAACTCTGGCATGTCAAGAAAAAGGTTTTTAAAGCTCCACACACTTTTATTAAATAGACGTTTGAAAATGTAACGGGAGAGAAATGAAATAAATCAAAACAAGGTTCCGCTGTAGGACATGTAAAGGGTCTCAGTAAACTTTAATATTTAATACATTTGCAATAAATTAAGAAAAAAATAGACTGATACAACAGAGGAATTAAACAACACAGAGGCATACATTGAAAGTTTAAAGCTCCTTGTCCTGCAGGAAGCTCATAGATCAAGAAAAAAAATATTTAAACAATTCGACTGTGTCTCCAACCAAGAAAAAAAAGTGGAACTCGATACCGGTCTTGTGCAGTCTCTTACGCAAAGTGCATTACAAACAATTCTAAAATACATTCTTCGCAGGAATTATTGCTCAACATAAATTAATTAGTAAATAAAACATTAGTGGCGTTTTAGCTTCATGCTGTAAAAGGTTTCTAAGTGAGGTAGAACCAGACAGATTATGGGTAGAACTCATGGTCTGAAGAGAAAAGAAAACTGTTGAACCTGCAACTCACATTTCACTTCCATCAGTTTTCCCTTGTAAGATTTCCGGTGCTAATTTAACACAACTTTCTGTGGTATTTTGCTGAAGTTTATAATGTCTGTATTGACAATCCATTAGTTTTGTTCAATAAATAATTAGACAGGACGGGAACATTTTGCATTAATAACACAATTCATGTTTGTGAATACACCAGCAGATTCACACAGAACTAAAGTACCTTTTATGAGTGAGGGAATAGTCTCTTGTTCAGTTAGACCAACTGGGCTTTTTATCACAACCAGGACAGGTGGAAAAACTGCCCAAAATAAAGATGATCGGTCACATTCACTCTGATGCACTCCGCAATCCAGAGAAGTAAACTACATTTTGGCACATTTATCATCTAGTATCCGAGTGTTGGTCGTCAGAACTAGAACACTGCAGGTTGTCCGTGGCGACCGGTTGAAACGCTGTAGTGTTATGACATCATCCCGACACACTGTGAGGTCAGAGGTTACATGTGGTGCGTTGCCGAGGTCGACCGGAGCTCGTTGTCATGGCGCTTCAGTAGAGGGTTATGGTCCGTCTCCAGCTCCCTCTGCTTCTGTAATAAACCCTTTAAAACACACAAAGAAAAATGTATTTAGAAATCTACGTTATAATTGTGTGGATACAGTTCATGATCAGGTTGTGAGAATCCTGGTTTTGCACTTTTAAACTTTGTATCCTGGTTTCAGAATAACAATAATAGTAAGTAAGTAAGTAAAATTTATTTATAAAAGCACATTTATAACAGTTTTCACTGACCAAAGTGCTGTACATAGTGCATTCAGTAGGCCAACATGGGCCAACATGAAGGTAAAATAACAACAACAATAGAAAAAATAAAGATAAAAGTACAAAATACATATAACCCGGACTTCCACACACAAACATATACAGTAGTGTAGAAGTCAGATAGCTAATGGGGAGGGAAAGCCAGGGTGTACAGATGGGTTTTGAGCCTTGATTTAAAGGCAGTAATGCATACATTTTATTGATGGCCGCTTTTCAGAACACTGAAGGAAATATTGCAGTTCAAACAAGCAAATAACTGACTACCGGTATTTCATATTGATTAATAAACTAATAATTTCAACTTTAAAATCCAAAATCTAGAGTGTTGGTCGAACTTTAGAACCTGGGCTCTGTCTGTCTGTCTGTCTGTCTGTCTGTTACCTGTCGTAGCTAGTTCAACCTATAGTATTGGTCAAACTTTAGAGCCTGGGCTGTGTGTGTGTGTGTGCGTGCGTGCGTTACCTGCCGTAGCTGGTTCAGTCCTCTCAGAATCTCCTGTTGTCTGTGTGTGTTGTTGTTGCGTCTGAGCTCTGGATGGAGCAGAGGGTCTCTGTGTGAAGCAGCAGGAGGGGACGCCGGGCGCTGAGACACTTCTGATGAGGAGAAAAGAATCATTCTGTTTCTCTATACTGTCATTTCACTACTTTATTTAAGGATTTTCTGTATGTAAAAACACCTTTTGACAGACGGTCCTGTCAGGCATGCAAAAACATTTCATTGAAGAGACAAGGTGTGATATATAAATGTAAAGTAGAATGTAGAAATGTAGAATGAAATTAAATGTGGAGGAAATACAATAATGTCAAATTAAAATATGTAAACACAATATGCACAGATGTAAATTAGAAGTTATAAGTGGTTAACATTATGAACAGGTGTAACATGAATGGTGTAAAGTGTAAACGGGTGTAGGGGTGTGTATGTGTGTCACTCACTCTGTCTCTCTCTAACCTGTCTTTGTGCGTGCATGTTTGTGTGGGGCGCTCTCTCTCTCTCTTACCTGTGTGTGTGTGTGCGTGCGTGTGTATGTAAGTATGTGTGTGTGAAGTGGGGGTGAGTCTGTGTCTAACCTTGTGTGTGTGTGTTTATGTGTGCGTCTCTCTCTCTAACCTGTGTGTGTGCGTGTCTCTCTAACCTGTGTGTGTATGTGTGTGTGCGTGCGTGCGTCTCTCTCTCTCTAACATGTGTGTGTGCGTGTGTAGTTTCTTGTCTTTACTGGGTGCTGGTGGTATGGATGAAAGAAGTAGACAGCTGACGCAGTGTGAGGAGGCTTCTAGGAACGATTCTCTTTATTCAAAACAACAAGCTCATACTGCAGTAAAACGAAGCCAAATGAAAGTCAAAGTATTTTAGCCAAATTAACACAGAGGAAGATACATAGAAGAGAGTCCCTGTCCAAATGGAAAAGCCTGCCTCAATCATGTTTGCAGGCTTTCTTAACCTACGGTACACGTAAACTGATTGGTCGTCAGGATGAGCCTCCTTGTCTGTAATTGGTGAGTTTTAACTATTGCGCAATTATCCCTCCTAAACATCTGTGGAATAGATTGAGAGAGGCACTGTCTAAAGTCTGGGCTTGACCAGTAACACCAACAGTGTCTTGACAGTGGCCGTATATTATACCCTCTCCTATGGCTGGGAGAAACCCAAACCAAGATGGTGCAGTCCCACAAGTGTCTGTTTTAACTTAAACACAGATAAGATGATTCAAAGAAGCTCATCCTCCCGGCCAACCATCTCACATTCCTACCGAAATGGGGGTTGGTAAATACCTTGAGCCAGGCTACAGAAAATGTGTTTAAGGAGATAATACACTACACATGTCTCTCTAACCTGTGTGTGTGTGAGGTGGGTGTGTGTGCGTGCGTGTCTCTCTAACCTGTGTGTGTGTGTGAGGTGGGTGTGTGTGCGTGCGTGTCTCTCTAACCTGTGTGTGTGTGAGGTGGGGGTGTGTCTGCCGGCTCCAGTGGATCCATGTTGAACACTTCATCAGTGCGTCTGTAGGGAACAAACTCCACCAGAGGAGGAGAGGCCGTTTGCTCCGCCTGCTCTGTCTGGAGTCTGTGTCTGACGGCCGGGACGGGGGGAGAGCGCCCCCTGGAGGAGACAACCATATGACACTTTAATACAGAGGAACATGAAACCACTAGACTGTCCAGATTAACAGAAGAGTATCAGGGCCACAGGACACAGTTCAAGACTGCGGTAAAGTTGGAAGGATGGTGACAAATTCCTTGCATTGTTTGTGTTTTAATAACTTGCTTGCTTGAGTTACCTCTCAACATTTCGTGATTTTCTCTGTATCTCTCTATACACAAAATGTTATCGATATTTTCTGCTATTAGAATTATATATAAACAAGCCCTGTAAGTCTATTTGCTCTATTTAAACATATATTCTTTGAGAGAAGCATAGTTTTGGGCCATTTTCAGGTTGATGGGAGTATTCCTCACTCAATCTAGGTTTTAGCAGTAATACGTCTGCTCACCTGTCAGTGTTACTGGCTGCAGAGCTGCTGTGTCCCCTGGAAACACTCTCCCCCTGAAACAGAGACGCTCATTATCACACAAACAACAGTTAAAGGTACTACGAGTAAGTCGGCACGTTGGCGACACCTTTGAACAAAAGGGTAGTATTTTAACGACCCAGCTGTCGTGAAGCTGTTTTCTAGCTCGTGAGGAGTGCAAGATTCAAATAATCAGGAAGCAATATGGTGGTGTCCGTGTGTTGAAAGTGTGGAGGGCACCGGACTCTTTCCGCTTGTGAGTCTATGGTGACACAGCATCAACTAATGGCAGTAAGTGCTAAACACACCTGATTGCAATGAGTTGATGCATTGTCACCCTCACGGAGCTGAACGAGTCCGTGTCCTCACACCAAGCGAATGAACGAGAGATGGCAGTTAGTTAGTATGGATCACGATGAGGTAATGTGTTTATGTTGTAAATAATGACTATTTCAGATGAATAATGGTCATCTGATGATGCTGGTGAGGCAAAGTAAACTTTGTTTTAGTAGGCTACCACTCATTCATTTAGGAGTAAACACTGCAGTCTAGGTCTCGTGAAATTGTGTATACGTTGCTTGGCAACCCCTCCCGCCCGCCTATCACTCTCCCTTTTAGCTTTTCTTCATTGCATTTTCTTTTTTTCTTTGATGGTTCAGCCCCGTTATCAGTCATTATGAACACACAACTGTCTCAAACAAGCCTCCCCTTCCTCACCTGGAGCCATAGGCTTCTCAAATGTCCTGGCGCACTGAAATCTGGAATAGGATATGTGACCATAGAGCATGAGGTGAAGAAAATCGGACTGGGTGTAGACAGATAAATGAGTAATAAAAACTATATAAAAGTCTTTCTTTGCACAGATGGTCTCGTTTGCTGTTAAAGGTAATTTATGATTATGAGAGGAAACATGAGGCTGTTTAAAAGATATTTAAATGTTACTCGTTGCCGCTTTAAATGGCTGCATTCCAATCCCCATACTTCCCTGCTATTTACTATCTACTTAAAAAGATTTAGGATGTCCCGATACATGATGTAAAATGCAGCATGATAAAAATATCCCGATGCCCTACTACCTTAAGTCACAATTTTCAGTGTGGAAATCAGCAGCCTTTTGGGCGACTCTGACCCACAATGCACTGCGCAAATCGACAGAGCCTCCATGTGAAAATAACCAGCAATGTGACAGATATATTAGCAAATGAGTAAAGTTCAAGACACCATGTCATGGATAAATATACAAGTATAAGTATAAGGGTGTCCCAATTGTAGCATAGGCCTATTGCAAGCAAAATACGTACTTTTTGTGGGCAGCTGTAGTATGTAGTATAGGGAAGAAAAAATAGTATGCAACCTGGAACGCAGGGAATGTTTGTCATAAATTTAGAGGGAGAGGTTTCAGTGAGAGTAAAGCCCACCTACCTACCTTCCTTTTTTTTTTTTTTCTTCTTTTTTTTTTTCTCTTTTAAGATTTTATTTTATGTGAGACAATACAAGGAACCACAAAGTGATACAAGACATAGAGACCACAAGACATAAACAGAAATAAATAAAAATAAAATGAAATAAAGGAGTAAAGTAAAATAAAACTAGCCCCTACCCTCCTGGTGTGTGTGTGGTTGGAGCCCAGGCGGGGGTCTGTGTTGGGAGGGTCGGCCCGGGACACACAGGCTCTCTCCTGCAGAGCCAGCAGCTCATTCTGTCTCTTCAGGCGACTCTCCTGTCTGTTCCTCTGGAGAGACGCAGGGTAACGCTCTGAGGCCGGGACGAACCCACGGCTAGGTCTGAGAGGAACAGAGGTACAAATACAGAAAAAATAAAAACTGACTTCTTGTGGTTTTGATTCTTAACCCATTGATGACGGCTGCTGCGCGATGCCACATTGGCTCTCCTGCCTGATGCTGCATCGCGCAGCATTATTACTTTATCTAATTTTCATGGCATTCCCAGCATAGAATGCACTGTCATTGGTTCAAATACACATGAGGTGGGTTTTGTTGATTTTTTTAAGACCACGTGACCACCCAAAAGTTGTGTGGTTTGCCGAAAATCACATCAATCAAAAAAATAAAAAATAAAAAAATAAAACAAAATAATAAAAAAAATACGCCGGCTATGTCGGCGACGGAACGGTTAGTGGCGTTTGGTGCGCAGAATCAAGGTCTACTATAGACTACTGACGAAAATCACACAACACATTGCATCTATTTATTAACAATATTTAATAATTTTCTAATTCATCTAATTTTGACGATTTTTAGAAATATTTGTTGGTTTGTAAGCGCTAAGGGAGCATGTTTAAATAAAACCTGTGAACCTTAACTTTTAAATGTATTTTATTTCATGTTCCTATGTGCTACACAGGCTTAGATATTAAGGTTTTGGTAGACTTGACAATTCGTACTATTTTTTCAGAAAACCCTCAGGCATTAAGGACATGCATCCTAGATTGGCATAGTCATCAATGGGTTAAAGACAGTATGGAGGCCCTGGAAAACATGTTGAACTGGTCTAATTACAACTAATTTATTTTTTACCTTTATGATTTTATTTAAATTTTAAACAATATGGTTATTTTTCTTGTTATTGTAACAGTGCCTGTTGTATTAAGGTGGAGCTAGGATTGTCAAATACAGAGCTCTTCAATGTGTGTTTGTTTATTCAGGATCCTCGTTAGCTCCTGCTTTGCATTGTGTGTACCTGTGTGTGCGTGTGTGTGTGTGTGTGTGTGTGTGTGTGTGTGTGTGTGTGTGTGTACCTCTGTGTGTTCCACTCTGGTCTCCTCTTGTCTCTCCTGCTCTTGTCTGTCCTGGCGAAAGCTTCATACAGCTCACCTCGTCCGTCTCTCGGCCGACACACGTTCTCTTTGCCTGTTGCTCGGTTACGGCCGGTTGGAGGCGGGGCAATGTCGACTATGGGCGGGACAGAGGGAGCTGCTTCTACGGAGAGAGAGAGAGAGTGAAAGGTTTGTTAAATAATTAATAATGCAAAAATATTCATGTTTAAAGTGTAGGTGTAATTAGCTAAGACTTCAACCTACACATTTTTTTTGGCTACTTGTTTATACCTTGTTAACTTTAAGAAATATATTTTTTGCGCTTTAGAATTGCTGTGTAAATTCACCACTAACAATTTAAAAAAAAAAAGGATTATGAAATCGGACAGTATATTCATCAGCCGATATAGTAGAAATAGTGGATGGGTTTACTCTAGTTCAACACTGATGTAGAAGCAGCACTACCATTCCCCACACGACCGCAGCAGCAGCAGTAGTAAAAGTTGAGTTACCCGTCTGTACAGCTGTGTCTTTGAATTCGGAGCGTGAAGTGCTGACATGCTCCTCTTCCTCAACCAAACACTCCCCTTGTCTGTTACCTGCTCAACACAGACATTTTTTATTTTATTTTTTAACCTTTATTTATACAGGTAAAACACATTGTTACATCACATTGAGACCTGTTAGAGTTTCTTTCACACCAGCCTACAGTGGGTCTGTGTATTGCAGCAGCTTTGCTCACCGATGGGCTCCAGTGTGTCCTGATGTGTTTTATCATCTCGTTCTTTCTTTGGATGCTCGGCCTGAGGGCTCTGAAGCTGCAGGACAGACAAGTCAAACAATGATTAAACTTAAAAAAAAATTTTTTAACACTCCTTAGTGCAACATTTGTCTTATGTTTGTGTTTGTGTGTGTGTGTGTGTGTGTGTGTGTGTCACTGACTGTGTGTTGTAACTTCTGTTTTTCCAGTTGGTAGCGTCTCCCTAACATCTCTCTCTCCAGCTCCAGCCTTCTCTCTTCCTTCTCCTCTTCCTCTTTCCTCTTCCTCTCCTCTCTCTCTCTCTGAATCCGACGCTCCTCTAGCTGGGCCTCGATCGCCCGCTGAGGGGGGACAGACAGGCAGGACAATATTAAAGGTGCAGTCAGTGATTCTGGATTTTTTTTTCTTAATTTTGTAGTTGAAAACAGTGAATATCTTTTGTTGAATAAAAAAAACCTTTGAAAGTGAATATCTCCTTACAATCCACTATCTATCTGTGCTGTGTAAACATTTTTTTGTGTGAATTCACAGCATAGTAAATGGGCATGTTGCTAGCCAGGTGGGCCCCTTTCTTTATATACTAGTTTACAGCCTAGGATTTGTAATATAACATCAGATTTTTTTTCAGCTCTCAAACACAGTACGGACCGGTAGCAGATCTCTTGAGGGGAAATTCACTGATTTTGACAAAGTGATTTTGACAGCAAGCAATCTCCAGAATCACCGACTCCACTTTTTAAAAAGGAAGCTCTTCCTACCTGCTGCTCCTGCTGTTTGATCCTCCTCCTCTCTCTCTGTTCTATCTCCGCCGGGTCTAACAGCGCCGTCATGGTCCGATAGCTGCAGGAAACACACAACAACAAACACCATATTAAGAGCTGTTTATCCATTCATCAATCCTGCCTTCTCTAGTTAGTTCTAGTTAGATTTTTATTGACGTAAACATCACAATTACATTGGAGGAACCAGATGAATTGTGTGAGTGTTTTAGCATATATGCTAATTCTTAACCCTTGTCCATAGGAAGATTTTGATAGAAAAGAAATCCAGAGGAAAAATAAAACAGAGGAATAATAAAGAGGGAATGACTGAAATAATACAATTTGCAATGCTACAGTGATAAAAGAGCAACAATATATTCAGAGTCGAATGTATACATATGTGAACCATAACTCACCCTGCTGTGGTGGGGTGTCTGCTGGTTGTGTCCACGCTGACTCCACCAACACTCTCGGCTCCACAGCTGCTCATGGCGTCCCAGACCAGAGAGAGGCTGGAGGAGGGTTCCCACTCCCCACGGGACGGGCCTATAGACGGGGCCACAGACGGGGCAGGAGGGGGGGCTGAGGGGGCTGCAGACTGGACAAGAGGCTTTCTATGCAGAGAGTCAAAGTGAGACGCCCACAGCTCGTGGTCCTCGGTCTGAAGAGAAACATTATAAAAAAATAAGTAAATATAGAAAAGGTAAAATAATATCAAATCAAAGTCAAAAAAACAAAAAAATCTAAAGACTGAGTTCAACTTGAAACACATGAAAATATGAATCATTAAGAGTGAATTACAAAATATTGATATTAGTAAATAGATATTTATTATACTTATTTAGCTTTTATAGAAACTCAAAGTTGCTTAACAAGGCAAAAGACGTACAACAAGCAGACATTGTTGTATGTCTCTCTCCTGTACCTGGCTGTGGATCAGTTTCTCTCTCCTCTTGCGCTCCGTGGTCTCGTCTCTCTGTCGGTCCAGTTCCTCCAGCCAGCGCCTCCTCTGCTGCTCCCTCCGCCCCAAACTCTGCACCTCCGCCATCGGCACAACCTCCTACACAACACACACACACACACACACACACACACGCTTTATTTATATCACCACCCTTTCGATTGAAGTGTTTTGTTGGGCTGCTTGTTACATGTGTGTATGTGTGTCAATATGCAAATGGATTTTTCTTTTGGGCATGCAAACACTGAAATATTACCATTAACCTGATTTCTGAAATGTCTTTTGAATGGAGAACCTTGTTTATAGGTTATGTGTTTATAGAATGGATAGCTAATTCTCATTTATACTGAAGAATTGCTGGTGTTTTTAAGAAGGTTTTCACTCATTGTGTTCACTGTGAGAGACTGCTGACAGATTTACCCCGAGTCTGAGGCTGGATCTGATGGCTGCTGGTATTTCTCTGTGACTGACGGAGCTCTGAACTGACAACACACTCTCTGTGTCCTCCTCAGCCTGAAAAACACACGCACGCACGCACGCACCCACACACACACACACACAAACACACACACACGATAAATACCTATTATTAAATATTTTATGAAAGGAAGAACTTCTGATCAGTCTGATCAAATGTCAGTCTGGGTTTCTCCAGTTGACTTGGGTTACAGGTTTCATTTACCAAAACACTCTTCATCATGATGTGTGGTATCAAAAGGTAATCAGCCCCACATTTCAAAAAGACAAACAGTCTGTTAAAGTGTGTAGACAAAGCTGCAGTCATTGGAAAACAACCAAAACAATTGACTTCAGACTTTTTTATTGTCATTCAATAAATGCACTAGTGCAGCCATTAAACGAATTGTTGTTACCTTGGCTCACGGTGGAGTGAACACAGATTATAAAAAGATGGCATGAAGTAGACAAAGGTTCAAATAGAATAATAAATACGTTTTAGAGATCAGAGGTGAAATATGTGAATTACCTGCAGTCTGCCGGGAGCCAAACGCTGCTGCTGCTGCTGCTGCTTCATGGCCACTTGCTCGTCTATGAAAACAAATAAACAAAATAAACTCATTGAATTTGTCAGAATTACTTTAGAGTGCTGCATCAAAATAGTTTCTAAGCCTCAGTTAAGTAAATCCTGATTGGTGCATGGACAACAATGTCACATCACATTTTTTCATATTTGATACAAGTGATAAAAAACAAACACAAAGACAGAAATCTCTTATGTGAAATAACTAATAATAATCACAATATTGAACATTAATGTGCATTTTGAACTGTGTGTGTGTGTACGGGTGTGTGTGCATTGTGTGTGTGTGTGTGTGTGTGTGTGTGTGTGTGTGTGTGTGTGTGTGTGTACCTAGTTGTCTCCTCCACTGAGCCTTCTTGGCGTCGAGGGCCGATCTGCTCTCTGTCTGTTGCTCCTCCAGCCAGCTGAACGGACATCCAGACAACCTACGCAACACATTAAGCTTTTAACCAACATTTTAGAAATTAAAATATCTAAAAAAAAAAACACACACATCAGCACACTACAGGAGCACTGCATTCATATTCCTAACATGTTTCGAACTGTAGAATCAAATGGGTAAATTGCGGAACTTAATATCTTCTCCCAAGGAAACTACCTGTTGTCTTTATCCTGTGAGCTTCCAGTCAAATCCGTTCTTCCTCCTCTGTCCTCCTCTTTCATCTCGACAGCGCGCCCTTTATTATTTGAGGCGCTGGGTGTTGAGACAGTTTGATTTCCTGAAAAAGAAAAAGATGTTTAAATTGAATAACATGAAGAGAGGTCTACAGGGATCGGTTTCAATTGGGCAGGTTGTTATTGTCCTTTCAGTGAAGTGTAGTGCTATAGTTTTCTCCATGTTTACTGCTATCTGGAGACCAAGACGTTATGCAGAGATTATGATGCACATAGCAGTAGCAAGGGCAATGCGACGACCAAACAGCTGATCGGTCACGGGCGTTCAATGTTCACTACGTCAGAACTCAGTCCACAAATGTCTTTCCATCTCCCAATTTCCACATTTACTTTTTTTATTTTTATTTAGCATGATTCAAAAACAACCAAGTTCCAAGTGAGTTTTCCCATTTTTTTTTTGTTTTTTCATTTAAATGTTGGCGTTTTCATCACCCGTTTTGTTGATGTGATACTTCAAAATGCACATACAATTAGGGTGATGGAAAGCCAGCTGTTGTTAACCCTACCCTTACCCAGACTCCCCGTGGTCCCGTGCTGCTCTGGTGGGTGTCGGCCATTGCTGGAGGTCTGGACCGAGCTCAGGATCTGCTGCAGCTGCTCGTTGGTCAGACACACCACGCTGTTGGTCGGTCGCACCGTCCCATTGGTCGTTGTGCCCATGTGACCAGGCTTTGCTGTCTTTTCATTGGCTCTCAGGGAGTCAGTAGTAGTGCTGTGTTTGTTTCTGTCGGGCTTCACCTTCACACACGCGCACACACACACGGACGCAGACGCACGCACGCACACACACACACACACACACACACACACACACACACACACACACACACACACACACACACGCGCACACATGGACAGAGACACACACACGGATACACACACACACACACGCACACATGGACAGAGGCACACACACGGATACACACACACACACACACGCACACATGGACAGAGACACACACACGGATACACACACACACACACACGCACACATGGACAGAGACACACACACGGATACACACACACACACACACACACACACACACACACACACACACACACACACACACACACACACACACACACAGCAGATAAGTATGCTGTCAATAGGTCAAGAGAGAAGGAAATAAACAGGACGCAGTGTGACACTTACCTTAGCCACAGCTTTGACACTGCTTTCTTTCTCATGTTCATGATTCCTCGATAATGTCTGAGTGGTGTTTCTCCCTGCAGTGGTGTTTCCTCCTCCTCCTGCCTTGCTCCTGGTCTCTCTGTGTCTCGCTGCCTGTATCCGGGCAGGACGTTCCCCTCCCTGCACCTCCTCCACACAGGACGGCTGCCTCGAGCTCAGGACGGTACCCGCTCTGGATCTACAGGACAGCTGCTGGGACCCAAGATAAATTAAATCAGATCAGATCAAATTATGAAAAATAAAAACATACAACTTTGCTTTACACAGCATTATGTTTATAGTATGCCAATAGTATGTTGTAGACACTCACTATGTTATCTAGATACAGATATAATGTAATAGCCAGGCTGTAAAAATCATTCCTACCTTTGCTGGATTCTTCTTAACGCCTGTAGTGGAAGACAGACATGACAGTAAGGCAGTGCAACAAAATAAAGACTATAGTCTACCTGTTCGTACCAACCATTGAAAATATTCAAGTGTTGAAATCATACAGATCAATTTAATTCAAAGTACGGGCCTATAAAGAAAAGCAAATATGTGATTACATTTTCCGTTTGAAAACTACAAATTATAAAAGCCGAAAGAAGGTCTCACCATGACTGAGTAAAATCAACTTGGGTTTTCCATTCTCAAGTTCAAACAGCAGGCCGTCTCTATGGAGAGAGAGGTGGAAACATAATAACATCAACGTAATACGCTGACTTAAAGTAATATTGTATTCTTCATGTTGTTTCAAGAACCAGCTCTTTATTGTTTTAAGGCTGAAGGCAGCGATTATGGAGAACGCTTTTTGTAAAAATCGTGCTCCCCATGTTTTAGCATTTTCAAGACTGTTGTTGGAGCCATTTAGAGATTTTTTGTGTTTAATATATTTTAAGGAAATACATTTTTAGTTTATGGCAAATTATGATTTATGAATTAGTAAGTGTGTGAATATTAATCATGTTTATTCATATGTATATCAGCGCATCTTGCTTATGTGGTGATTGGTAATGTGTGTCACCTGTGGTGTCGTACTCTACCTTATAGGGGAGGGACTTTGCTTTCACTCAGGTTGGAAGGCAGAGAGCCAACAGTTTTTTGACCACGCTCACGCTCACGCTCACGCTCACGCTCACGCTCACGCATTACCTCATATTATTTCACATAGAAAAGTATTGTTTTTTGTATAATAAGAACCCTGTTTTGGCCGCTTATCAGTGACATTGTTTTGAGCTGTTTATGTTTTTTATTGGAAAGTCAACCGGAGTTTCGTGTAATAAATCACACTCAACATCAAATGAAACGATCTCTGTGCGTGCTTACAACAAGGACGTGTGTCAGACTTTCTCTGCCTAAAGGAACCAGAAGAGCAAACATAGGGTTTGCCGTTTCATAGTCAAAAAACTCCACGAGTCTGACAAACTTTTGGAGTGGACAAAGGAACAAGGAAGACGGGCGCGCGCAGCTCGTTTGGAAGCCGTGAGTAAACAATCCCATGGATGAGCCGTGCACAATAAAAGCGCTTGTGAATATGGATGTGCGGATGAGATCCGCGTTTAAAGCCCCGTTCTAACTGTCTGTTTGATATGAACTATGATGCAATCGCTAAACAAAAAAAAGTGACAAAAGGGAAAGTGGCAACATAAGCTCTGTGTGAACGCGCATCCCGCGGACGCGGTGGAAAAGCGAACGGAGCAAAATAAATAAGGAAGCGATCTAATTAAAGGAAATCAATAAATCAAACTACAATAAAAACGGGACAATGTCTGAACTTAAAACGGCCGCGGAAGCGGAGGATCGTTTAGGATCTCTGATTGCGACACGCAGAGGGAAACTGGGAGTGTGCACAAGGAGAATGCATGAAACAAAAGCCTTGCTGATTGAAGGGGAAAATATTGATGATGTTGATAAATCTATGTATATGTTCAAACAAGCTGTGGATGAGTTTAACAAGGTGCACATTGCTGTTCAAGAGCTCTTATCAGATGAGGAAAAAGAAACTGACACTCTGGACTGGTATGAGCCCAGAGTGATGAACTTCAACTACTTAACATATGAGGTTAAAACATGGAAAAGGGAACAGAGAGCACAGTTAAAGGTTGACCCACTGGACAGCATATCAAATATCTCAAGGAAAACAACTGCATCAACCACTTCTTCTGCTGCTCGGCTGGCGTCAGCTGAGAAAGCAGCTCTGGAGGCAAAATCTGCTGCATTAAAGGAAAACATTCATTGCAGTTGCAGCAACATTCACTGCAGTTGCAGGAAACTTTAATCAAATCAAAAATGGAAAAGGTGGAACTGGATGCAGAAATTGCAGCAGCAGATGCAAAAATAAAAGTACTCCTAAACCCAAATGTAACAGAGTCTGATGGTGATGCTATGAATGAATATTTTGAGGGAACAAGCAAACAGGAAAATGTGGAACAAACATTTGCAGACACATCTGCTATGGAATTCATTCAATTAGGTGCTGTACCTAAAACTCCACTACAGAGAACGGTTGGTGGCATTCATAATAGCTCTCAAGTGACAACAAGGGCTCCAACCCCACACCTGGAAAACCCTGCAACCAATCATATCACTCATGAAAACATCAGCACAATGGTTAAAAGTCAAAGGGATATCACTGAGCTCATGATAATGCAACAAAATCTGTCTCTATTGCCTAAAAGAGAAGTGCCAGTGTTTAAAGGTGATCCACTATCATACCAACCTTTCATGCATGCATTCAAGTACTTAATAGAGGACAAGACAAGTAGTTCCCAGGATAGGCTCTACTTTCTTGAACAGTTTACAGCAGGTCAGGCCAGAGACCTTGTTCGTAGCTGTATGCACATGGATGCACGAAGAGGATATTCAGAAGCAATGCAATTGTTGGCAAAACATTTTGGTGATGAAATGAAGATTGCAAATGCTTATCTGAATAAAGCGCTAAGCTGGACAGCTATTCAAGCGGAGGATGGGAACGCACTTCAAGCATATTCCTTATACTTGAGGGAATGCCACAACGCCATGCAGGACTTGGAGTACATGGATGAGCTGGACGTGACATCCACCTTAAAGCTCATTGTATCCAAGCTTCCCTACAAGCTTAGAGAGAGGTGGCGGTCAAGAGCATATGAGGAATTTCAGAAAAGAAAGATGCGAGCTAATTTCAGACACGTTGTTGAATTTATTGAAAATCAAGCTAACATCTTACTGCACCCTGCATTTGGAGATATTAAAGACCCAACTCCTGCTCAAAGAATATCCCCAAATAACAGGAGCACTGAAATAAGGACACTCAAAAGCAGAAGTACATTTGTGACAGCTGTGGCAACACCTGGAAAACAAGACAACAGACAGTATGCATTTAAAGGGCAACAACACACCAACGTTAATGCTGCTAATTTAGCTGTCTGCTGTTTCTGTGAAGGCAGGCATACACTACTGGACTGCTTCAAGTTTAAATCGCAGCCACACAACGAAAAGGTGGAATGTTTAAAAATAAATGGATATTGCTTTGGTTGCTTAAAGAAGGGTCACATGAGCAAAGACTGCAAGACAAAACTGGACTGCCAAACATGTCAGCGGAAGCATCCAACCCTGCTACATATTGACACCAGAACCTCAGATAAGGAACCCCTGCTAAACCGCAATTCCCCAGCACCAAAGCAGACATCAATAAACAGTGTTCAGGTGTCGGCTGATGATGCAACAGGGGCCGGTAAAGAATGTGCTCTCGCTATTGTTCCAGTTAAAGTTAAAGCTGCAAAAGGAAGTAAGTGCATTCAAACTTACGCTTTCCTTGATCCGGGAAGCTCGGCCACATTTTGCACTGAAAAGCTGATGAACCAACTGAATGTGACCGGACGCAAAACTGACATTCTGCTGCGGACGATGGGACAGGAAAACAATGTGAGCAGTTATGAGATCACAGGACTGGAAGTTGGCAATCTAGATGGAAATGAATTTATTGACCTACCTGAAGTTTACACACAAGCTAAAATCCCTGTTTCAAAGGAAAACCTACTCACCCAATCAGAACTCAGAAAATGGCCTTACCTCTGTGGAATCCAAATGGAAGAGATTGATGCTGACATTGAAATGTTGATAGGAATGAATGTTCCTAAAGCGATGGAACCCTGGCAGATAATTAACAGCCAGAGTAATGGACCATACGCAGTGAAGACACTTCGGATGGGTGGTGAATGGGCCCCTCAAGTCTTCATCTGCAATGGATAAACATACAGCATCAATGACAGTCAATCGCATTTCGATGGAAAATCTGAAGGACCTGCTACTCAGGCAGTACAACCAAGAGTTCCCAGAAAAGGAATCTGAGGAAAGGAAAGAGATGTCATGTGAGGACAGGAGATTAACGGAGCTGGCCCAAAGTTCTAAAGCGTTTGAAAGTGGACATTACATCTTGCCCCTGCCGTTTGAGAAAAAGAGCTAGTCATGCCAAATAATTACAATGTGGCACTGCAGCGGACATTGAACCTGGCTGGGAAATTCAAGAGAGACTTTACCTATGCTGAAGAATACAAGGTCTTCATGGAAAATGCGCTGCAGAAAGGCTACGCAGAGAAGGTACCCACAACAGTGCCTGAAAGTCACAGAGCCAAGGTGGTGGAGGCAGTGAGCGCCCTGCAGGACGCCGGCGGCATGCTAGTAGAACAGTATGGAAACACGGCGGACAAGTGCGGTAAAGCGCTGCTGGATTTGGCACGGATGGAGAACTTAGTCCTGGGTAATGCTCTGGAAGGAGTACCAGAGGAAGAGGAGGATGAAGAAAAGCTCAAGGACTCCAACGTTGACGGCACAGGAAACATTGACGAGAAGAATAGAGATGAGATGAGAGTTCAGGTGTACGACGCCATGGCAGAGAAGGAAGACGAGGACGCGGAGATGTCAGATGTCGGCGAGAGGAAGAGAAAGAAAAGAAAAGTTTGGGAAATGGAAGTGAAGAAAAGACAGAAAACGACAAGAAGGCTGAGAAAGAATTGGACAAAGAAGAAGAAGAAGAAAAAGAAGAAGAGGAGAAAGAAGGTAGACAGGATGCTACAAAGAGAACTCCATATGGAATTGCAGGACTCTACCTTTTGGACAGACAGTACATCCGTACTGAAATACATTCACAACAAAACCAAACGCTTCCATACTTACATTGCTAACAGAGTTGCCACGATCCACAACTTGTCCAAGGAAAACCAGTGGAGGCACGTGAGTTCAAAGGACAATCCAGCAGACTATGCTTCACGAGGATTGAAGATAGAAACTTCTTTGGATTCAGCTAAATGGCCGAATGGTCCAGACTTCCTGTCACAAAAGGAGACTGAATGGCCGGAGGAGCCAGTGGATATTCACCACATTCCTTCAGACGATCCAGAAATAAAAAAGGAAATTTCTGTGAGCTGCTTAAGTATAAGCAAAGGTGCAACCAGTGACCTCATTGAACACTTCTCCTCCTGGAAAAAACTACAGAGAGCTGTTGGCTGGTTGCTAAAACTTAAAAGACTCCTGCTGCTTCAAAGACAAAAGGTAAAGGAATATCTGCCACTCATGCAGCAACGCCAAAAGTGGACTAACACCAGAAGAAACTTCAACATCAACGATGTGGTGGTCATCGTAGATGAGACTGCACCAAGGAACTCATGGCCCCTTGGCCGTGTAGTAAAGACTTTCCCGGGCCCAAAGGTCTCGTCCGAAGTGTTCTGGTCCGAACAAAGACGAATACCCTGCAAAGGCCCATCGATAAGCTCTGCTTGCTTTTGGAAGCTGAAAACTGAGCTTAATAACAGGAAGAATGCCACTGTGCATACACACACATACACACACATACATGCCCCTCTACAAATGGCCCTGCACACACCTTCCTTGCATACATGAACTCCGCGTTCACTGGACTGGTTATCCCTGCCTAAGAGACATTCATGCAACATGAACTTTGGGGGGAATTCAAGTGGGGATTATGTAAATTGTGTCGTAGTGAATTTTGATATTTAAGCTGGGTGTGATGTGTTAATGTAAAGTTACTTGACATATTTTTGAAGGACTTAATTGATTAATATTTGTACTTACCTGGCTCCATATAGTTAATTTAAGTAATTGTTTTGTGGTAACATCACAATTAGGGGCCGGTATGTTGGAGCCATTTAGAGATTTTTTGTGTTTAATATATTTTAAGGAAATACATTTTTAGTTTATGGCAAATTATGATTTATGAATTAGTAAGTGTGTGAATATTAATCATGTTTATTCATATGTATATCAGCGCATCTTGCTTATGTGGTGATTGGTAATGTGTGTCACCTGTGGTGTCGTACTCTACCTTATAGGGGAGGGACTTTGCTTTCACTCAGGTTGGAAGGCAGAGAGCCAACAGTTTTTTGACCACGCTCACGCTCACGCTCACGCTCACGCTCACGCATTACCTCATATTATTTCACATAGAAAAGTATTGTTTTTTGTATAATAAGAACCCTGTTTTGGCCGCTTATCAGTGACATTGTTTTGAGCTGTTTATGTTTTTTATTGGAAAGTCAACCGGAGTTTCGTGTAATAAATCACACTCAACATCAAATGAAACGATCTCTGTGCGTGCTTACAACAAGGACGTGTGTCAGACTTTCTCTGCCTAAAGGAACCAGAAGAGCAAACATAGGGTTTGCCGTTTCAACTGTGATAAGATCGATTCAAGACAATGTTGATTTCAGGAACAATGTTTACATCTCAGTGTTTGGCTTTCAGTATAATCTCTGCCGGTTAGCCTATAGCCACGACATGCTTTTATCAGCTGCACTGTGCACGTGTGATTGTTAGTAATGCTGCGTTTGTTACGAAACGTTGTTGTAGTTTGTTCAACGGTATAAACTAAACCTAATGTATTTCACTGCGACACACGACTAGGTCAACATGTTAGCATGGCTAGCAGGTGGTTATTTGAAGAAAAATAGACTTACCCGAGATTCATGCCGACCGGAGATAAGACCCAATACGGCGGTGTGTTCACAGACAACCTTATAAACAGCAACAGCCGGTCAGCGAGTCATTTATAATGTAAATAACAGCGCTACCGTGCAGCTCTGGACTGACCGCACCTCCCTGTCACATTCCAGTTTCCTGTGTACGTTGGTTGCTGACAACGACGAAGAACGGCTTCACCGATTGGCTGGTTATTTTTTTAACTGTTAAAGTAACGGCCAATCATATGTCTTCATTTGGAGGTTTACGTTAGAGGATGTTGCATTCACGGAAAATGGGAATTTATTCAAAAACTATGGGAGCAACCACCCAAAATTAAAGATTACTATGACATATCCCCGCCAATATTGAAATTTGCTCATATTTTCCTCCCTCATATATTGATTTAAAAAATATAGCCTAAATAAAGGCTAAATATTACTGATCAAATATATTTTATCATCAATCATAATTCAACTCAACAAATTGCCATTACTGTTAATATTATTTTTTACCGGTCCAAGTATTATTTTTTACTGCTTTATTATTCTTTCATCTCATCTATGACCTACAAGAAAGGAGGGACAGCAAATTCATCGCATATGTTTGTATATTGTATAAATGGTAGGGCATATGTTTTCAAATGTTTTATGTTTCTGTGGAAACCCCAGAGAACTACATGGTTACGGCCTTGGCTGAGGCTGAGGTGCTTTGCTTGGCTTGGCAGGCAGGCAGACCTCGGCATAATACCACCCGCAGCCCGTGGAGGAGGAGGCGGTGTGGATGAGGACTGAAGGCCGAGCGGCAGAGACTTTCGGTCGGCTGTAGGTGGCGCCAGAGGGTCGCTGTCACGCAAATGAACCGTAAAAGCCAAACAGGCTGCGTTAGCTTTATTGTAATGACGTTAGCCTCCTGAGATGTTTTTCTCCGCCGTTAGTGAGTTTGGATACTGGGTAACGACATCCATGAAGCTCTGAAGCACAACCACACTCACCAAGACCTATCACCGGCTATCGTTGACGTTAAGGTATGTCGTTCCGGTGACAGCTCGTGCCTCTAACGGGAGACACTGCGTAACGTCAAACCGTGATGTTAGCTTTGTGGCTAGCGTTAGCGTGCGATGCTACTTAAACGGCAGTTAGTGTCGAACAAACGGCAGTGTTTTCCGTCCGTGTACGGGACGCCGAGCAGCCCGTAAACAAGACGAGGGGCAGGTGTTAAAATGCGACATGACGTGAAGAGGTTTGAAGTTTTACTTTTTAAATTCTAAGATTATTTAAAATGATTGGAGCGGATTTAGCTCGCTGGTAGCTAGCGTGTTGTCAGGCTAAGGTCAAGAAGCTGGACAGTAATTTGGCACTAAGCAGTCTATTATGAACGCGTAATTACCGCTAACGGACAACAACAACACCTGTAAGCGTTATAGACAGGCTTACACTGGAAGCCGGGCTCAAACTCAAAACACACCTCTTTGCATCTAGTAAAATCACCTAGTTTCTGTCCTGAATACCTCACTATGGTAACAGAAAATGTAACCAGTCACTGTGAGTATCGTTTTTATATTTAGTTGTACATGCATTTTATCACATGGCACTATCTATGTCATTTTTGTTATTAACACTTTATATGAAGTCGGTAATTTGTTTTTATATGGTTTGTTGTGCTGGTGTTATCTTCTTTGTATTTTGCTTATGCTGATGGAGGCTACATCCCTTTGACGCAATTTTTTCTTCTGTGTAAATATGGTCTATAATAGATTTTGATAGATTGAGATCATTTGGTCCCTAAAGTTTTAAATTAGCCTTAAGCTAGCTCTGTGTAATTATAATTCAGGTCGTTATGGAGGCTGTTCTTTATTGGATTCAGATGGAGTAGGTCAATGTATAATGGCAAGTTATCTGTGGTAACAAAAATTTTATTACCAGCTACATGGTATGTTGACAGAGAATCTTTAGCGACTCTGGTTGAGGTTGAATAAGGGAGTGTGTGATCATTGACAATGCTGCTTACTCCTGTTTATAGTCCATACAATAGAAAGTAATAATAAATATAATCATAATAAACCTTATTTATTTATTTATAGCACCTTCCATTCAAGGAATGCAGCTCGAAGACAGAGATTACATGCATGCACTACACGAGTGCTTTAAATAGACAATGGAATCTAGTCAAGTCAAATATATTGTCAATTTTTGCAATTTGTGCTGGACATACAGTATAGTTCATAGGAATCGGGAAAACGTTTCTCTCCGACCCAAGGTACAATAGTTACAAGGTTAAAAAAAGAAAGTTATATACAATACATACATTCTAAAGAGTGCAAAAGTAAGGCAAAGCTAAATGAAAACTATGGAAATTGAAAATGTCTATTGTTCTGTCTGTCACAGTGTGAGTCTGGAGGATTTACCGAGGATGTGGTTTATAGGCTCTGTCTGTATATAATGTTGAATTAACTGCATGAAAACCAGCTGGGCTCACTAGTGATTGATGATGACTGTATTACAATATTTATACCATTTTATGGGAAAGGAAAAAAGGTTATTTCCTCTCTGTCTGCCTCTGGTTTCTCTCACTATCAGTGGATAACAAGGAAGAGCGAGACTGTGTTGGAAAAGCCATACTAACGTGACGTCTTACTCATACTAAATTTGAGTATGTTGTGGTTGTGTATGCAAGTTTTTGTTGGTGAGAAATGCCCGGATGAGTACTAACTTCCGGGAAGATTTTTTGTATGGATCAATAGGATTCTTTTCCTACTCAACCGCCCCAAACGACACAGGCGTTTTTATTTTTTATTCTTTTTTTGCTTCTGTATACTTCAGGTGTAAACGGTCCGATGAACCTCGCATAAACCATCGATCTTTAAGTAGACAGTTTGTACTATATATTTGTTGAGTATGTAGGAGGGAGGAAGTTAGTAGGCCGTTTCAAACACAGCCCATGTGTCCAGATCTCTATACTCAAACATTTGGGATTGTAAAGTAGAATAAAAATCTCCATAAATATAGTTTTGCGGGACAAGAATTCTCCCTTGGGACAACAGAATGTTTCATTGTGCAGTGACTTTGAAACATCAGCTGCTCCTGTGAGTGTTTGTGGTCATTGTTTATGGATTAGCAACGCTCCAGTTACACTTGTTGTCTCCTCATTCTGAAACAAATACAACAGCGCTACCTAAATATGGACAGGCTGATACCTACTAAATATTCATAGATAAATATCATATCTCATAAAACTAAGAAGCTATTGGGGTGCTCCGGTGGCGTAGTGGATAGAGCGTGTTCCATATTGGATCCGGCCTTTCGTTGCAGTGGTCGCGGGTTCGAGTCCAACCTGTTGACCTTTACTGCAGGTCATCCCCCCTCTCTCTCTGTCTCCCCATTATCTAAATAACTAAGCAGATACACACACATTTCAGGTTCATATAGATAACACAAAAAAATCTGTATTTGTTCAAAATTTGGCCAATACCTGATCAATTTAATAAGTTAAATGGTTTAACCGATAAACTGTGAACTGTTTATGAGATTGGTGAAGTGGGCCAGAAAAAAGTTCCAGACACTTCGAAGTGAATTAAAATGTTCTCGTGTTTAGATTTCTATTCTAGTGAGTGTGACACAACTCGACGGCTCCTAACTGTATCATTTTATCACCTCAACCAGAGCCGAGATGGAGACCAAGTATTCATCACATTCTCAACTCTTTCTCCTACACTACTGTCTCTCACTTGCAGAATGTAAACAAACCTCCGCCCGGCTTTGCCTCTGTTCCTATAACATCAGCGTGTCCTGTCGCTAAAACACTGTGTGACAAACCAGTGTCAACCAGCCGATGTATAATTCAGACTAAGACTATACAATTGGATTGTTTTTGTTGCTTTTCCAGGCAGCCAGCCAACATCTGGGGCGCACTGCTTCTACTGAAAACATACGAGTGAGTCCATGCCATCTATAGCAAGTAGGAACATCTTCACTTTGAATAGGGTTTAAGGCAAGACAATAGGGTGTGTTTTTAGTAACAAAATGCATCATAAATCAGACGGTTAACAACATATGAACAAATCCTTCTGTAATAACCTTCAGAATCGTGCTAATAATGTTGAGTTGATGTACAGTAACTAAGTGGTTTAGAATTTGAGATTTGTTAAAGTAAGTATTATAGAGTATGTTGAGTTGATGGCCGTTAAAGAGGGTTGTATAGGAGAAATATACAGACACGGTTTAGTGAAAGAAACACCTAAATGTACATTTTGGATTTTTGATTTCTCCTGGTATGGAAGGAGACATGTTACGGAAGAAAAACATCTCAAAATTGACAGGTGCCTGTATAGTCTCTTGCCTTAACAGTTGTTTCGGATGTGTTGAACAGTAAAAAAAATACCAGGTGTGTTGAGCCAAAAACATAAAACTTGAGAACTTGCTTCTTCTATGCAACGATTGAGTCTGTTCTCCTCTACGGCAGCGAATGCTGGTCCCTGAAGCCAACCTCGCAGAAGTCTCTAGACGGGTGCTACACCAGAATGCTGCGTGCAGTACTTAACATCAGCAAGAGCACACATGTTACCAACAGTATCCTGTATGAAGGAATACCGAGGGTTAGTGAGAAAGTAGCTGCCAGGGGACGTCCTACACTAACATACGTGGATGTTCTCAAGAAGGTTTCAGGAGCTCAAAGTACCAATGAACTGGCCAGATGTATGGAGAATCGGGATGACTGGACGCAACGATGGAGGGCTCGTCTGAGGACGACCTAGAGAGATATGAGAGTGTACATACAGAACAAATTAAGAGACTACTCCAAATGTTCAGTGTCTCTTGTTTTACTATTTATAGGCAAATGTTTGAGTAGAAAGTAGGGCTGCAACTAACGATTATTTTGATAATCGAATAATCTGTCGTTTATTTAATCTGTCGTTTGATTAATCGATTATTAATCGATTAGTGTTTTGGTACGTAAAATGTCAGAAAATGGTGAAAAATGTTGATAATTTTCCAAAGCCCATGTTGACGTCCTCAAATGTATTGTTATGTCCAAAACACACAAATATTTCAGTTTACTGTCATAATAGGATTAAAGAAACCAGAAAATATTCAAATTTGAGAAGCTGAAATCAGAGAATTTGGACATTTTTTATTAAAAAATTACTCAAAACGATTAATCGATTATCAAAATAGTTGGCGATTATTTTAATAATTGATTAATAATCGATTCGTCAATTAATCGTTGCAGCTCTAGTAGAAAGAGCACTTTGATTTGATAATATAAACTACTGACAACATTTCTACCAGATTCGCAATAAACATATTGTCATTTAGAGCATTTTCAATAAGTAATGTAGAGATGAAGATTTAAGAGATGAAGCCAAAGCATAAAACTTGAGCTGAGTGTACTGTACTGTGTAGTATTTCAGCCTCATTGACATTGTGAACATGAAGTTCTCACAAGCTGACTATCTGACTGTGATGATTTAAGTGTTGGTTGCTGTGGTAACTCCATTACCGTAGCGTTGTGGTGAGGAAGGAGCCCAGATGCTGCAGACGTGTGGGTTCATATTGCTTTATCTTGACATTTGATCTGAGATGTTGTCTCACTCAGACATTTGTTGATAGGATGGATTGTTCTCTGTGTGCGTGCGTGCGTGCGTGCGTGCGTGTGTCACTCAGCAGCTGTTGTCTTCTGTCACGGGACATGTGGCGGCAGCTGTGTATGTGTTTTTGTGAATTTATTCCCAGTCGTGTTTTGTGATTTTTGGGACGGACAGATGTTTTGGTTGGTCTCCCAGCGGGCCGCATGATACAGAGAATTATCTGGATCTCTTTCTCTTCCAATCCCCTCACTCCCTCCGTCATTATATCATCATACTTTGTTTTATTGTGTCCTATGCCCTTAAAGCTATAGTGCGTAACTTTTTCAGATCAATTAATGTCGATTACGTTCAAGTCACCGCCAAATGAGTTAACACAAAGTTGCCTATAAGCTCCACAAAACTCTCGCCCCTGACACTGGCGCAAGAGCTCAAGAAAAATCCCACGAAATGTTTCAGTTGTTGATTCCTTGAACAAACCTGGACATACAGCAGAAGGAATCAAATCCATGCGCGATCAGTCAGAGAAGGCGCTTACCTCATGTAGATGCACCGACAGTGTTGTTATGATATGTGTGCGACTGTGCGTGCGTGTCAGCAGTAGCTACTAGCTAGCTACCTCCAACCCGTATTTACCATGATTAAGCTGGATATGCTACGCTTCACTTGTGCACTCAGCAGAAACACACACACACACACACACACACACACACACACACACACACACACACACACACACACACACACACACACACACACACACACACTTGATGGAGAGAGGTTGATGGACATTGTCAGAGTGGAACAGCACAATGCTTGGCTTTTAAATATAGAACAATGCCATACAGAGAAACAAAAAATGAGATCAAAACAAAGATAGTAAATTGCATAAGATGACTGTTTTTAACTAGATTAGTATATTTATAGAGTATTTTAAATGTTGTTATGGTCTAAAAGTCATGTGTTGCAGTAGTTGAGTGTAGCGTTACATGCATGTCCAATGTGCACCTGTTGTTACGTCACCTATTCATACTGTATAACAACATGCAGCAATGGCTCAACTAAGGAGCAATTTGTCCTTTGTGTTTTTGTTTTTTGTCTTGATGCCACGCTCCAGTTTACCATTACTCATAAACAAGACCCATAAATACATGTCATGCAGTTATTATTATTTTTCAGCAGAGCTCCAACATGCAGAGAAATGTCATTCTTTCCCATGTTTTCTGCAGGCCAGGCAGTGCACTGACCCCTGTGATGTCATTTTGGTCAGTTCCATGGTTTGACCGTCACAGCGAACATTATTTGATGTTATTGAATGATGATGAATTTTTCTGGTATTGGCACAGGAAGACCATGTCACCGTTCTTAATCCCATTTACAACGCTCTGATTGGTTTGGAAACAGACATGAATACATAGATTTATTTACACATACTTGCCTTCATAATATTGTGTTGTATTGTATTGGCGTAATAATAATGTGTCCCTACCATTGTTGTATCTTGAGATGTACAGCTCAGGAAAAAATTAAGAGACCAGTCTGGATTTTTCTGTAATCTTCATCTCTACATTACTTAATAGAAATGCTCTTAATGACAATATCTTTTGTGGGTATTTGGTCGAAATGTTGTCAGTAGTTTGTATAATAAATTCAAAATGTTCATTCTACTCAAACATATGCCTCTAAGTAGTAAAACGAGAGACACTGAACATTTGGAGTGGTCTCTTATTTTTGTCCAGAGCTGGACCGAATGTGGTTGCTCTATGATAGATTATAATCTGAATAGCTCAGATGAATTGAATGCAGGTGGAACAGGTGTCTTTGTTGATTGTAAGCACATCGACTGTCCTTTTGAAATAATAGGATGATTCTTTAACAGGCTAACATCGCCTTTTACAACCAAATGTAATGCAATCAATGGAGCAGAGATGTGCTAAAACAGTTAAAGCTATAGTTTGTAACTTCTGTCGCCCCCATGAGGAATTCTGAGTATTTACAACAACACTGTCTGTGGTAAGCCTTCGGTGATTGCACACGGATTTTTGTAGCCTGGCACTGGCTGCCTACGTAATTCCGCCCAATTGTCATTTCCCTTCAGTAGTCAGTCTGGGTCTGCGGTATATTCGTGGGTTTTCTCCGCCAGATTTTTTTTTTCTCACTGTGAGAAATAGTGACAGGAACCTTTTCAGAGGGGCTGAGTTGAGTGGGATGACGTGTAACAAGCGTCTTTGGCTGAACTCAAACTAGTATTAAAGATGTGGTTAATGTCTCCAGACGCCAGAGGAATGTCTCTGATTTTCTCATTGTCAAAGGAACCATCCAAAATGAGTTATAGGCACAATATGATTTTTAATATTTTAGACCAGATTTCCAGAGGATTTTAGGACACTTGTTGCAGTCTGTGTGAAAGGAAACAGCAGTTAGATAATTTGTGTCGGTCATCGCAACTCAAACTATTCTTTAAACTACTCTACGAGGCTTATAACATCTCCTAGAAATGATTTATAAAAAAAGTGCTGCAAATCCTTAGTCTAGAAATCCAGACCCATATCTAGAACGATAGAGGGTCTGGCCACGATCAATAGACCTTCCCAACTCATGGAATGGCTCCTACGCGTGCATTTCAAATACCACTGCACGCAATTGGAAAGCACTACGACCAATCAGAGCAATGAACAAGGTGACGTATTAAGCCCCGTTTGTTTAGCGAACAGTGGGGTTAACTGGTAAATTAAACTTTTGCCGTGGTCGGTCGGTAATACAGAACATTCTTCTTTCTTGCTAATGAAAGATTTGAGTGAGGCCCGCCCATATCAGATTGAACCAATTGAAACGTAGCTCAGAATTTTTGGGCATATTTAATGAGCTTCAATGGATCGTGCCCAGACCAGCAGGCACAGCAGATTTAAATTGGCCAGCTGCAGGTCTGGATTTCCAGGCTAGCAGCAAATCCTCCATAACCCTCGAAATTCAACCCATGCAACTCGTAGCCAAACTACGCTCATCCCTGGAAGTCCTTAATTGGCTCTACCTATGACTTACTGAAGGACGGTAGGATTCCTTTACACGCACACACACACACACACACACACACACACGCTGCCCTCCAGTCAGAAATAGCACCTTAAGCGGTCTGACGGTGTTGTGGAGCTGTAGTGAGTTTCAGTGATGGCTGATGATGTATGCAACGCCCAAACGGATCCTGTAAGCTGATTGGCTGGCTGCTCAGGTGATTCAGCACACCTGTAAGGATGTCCGGGGTCGACTGGAGGTTGTTTGTCTGTCTGATTGTTTGTTTGTTTTTGCCTGTGAGCTCCATCCTGCCTCCTATAGTTACATTCATATGAGGAAAGTTATTTCTTAAAGGTGCACTATGCAGTTTCAGGGGAGGGGGATTTGTTTGCATTTGAAGAGCTTGCAGTTAGTTTACAAAACATATTTTCTCTATATACAATTCTTAGTATGGAATAACTCTATCATCATAAATCAAAACAAAATTATTTTGAGTAACCTGGAACCAAACGTAAGACTAGAATATGCAAACTGTGAGCCTAACAACAGTGAAACAGTAACTTTTCAGGAAGCTTTCAAACTTCAAACAGTGTTACAGGGATCACCTTTTCCTGTGGAGAAAGTTTGTTTATTCAGTTATGAGAGTATACCTTTGAAAATATTAACTCCTCTAACCCACCCAAAGTTACACACTGCACCTTTAAGTCAAGTCATCCGACGGGTTGTGCTCACACTGGTGGAAGAGAGGTAGAGTGTGCAGCAGGAAATGTCTGCTTTTGTCAAACAACTATCTTTGCAAAACGAACACGCAATGGATTGCTACCAGCATCAAATCGACAAACAATAATTTAACTGAGAGCACAAAACGAGAGACACACATTTAAAGATACCGATAATAGGACATTGGATCATTGACTGCGGGATTGGAAATGCAGAAAAATAATCTGTAATTATTATTTATTTTAGTTTTTCTACCAGTACAAATATTTGGAGTAATATCTTTGCCCCTAATAATCGTGGCATGAAATAATGGAACAATATGTCAATATTCAGTATATCAGCACTTGTCCCTTATCTTATAAAATATTGTTTTAACCGAATGACTCTTCAGTATCACACAGCCCTTGGAGGATATGGGTAAAGAGAGGTGAGATAAAGAGAGGGGTATGGGAGGTGATTTGGGGAGAGGGAGGGGGACTATAGTGAGTATATAGGAGAGAGAGTAAGGGGTGATGTAAGGCTAGTTGTCCTTGATTTTGACCTCCAGCCTATTCTCTGCATCACGCTGCTCTAAGACCACTGGTGCCCGATGGAAACACACCTGTTGTCTGTGTGCCAAGTATTCAGTAGTGGAGAGTGAGACACATATAGATACACTAACAGAGCCAAGACCAGGGTATAGAGACCATATAGAGAGGGCTATCAGGCGCCAGCTAATACCACAATACCCCAATACACACACTGTTTGATCTCAACCAGGGACATTTCTAGTCAGTCAATCAGTCTGTGTTTTTATAGGATTCAGAAAACCCTGTAGTATGATTGGGCAGTATGACATTATACAGCTCTGGATTTTTCTTCAATCTTCATCTTTACATTACTTAATAGAAATGCTCTAAATGACAATATTTTTTGTGGGTATTTGGTAGAAATGTTGTCAGTAGGTCGTAGAATAAATTGAAAATGTTCATTCTACTCAAACATATGCCATTAAATAGTAAATCAAGAGACACTGAACTTTTGGAGTGGTCTCTTAATTTGTTTCCAGAGCTGTATAGTTACATCATAAAAATGATCAGACTGTTGTTACTGTTGTTTTCAGCTGATTTCACAATAAAAAGCTCTTTTTGTAAACAGGTTTTTTCCTCTTTCGTTTGCAAAAATATCCCTGTCCCCTCGAGCACGGATTAAGTGAAATCTTTCTGTCCACACCAGAAGGGAAAAACACCAACTTAGAATCCGCCATGAGATCTGACACGTAACCCTGACGCTAATCAGAAGCCTATGAAACATGTGCTGGGTTAGTCAGGGCCAGACCACTGAATCAATGACACTTCTCTATTACTCTAACATTTAGTTAAGCAGCATCACAACATACTTGCAAATGACTTCACCACGCTTCAAATGAATGACACTGGTGGTGCAATGTCTCACTGATATTTCTGACATGCTGTTTAGCGGACATCATTTTTACCATATTCACGTTTGCTAAGTGGTTCTAAATGCATATTTCATCCTTTTTTTTTTTGGAGGCAAAATGAAATGTGGACCAGATGGTGTGTCTCTGTGCCCAGCGGATCAGTTATATATTTCATCCTCTTGGGATAATGACCCAATTTGACAACAAGCCTTCCAATATAATTGTGTGAGATATTTTCTTTAAAAAAAGCAAAGATTCAAGCTTAAAGTAGTGCTACAGGCAAAGTCAGCAGGACACACGATCCTCCATCATCTTGAAATGTGTGTACAAAATGATATGGCCAATCATCCCATAGATAGTTGTTCCAATATTTCAGTCTGGACAGGTGGACTGACTGCATTACAATTCCTACAGCCATGCAGTAATGGTAGAATGGTAAAAAAAAAATACATATAATAATAATTTACTAAACTTTAATTGTAATTTTGCAAGGATTTGATTTGAACAATGTTTGTTGTTCTTCATTCTCTCCATCACTCACTGCAGCCTATTGTTTTCTTAGATGGTTAAACTTGAAAGTGAGGTAAATATTTGAAGTTTGGTCAGTGTGTTCAACCAAACCAAAGTTAGTGGTCAATAAGAAACAGAAAGATTAAAGTGATTCAGTGACGGTTAGGATCATTATTTTTACTTGGAGGATTGTGAAACTTTTGAACTTCATTATGTTTTATTTACAAAAGTACCGCACATTAAATAAACAAAAGAACAATGACGGTTGTGTGTGTGTGTGTGTGTGTGTGTGTGTGTGTGTGTGTGTGTGTGTGTGTGTGTGTGTGTGTGTGTGTGTGTGTGTGTGTGTGTGTGTGTGTGTGTGTGTGTGTGTGTGTGTGTGTGTGTGTGTGTGGTTGACTTCAGTGGAATTTTAGAGAGAAGTCATGGATCATCAGGGTGATTTCACCGATCCCAGAAGAAGAACAGATGTGACCTGATGTTTACTGTTTGCTGCTAACTTTAGAATTCATTGCTCATGGGAAACACTGTTTACACTTGTGTTGTGTGTGTGTGTGTGTGTGTGTGTGTGTGTGTGTGTGTGTCATCTGGGACTCATGCTTGGTCAAGCCTGGATCATGACTTGAGATCAGTCTGTTTCCATGGTGGCGTTATGAATGCACCGTGCTGTGAACAAGTCGTGACCGGAGTGTGATGTGTGGGCCCATAGGGAGGGAGTGTGTTCTTTTACCATGGGAACAGTATACAGCTAAATGCATCTCTTACCTTTTAAGACATGTTGGAGTTTTTTAGTGATTTTCGATGCATTTAGCATCTGATGCCTGTACTGTAGCACAGAAAATAAGTCACAAAATGACCAAATTTCCCCAAAAATTCAAAAGTAAGTGATTGCAACTTGCAAGTGATATTAATATTATTGATTTAACAAGTGACCGATAAGATGCAAGCCTCGGACTGACTACTTTTAAACTTTTTATGTGTGCTTAACTTGTTTGTTGAGATTTAATGTTTGTTAAATCTAAAATACATTGTAGACAACCGTGATGAACAGTAAAGATATTTTCTATTCTATTCTAAATCAAAAAAGACAATTCATTTATCGGATGAGTGTACTTGGATATTAAAGCATTTTCTTTCCTTATTTTCTTTCATTCTTCCCCTCTTCTCTCATTGCTCTCTCTCTCTCATGTCTCCATTTAGCGATGATGTCATTATTTGGGCAGCGTGTGTTGAGTTGCATTGCACAGAAAATCATCTCCGACCCCACTCACCCTGCACACTATGCCTTCCAGCTACTACCCTCTGGGAGGCGTTACAGGAACATTGCCTTACGAACAACCCGGTTCAAAAACAGTTTCATCCCAACTGCAATAAACTTTCTGAACTCTGAACGCTGAGGATTAAGCATGGCCCTTATGTATTGTGTAGTGTGTGTATGTCTGTATGTACATCTGTGTTATATGTTTTGTAAGTTGGAACCTGTACCAAGCTGTACTGATAACAAATTCCACCAGTCTGGCTGTGTGGTCATTAAAAAGAATCAATCCATCAATCAATCAATCAAGGGAAAGATAGAGGGATTGTAATAGAGGTGGTACAGAGAGGGAGGGGCATTTGAGGAAAGACTGGGAGACGAGGGGAAGATTAAGCCAAAAGTTTTTCAGATATTTCAAGACAAGGCAAGTTTATTTATATGGCACAATTCAGACACAAGGCCATTCAAAGTGCTTTACAGGGGCAAGATTAAAATACATAATACACATTAGAAAAGCGAATGAATAGAAATAAAACATTTAAAAGTGAATGAATAGAAAGAGATAAAATAAAAATACAGGTTAAAATGGAAATTTCACACACATGTGATAATCGAACACAATTCCAATACCATATGGGTGACATCACTACTGGGAAGGTTTTCACTCAACATGCTGATCCCACTCGGCCACTGGAGCTTTAGAGAGATTGACTTCTGATGTTTGGTGATCAGTTGTGGCTCTGTGTCTGCGCTCCCCTTCATCCCAAAGGCTTTAGAACGGGGTGAAGGTCAAAGTCAGGGCTCTGTGCAGGACGCTCACATTGTTTCAAAATCATGTGTCACAGCTCATTTGTTTTTGAACATTTATTTTGAAAAATAACTTCAAAATAAGGTCTCTTTTAATTTTATCTTTTTAATTTATATTAATTTGCAGAGGATCTATTGAGTGACATGTTGATTTGTGACTAATTGTCTTCTGCAGTCCCCCTCCAACTCTGAGTAGAATTTTAGCCTTTTTCAGCTCATAGTTTTTCGCTGTAAGTTGCCAAAAAAAAACAATGAACGCCATTGACATTGAACAATCACACCTAACATGCTGTCATTTCCTCTCTCTCTACAGGAAGTGCTGACCCCCCCCCCCCTCACCGCTGTCTAACTGACACCCTGCTCCTCCTGCCCTGTGCCTCCCCCCTCCCCTCCCTCCCCCCTCCCTGTCCCGGGCCGGGTGTGTGCGTTCTGCCGGCGGTCGATTGGAGTGCTCTGATTGGAGGATTTGCGAGGTGGTTTTTCGGTCTGGCGCCGCCTCCCCCCGGGGCCGGCGTGCGCTCCCAGCAGCCCGTGGTGCCCTGTGCCCCCCCGTCCCCTTCACTGCACGCCAGAGTCCATGCCCAGGGTAACGACAATAGCTTTATTTATATAGCACTTTTACTAGCATCGAAAATATTTTAAGTGCCCTATTAAGAGCTGCGGCCTGTTCTGTAATCGAGTAAACATTCTAGAGGGTTATCTATCTCTGCCCTACTTTGATAACTCTTCTCTCTTGTTTTTGTTTTTAAATGTGTATTCATCAAAAGTCACGTAGTGGGTATAGTGCGTACCACATAGACTCAGTCCTTGTCCCAGTGGTCGCGGGTTCAAATCTGACCCGTGGACCTTTACTGCATGTCATCCCCCTCTCTCTCTCTCTCTCTCTCTCCCCACATTTCCACTCTGTATTGTCTGAACTTGAACTATCAAATAAAGGTTAAAATACCTAGTAAATATCTTTAATAAAAAGTCACATGATTGTTTTTGTCTCTCTGTGGTCAGGAGGAGGCTTGGTGCGTCCTCCAGGAGCCATGTGCCTCCCTCACACCAACAACATGGACAGCAAACTCCAGGGTCCCGGGCCGGGGGGAGGCGCCCCACCACGCTCACGAGCTGCCGGAGGAGTTCCACTAGAGCCATTCATACACCAGGTGAGTTCCAGAGTTCTAATTTCTATTCATTCGCTTCTAATGTGTATTATGCATGTTGTTTATAACACTATTATATTCTATGTGGTATGTACTTGTTCAACTATTTTTGTGAGAAACAATAATTTATTTATTTTTTTGACATTTGGTCCGGTTCTCACTTCGGGACAGGCCGTTTAAGGGCTGTTTGAGGGTTAACACTAGGTTTAAGGGTTCAGGTAAGACTTGGGTTTATGTTAGGGTCAGTGTGAGGGCTGGAGTTAGGCATTTAGTTTTGATGGTTAGGGTAAGGGGCTTGTACTATAGGGTATGCATTATTATGTCAGTGAATGTCCTCACAAGTATAGCCGTACCAACGTGTGCGTGTGTGTGTGCGTGTGTGTGTGTGTGTGTGTTTACAGGTGGGGGGTCACACCAGCATGATGCGTTACGATGACCACACGGTGTGTAAGCCACTGATCAGCAGAGAGCAGCGATTCTACGAGTCTCTGCCGCCAGAAATGAAGGAGTTCACACCGGAGTATAAAGGTTAGTCCAAGATTCCCTGGTGTGAAAGGTTGAGTCAGCGATTCTGGAGAACGCTTATTGTCAAAATTATTTCTTTCAAAATCAGTGAATATCTCCTCCAGTGTTCATACACAGCCTAGGCTCTGTAAACTGGAATGTAAACAAACACACACTGCACTAAGTAATCTGTTCTCTAGAGGGTTTGGTGGCAGACGGACAGAAAGAGAAAGACAGGAGTGCGGATGTTTGCTGGGCAGTGAAGTGGTTTAGCTGCTCTGCTCTTCATCACCAGACACATACTGTAGCTGCTTCCCTGCCAGAGTACACACACACACACACACACACACACACACACACACACACACACACACACACACACACACACACACACACCCTCTCTCCTACTATGACGATGGCGGAAGTCTGGACTTATAGACTGGAATGAAGTTGGTTTGGCGATGTAAATGAAGAGAATGTGTGACTAATGTACATTAACATTAATGTACGTAGGCTCCGTTCCATTTCGGTTTGCTTCTAAAGCCATGTTCTCACTAGAGTAGTCAAACGGGCATGTTGCTATCTACGGTGGGCCCTCTTTGTTTACCCTTTGCTTGCATACCAGTTTACGGAGCCTAGGATGTGTATCAACAATGGATTAATTTTTTCATCACATGCGTGTACGGACAGGTAGCGGATCATGAGGAGATGTTCAAGTGATTTCGACAACAAACATTCTCCATGATCGCTATATCCACCTTTGAACAGTTGACTTAAAAAACTAAATCTGTGGAATTTCAAAAAATGCGATCTATATTTCTATGAAAATGTTGCTTATTATGACTTTACCACCATCCTAACCTGTGGATGTATTCCCAGTTCACTGACCTGTAGTTACTTACTATGTCTGTATTCCCAACGGTCCAGTGTTGTGGGTCTAAGTGCCATGACAACAGCAGCCCATAAGGAGTCTATATTTAGCGCTGGATTTCTGCCCACTACCATTGTCCTGCTGATTGAATAACAGACAGACAGACAGGCAGCTGCTGTGGCCCGACTCTCTGACTCTGTCAAGGTTGTTGTTTGACACAATCACATTAAATTTCTCCTTGTGTTGTTGTGGGTGTGGAGGTACGGCTGTGCGTTATAATATATTGTTTATCGCCTGACGAAATAAAAAAATCTATAAATTTGTTAACTACAATTTACTTATTTCATTGTGTCGCAAATCTCTTCGGTCATTTGGAGGCTTTGCGTTCTTCCGCACGCCCCCGATGCAGAAGACAAAGGCAAGACCACACAAACAAACATGGAGTGGCGTTAACAGCGCTTACCATGTTGACATTTTATCCCTTTATTTAATTTATCTTCACAATATTGTAAATGTGAGCCTTATTTTGCTGTTCTAGTTGAAACTAGAGAGGGTTTACATACGGTATTTTATATACCAATATTTACGTTAGGTCTGTATGTATTTTTTATTTTGCTTAAACAGTGCTTCCTTTTGAACGTTTTTTATATTATATTAGTATTTTCTTATTTTGTTATATGCTTGAAAATGTGCATAAAAGTAGCAAATAATCAATCAAATATGAATAGGTAGGAGCCGACTGTACCTTTTTCCTTTCGAGCACGTTATTCAAAATGTAATAACAGATAGCCCATTCAATGTGTCATTTTATATAAAATATTTGTATAGTGATTTATATTTATATCATTGTGAGGATTTGAAATTTCCTTTATTCGGATATGAGATGTTGGTCATATCGCCCGGCCCTACGTCAGGTGTTGAGGAAGTCCAGTTTTCTGTAGACAGAGAGCAGCACTCGCACAATTCAATTTGGACAAAGAGTGAGTCTGTTCAGTGTCTCTCTGAGGGGACAAAGAGATGCTCCACTCTGTAAAAAGCTAAAAATAACATCTTAATGTTTAAATAAAACAGCGTCAGACATTCCTATCTGGCTATTTAATCTATAAACAGTTTCTAAATTAAATTATCATGACATTTTACTACGTCTTACATACCAGATGGATCAGCACACGACAGTAACAATCCAACATTAAGTCAGTTAATCTAGGAGAGCTTCAGTTCTGGAGATATTCCCTAGTTTGGTGTTTGGTTTGAGAGAGCGGTCTGTCAAACACTCCGGTCTAAAATCTCCCATAAGTGCTTTGGTTTAGGTGTGGTGAGTGAGAAGGCCTTTAACTGAACACATGATCCATTCACTGAGCTTGTGGTTTTGGGCTTTTGTCATGCCACAGAAACCTCTCCCTTAAATGTGTTCCCCTACAGCTATTACGATATCAAATTAACATATATTGTGACTAGGGCTGGCCCGAATGCCATTTTTCAGGCTTCGAATATTCGTTGGTTTTTCCGAGCGAATATTCGAATATTCCTTCCAGAAAAACACACCATCGAAAACAACATAAAAAAAAATAACAATAAAAAAAAAATTAAAAAAAACGTTAATAATCCCTATATACTCCCTGGAACCGATTTTGACAGTATCTGCATATTTTGTTGAAGATTTATGCGCTCGGAGGTGAAGTAATGGATGCGCTATGACACTTAGTGATGTAATATCCTCCTAAATGAGCAATACTACTACTACTACTACTACAATATTACTAACTTTTATATCCAAATATAAAATTATTTGATGACATTATATTGCAGTGCTAGCTTCTTGCAAAAAAATGTTAAAAAAAAAAAAAAAAAAAAAAAACGAAGCTCCGAATACTAATTTAAGCTCCGAATACTAATCTAAGCTCCGAATACTAATTTTCCGAACAAGTATTCGAATATTCAAATAATTCGGGCCAGCCCTAATTGTTTGCTTGTTTTTAACGGTTTATTTAAAGTATGTTTACGTGTTATAGCTATAGTGCGTAGCTTTTTCATATGAATGAATGTCGGTTACATTCAAGCCAACGCCAAACCAGTTGACACAAAGTTTAAGGCTTGGCAGCTGAGATTTTTACCATTTCTTTGTAATGTCTTTCTTACAGTCAAATATAATATTTAGATGGATGCTGTCGCAGTGTATTTGAAGAAGCTGGATTTATAAACAGAGTGTGAAACCATTAAGATCTGTTAACGCCAGCAGAAGGCTTTTAAATTGATTTGTTAAAGTAAACAGGTAGAAAAATGTAGTTTTTATTGGACTGCACTGGTTTGCTCTGATTTTTTTTTCTATTTTCTAAGCCACCTGGATAAAATACATGAACTATTAATGAGCTTTAGTCACTTGACTTGTTTCAACAGTAATGCCCTTTAGTATGAAGTAGTCACTCCGTTGTCCAACACCTATCTGTGACATCATCCAAAATACCAGTTTTAATGTAATGTAACTTTATTTAAACAGGGACAATGTACAAAAGAAACATTAACCCTGTTTAGAGCAAGGAGAGATGCATTCTACCAGGTTTAAGCAGATCACAAAAAAAGGCAATGAGTCGCAGAGAATTTTTTTAAATACTTTTTTAAAAAAGTTATCTGGATAATCAAACCTTATCAAACTACACTATCAGCAGCTATACGTTATTCCTGGCCTACACAGTTCACACAGTCTGCCTTCAAAAAAACACCTTTTTCTTTTGTGATAACTCACCATCTGATTAGAACGTATCGAGAGGCCGCTTGCTATTAATAGACATATTCATGAATCATGGCAGCACAATAAAGCCTGATTACACTGAATGTAATCTGGACCCAGCGCAGCTTGTCTCTGGTCTCAGTTACAAAGAACTGAGTAGACCCACTAAGACCTTTTTAAAAATGCAGTTATAAAAGTTCATTCCTTCGTCACATCGCATTGCTGTAAGGTTGCTGAGGTTGACTCTTTTGTGTGGGCGGGCTGTGGCTAAGTGCAGCAGGTAGAGCGGTCGTCCACTGTTTGCAGGGTTGGTGGTTCGATCCCCACCTCCTGCCACATGTCGTAGTGTCCCTGGGCAAAGAGACACTAAACCTCTAATGGCTCCGGTGGTTAGCTTGCAACCTGCATGGTAGCAGCTGCTGCTTTCGGTGTATGAATGTGTTCAACAAAACTATGTAAAGCTTTTTGGAACAAACTGCTATAAAAGTGCCATCGTGGCGGATGGCAACGTGAGATAGCTTTTAATTTTTTTAAATATGTATTTTTTGTGTTGTGGAAAAAAGGAAAAAGAAAATAAACATATTCTGGGAAAAAAAAACTGCTATAAAACTTTACCAATGACTTTTTAAAACTCTGCTGTTACTTAGTTTTGTTTGAAATTATATTCTAGTTTTAGGTTTGGTTCCAGGTTCTTTACAATATTTTTTTTTATTTATTATTATAGAATTATTCAATACTAAGAATAGGTAAAAGTAAATTTTGGCTGACAGTGTCTTTCCTCTCTCCCGTCCTGTCCTGTCCTGTTAGGTGTGGTGCTGGTGTGTTTCGAGGTGGACTGTGACGGCTACATTAACCTGGTGGCTTACCCGTACGTGGAGAGCAGCATGGAGGGAGGGCCGGCCGAGCACGAGGAGCGGGACGTCCCAGAGAGAGAGCAGCCCAGGAGGAAACACAGCAGACGAAGCCTCCACCGCTCCTCCTCTGTGTCTGAACACAAAGAGGAGAGGACAGACAGGAGGGAGGCAGATACTGACACTGCTGACAAGTAAGAGTATAATACAACAGACCAGTGGGTTCAGGTTGATTGAAAATGATAGATGTTTTTACTGCTATTAACTTTTATTAAGTTTAGGGTTGATAGAAAATTATTAAACTATTACCGTATTTTCTGCACTATAAGCCGCACTGGACTATAAACCGCAGGTGTTATAATGTTTAATTACCATATGTAAGAGTTTGTGCACAGAGGGGATTGTCGGGAAAGAGATGGCTGATTGGGGAAGCTCCCATTTATTAACATTTCAACAAAACAGTTGCATATTTGCATAACGTATTCAAGTGTTACCATTTAGTGCAATAGCTACTAGGGATGGGCACGAGTGTTTTCGCTAGTCATGTGATCGCTTGCATTCCCCGAGGATCAATCGATTCCTCGTTAAACTTTTTTCTATTTTTAGAACGCAACGCATCTGTCTACAGAACAACGGTTCACCGCAATAAAGCGCTCAATGCTTATTGTCAAACAGTCACAGTTGCCATATGATTTAAGGATTTTCTTCCACAAGTTTAAAACACATTTTCCTCACTGAAAGTAATTAAATGGACGGGCCACAATTTAAACCGATCGAGTAGGTCTGCGGTGGGGAGAAAAAAAGAGAAAAAAAGCATGGGCTGTGGTTGTAACAAAAACAAATAGCCTAAGTCACCATTTAAAATAAGAAGGGCAGCAAATAATATAAAATGATTGTCCTACAATTTAAATACATATAAATAACTCACCAAAGCAGATAGTTGTATATCCAACTGCGTAATGCTTCCGTGTCCGTGAAATTCCTCATTAACGGAACGTTACACCGGTCGGTTTTTTAATCTTATCCCCATATTCCCTATTGAAGGCTTCTTAACTGGTGTTGGCTCGGAGCGAATGTGCCTGAAGTAAGCCTTGCTTCTTCTTTACTTTTCTTTCCAAGCGGAGAGCACCTTGCACCTAGCCTGGCTCCGCCCGCCCGCCTACTTCCGGCCAAATTTCATTTTCCCTTCAGTAGTCAGTCTGGGTGTACGGTGCATTTCCCAGTTTTCTCCGGAGAATCTACAATCGTCCAATCAGCGAACAGAGCGAGTGGCTGAGAACGATGACGTCGAAGTCACGCTCCAGTTTCAGTTGAATGCTGCGTTCCTTTTTATTCTGAAGAAGGAGATTTCCGACTTGTTAGTTCCGAGTTCCGACCTGTCTGTGTTCCAGTGCATCTGCTCGCGAAAGTATGGACGCCTAAAACCGTTCTCGTCCAAATAACTAAACGTTAGGCTCTAACAAGTTACTGTTGCCAGGTACCGGTAGATTCATAGACTACAATATGTAGTGAAGTCGGAAATTTCCTAGTTCCCTGTCCAACTGGAACGCACCGTCAAAAGCCGGCTCATGACACACAACGTGATGCGATTGGTTGGCTAATCCAGAGTGGCACTGGGCAGATCCAATAGTTTTAAACTTCGACAGACACCCGCCTCCAAGTGAGTGAACGTTTGCCAATTACAGCACTTCCAGACCTTCTGTACAAATGAAATGAAGTACGATGGTCTGGTTGGACCAGTCTACCTTGCACCTTGGAGTCTACTCATTACTAACTGAGAGTAACAGGTGTCATCTCCCCTTTTTATAAACGTAACTTTATCATCTGCTTTGAAATAATTGGACAGTTATATTCCTGAAAATGTTCTGGAGAAAGGCGAGACCGTGTTCAGCTCCGCGGTGCCGTGGAGAACACAGGCTGCGCTGCGGTGGCATGGAGGTGGCAGTTATTTGCAGTTGCTGTTTGACACAACGCTCAGTTTATTGCACTTGCATCAAAATATTTAATTTTGTTAAACTTTATTTGATCCGTTTTGTGCCGTTTTGTACACGTATATAATATTTTAAAATAGGGGCGGCCCGCCCGGCCTAAAGGCTACAGACACTAAAAAATATATATATATGTATTTTCCTCATCCACCAATCAAGTTCATTTGAAACGAGGAGTACTCAAGTACTCGATTACTAACGTCCATCCCTAGTAGCTACAGAACATATACTGTGCTGTGTAATAACAGGGTCGAAAAATGGGGAAAAAGTCGCGGCTTATAGTCCAAGAAGTACGGTAACTTTATTGGGATAAATAAAAAAAAAAAAAATATATATATATATATATATATATATATATATATATATATATATATATTATATATATATATATATATATATCGTGCGAAAGTTTGTGAACCCCTTGAGCCTTTTGGAATTTTATTTATTTTAACCATTATTAATTCATTTTTTTCAATACCAGTATTTTTTATATGAAATAACAGATGTTTGTTTATCAATTCAACATTTTTCTTTTCCAGAAATCAATTGTTAAAATAGATAAAACAAATTATTTGACAAATGTTGTATGTGCAAAAGTTTGTGAACCCTAAGCTGCATTGCTTAAATCGAGCAAGGTAAACACAATCAGGTGGGCCAAATTGATTGATGAAATAGACCAATGTAATGAGAGATCTTTATGGAAGAAATTGGGCGCCACTAGATAAAACACGGATAAAACCAGGTCAGTTTAGGCCCACCAAACTGAACCCATACAGGTCAGACATGCTAAAAGGGTAAAAAATCTAAGAAGATCTCAGGAATAGAGTTGTGATGCTGCACATTTGTCTGGGGACAGCTATAAATTAATTCAAAAAAGTTTGAGCTCCATCGGTCCACCGTGAGGCAAATCATCTACAAATGGAGAGCTTTAAGAGTGACTGAACATCTGCCTAGAAGTGGACTTCCTTCAAAAATATCTTCAAGCGCCACAAGAAAAGTATTTTTTTAGTTAAAAGCCAACCCACACATTACATCTAGTGATTTGCAGACCTCTCTTGCAACATCTGGGACAGATGTGCATGGTTCCACAATAAGAAGAAAACTCAGTCAACATGGCTTTCAAGGGAGGGTTGCTGAAGAAGCCTCTGCTCTCAAAAAAGAACAAAACTGCTTGTCACAGCTTTGCCAGAGAGCACCTGGAGATACCTGAAGTCTTGTTCTGTGGACAGATAAGTCCAAAATTGATCTTTTTGGTCATAACCAAAACCGCCATGTTTGGGCAAAAAACGCAACTCTGCCTACCACCAACAGAACCTTCTCCCAAGTGAAGAATGGTGATGGCAAATGGTCTGCAAATCTCCAGATGTAATGTGTGGGTTGGCTTTTACCTGAAAAATCCCTTTTCTTGTGGTGCTTGAAGATATTTTTGAAGGAAGTCCACTTCTAGGCAGATGTTAAGTCACTCTTAAAGCTCTCCATTTGTAGATGATTTGCCTCACGGTGGGCCGATGGAGCTCAAACTTTTTTATACGAATGTATAGCTGTCCCCAGACAAATGTGCAACAACAAAACTCTATTCCTGAGATCCTCTGAGATTGTTTCCCCTTTGAGCATGTCTGACCTGTATGGGTTCAGTTTGGTGAGCCTAAACTGACCTGGTTTTATCTTTGTTTTATCTAGTGGCACCCAATTTCTTCCCTAAAGATCTCTCACTACATTGGTCTATTTCATCAATCAGTTTGGCCCACCTGATTGTGTTTTACCTTATTTACCTTGCTCGATTTAAGCAATGCAGCTTAGGGTTCACAAACTTTTGCACATACAACATTTGTCAAATAATTTGTTTTATCTATTTTAACAATTGATTTCTGGAAAAGAAAAATGTTGAATTGATAAACAAACATCTGTTATTTCATATAAAAAATACTGGTATTGAAAAAAATTTGTTAATAATGGTTAAAATAAATAAAATTCCAAAAGGCTCAAGGGGTTCACAAACTTTCGCACGACACTGTATATATATATATATATATATATATATATATATATATATATATATATATATATATATATATATATATATATAAAAGGATAAATATATAGAGAAATTAAGGTAAAATAAATAAATACAATCCTTAATTAACAGATTCCATGCATTGCCTCCAAACATTAAGGGACATGTAGACCACACAGTAATATCTGGAGTATACATTTTAATTGTGTATATTTTCCTATAGTTTAAGCCCCTTTTATCCAGATTATAATGTCTCAACAACTATTGGATGTCCCCTTCAGAATTAATTGCAATCACTTCGATTCTCTGACTTTTCATCTAGCGCCATCATCAGGTTAAAAATCTGAATTCATCCAACACTTCCAAAAAACATCCAAAAACATGCAAAACTGACGACAGCATCAACTGCACATTTGCCCAACTTTTGCACTTATTGGTAAATGTAAGAATGCTCAAATGCTAAGCTAACTTGGAGGAAATGCTACCTGCTGCTACACATCATTGTGCGCATGCTGGCATGTTGACATTGACATTAAGCTCAGAGCAGCGCCGTGCCTCTCAGCGCGTGTCTGTAGAGTCTTGACTGTGTCTTAAGCCGTGTCCAGACAGAACATACAGCTAATTTTAGCGCTGTCCGGTCCCATACAATGTCAGTGGAAAGACACGTGTGTGTGCGTGCGTGTGTGTGTGTGTGTGTGTGTGTGTGTGAGAGCTCGGACGGACACATCTTAGGTAATCGCAAGTTGAGAGACGTGACAATGCAAGGTCAAAATCCCCAAATATGTGCGCTTATCTCGAGGTCATACGTGTTACAGATATAAGAGGAAAGATTTGAGTTTGTGTTAAACTCCTTGATCAGCTTAAATTTTAGCTGACACAGGAAAACTCAGTCAGTGTGAAATGTGCTGTGGAGGTAACTGTAGCGGTAGGACATTGGCTGATTGGGATGAATAAACACAGACTTCAAAAGAACCAGCAGTAAAAGCTTTAAATCCACTTTAGGTGCAACTATGGATGTTTATGGTTAACTGTTAAGCTTTCAGAAGACTTTTGACCGATTAATACTCAGTTCAGATAAACGGTAAAAAAATGTGTTATACATGTCAATCAACTCCTGGGGGCGTGTCGACCTTTCCAACCCACCATTTGCATGTTAAACAAGTATATTCATAAAGTTTTGGCCTTTTTATTGCACTCATACCAGTTGTTAACGTCAACTCGGGTAACGTCATGTATTTCTCTATGAAAAGGCTACATTTAATCTTGCTGGTTAATTGCTTAATGAGCTGAGCGTTGGTTAACAGTTACAAAAGAAAATCCGAAATGAATATCGCTAGGTCCAACAGACGGTCACCAACAGTCATATTTAGTGCGATACTGACCCCCCTCCCCCTCTCTCTCTCCCTCCTCCTCCTCCCTGCAGTGTGGCAGAGCTGAAGAGTCCCCGCTTGGACCCAAAGATCCACTCGGACGTCCCGTTCCAGATGCTGGACTGGAACAGCGGCCTGAGCTCAGAGAAGATCAGCTACAACCCCTGGAGCCTGCGTTGCCACAAGCAGCAGCTCAGCCGCATGAGAAACGAGAGCAAGGACCGAAAACTCTTCAGTATCCTTCCCCAGCCAATCACACACACTAATACTCTATGGGCTTTTTTTATTGGTTCATTTGGCAAAACAAAAAAATATATAGTTAAAGGTGCTACGAGGAGCTTTTAAGTATTTTTGAAACGGTCCAATTTTTCCTCTGATGATCATAAATGACATGTAACAGCAAACGAGACCATCAGTGCAAAGAATGCTATTTTTATATAGTTTTTCTTAATGCCTTTGTCATTGCTACGCTCACCCTGGAACTACAGCTGGCGTGGTAAAAAAACACTAACGCTTTTGTCCAAAGGGGGAGCAAGAATTAACACAAACTGAAAGTTCCTGGGAGCACCTTTAAATAGGTCCAAGCTTTTCCCCCATTCAATTAAAGAAAAATTTGAACCATCAAGGGAAACTGACAAAAAGTTGTCTTTGTAAGTTTATTGCAGATATACTGTAGGTTTTGTACAAAAGAATCCAAACTCATTTCTATTTGACAGGAAAGAGGAACAGATGATGAGAGCATCTTCACCAGAGGTTTTATTCACATGAGCAAAAGACACAATAGCTAAAGCCAGTGAAAAAGCAATAAAGGTGTTATGGACCATAACTCAACTGTTGGGTAATTTAATGAAGTCACAGTCCAGTCATCCCGGATGTGCTTTATATATGCTGACCAGTCACTATCTATTGCAGTTTATTGCATTAGGGGGAATTCACCGTTCAGGGGTTCAAACAGAGAGCCACCAAAAGAGTTCAGCAAAAGGGCCTCAGACATGTTTAGATACCAAATGGTATTATACGAGAGTCACACAAGAAGATTATTGTTCTTAATACATATTGTTCTACCACACATCGTACTACTCACACACTAGGCATCAGTTTATTTTATGCTTGAATTATTTTTGCAGTATAAACTCCTTCAAGAACCCTAAACTTTCAAGCGTGTGATTTACTACATTGGTTACTATCCAACTGGCTCTATAGTGGAGTACTGTATCAGTGCAACAAGAGGCGCTGAATGCAAATGTCAGTGTGTGTGTGTGTGTGTGTGTGTGTGTGTGTGTGTGTGATATACAGAGGGTGGGATGTGTGATATACAGAGAGTGGGATGTGTCTGAGGTTATCAGGTCAGAGGTTCATGTTTTGATCTTGAGCTTCAAAGGGAGCGGACTGCAGCTGCTGGAAAAACACAGCTGAGAGGAGAGAGAACAACACACACTCTGTCCTCCACCGGCTCTGTCTGGGTCCAGTCTGATACATGTGCCCTGCGTTCCGAATCGCATACTTTCTACTATTTAGTATGGTAGAAAAAAAGATTTAGTATGTCCCGATTCTTGTGGCCAGATTTAGGATGGTTAGAAAGACCCAGATGTCTACTACATCCAGCAAAACAATGTAATGTTGAAAACTGCATCCTATTTGGCCGATTCTGACCCATAATCCAGTGCGCACCTGAAGTGACTTTACATCAATGTAGCCTCCATATGAAAACAAACGGGAAGTGACGGATATAAAAGCAAGAGGCAAGATCAAGACGCAATGTTATGATGAAATAAATACGTAAAAGTACATCCCAAGTGTATGCATACTGCATCCTAACTAGATTCTTTTTATCGTCGGAAAAAAAGAAAGAGTATGTGATTCGGGACGCAGGGGTGGGCCGCTGTCACAAGAGGTTCAGTTTATTCGAGTTTATCAACGTCCACTGATCATTTCACAAGATGACAGGATTTTGTTGTTATGAGTTTTTATTGGAAATTAGGGCTGTCAACTTATAGGCGACCAAACGTAAGCCGGACAAGGTTTCATTGGTTGCTTAATCGCAGGAAGAAAAATGTACAGCAACTGCGTCTTGTCAAAATGATAATAGCCTATATGGCTCTCGACCATTTGAGATGATATCATTAGAAAGGACAGACAGAGGGAGTGGCTGTAGACACTCAGCAGCAGTTGGTTAAGCGTTGCTGCTACCTGCCGTTTGCTTGTAGCTAATTAAGTTAATATGTTGGGAAGGGAAAGAAAGAGACAGACAGAGAGTGAGAGCTTTTGTTAACCCTAACCCTATATATAGTTTTGCTTTTTAACTTGTAGAGATGATCACTTACAATGCACTTTTTTGCATTCAAAATATCTCTTAAATATCATAAAATATCTCTTCACGGGCGCTCCGGTGGTGTAGTGGATAGAGCGCGTACCATATTGGCTCCGGCCTTCGTTGCAGTGGTCGCGTGTTCAAATCCAACCCGTGGACATTTACTGCAGGTCATCCCCCTCTCTCTCTGTCTCCTCATTTCAACTAATAAAGCTTGAAAATGCCCCAAAAAACTAAAAAAATTAACAAAAATATCTCATCAGTCCCTATAACAAACCTCCAATTCGACAGATCAATAATAGTCGGTCCATCCTCCAACATGCTCCTTAACTCACCTGTTTGAACCAGAGTTCCTGCTGTTGGAGAATGTGGTGCATCACTTCTCGTACCCGTGCATCCTGGACCTGAAGATGGGCACGCGGCAGCACGGTGACGACGCCTCGGAGGAGAAGGCCGCCAGGCAGATGAAGAAATGTGAACAGAGCACGTCCGCCACGCTGGGGGTCAGGGTGTGTGGCATGCAGGTACAACAAGCCGGCACGGAATATACTAATGGTACATGACAGACGCCAACGCAAGATAATGGAATAATACTTCAGGCTCATTTATCAGAAAGGAAAGCCAGTGGTGTGTGAATGTCACTGTGGATCCACTGCGGCAGGGCGGTGGAGGAACACAATGATATTAGGATTACTACTGCACTATAGTTACCTTCCTACTGTCTCTGCTATTAATACAGACACCTCTAGTGCTAATACATTTACTTTGATTATATAGTGCTAGTTGGGCTAATTTTAAAAGTATATACATGTTGGTTTCTTGACAGTATGAATGTGTTATTTCTCATTCAGTCTAATTTAATAATAAATAAAAAATGTAACGCAAAATGAATTGCACATAACAAGGGAAGTAAATATTGCCTTGAATGTGAACAGTTGTCTATATCAGTGAGATGTTCTAAGCGTGTTCCCGTGGTGTCCTTGCAGGTGTACCAGCTGAACACGGGCCACTACCTCTGCAGGAACAAGTACTACGGGCGCGGGCTGTCGATCGAGGGCTTCAGCCAGGCTCTGTTCCAGTACATGCACAACGGGACGGGGCTGAGGCAGGACCTGTTTGAGCCCATCCTCAACAAGCTGCGCAGCCTGAAGGCCGTGCTAGAGAGGCAGGCGTCCTATCGCTTCTACTCCTCTTCACTGCTCATCATCTATGAGGGACAGGTGAGCGGGAAGTACTCAGTCACAACTGGATTGGATTATCTCATATAGCGAACTTCCCACTCGAACGGACCACGTCACCTGTCTGAGTATACGTGGCCTTTCATATATACGATAAATGTCCGATGCATGGCTGTCTCCACTATGCTAGGTGGCGCTGTAGCCCTTTCAACAAGTGGCTATAGGGCCACGTCCGGTTCCCTTCAGGCAATAACCCTACTATTCTTTTACGTCGTCTCCTTCCACTTCCTTGTGAAGTCCTCCGCAGGGATTCTCGAGCAAGCGCAGAACAAGAACTCCGATATGCGATGTCCGATCCCTGTATACATGCAGAGAGAATGCCGACTATGAACAAGTTATCTAGGTCTTCTTATCCGACTTCGCTTGTCCGTTAATGTACAGATTTGTGTGCGAAGTAGATCTGATTAAGGTGTTTACATGCATTTTACAAGTCCTGTTGAAGTCTTATTCGTTTATTTACCCGATTATGAGTCTGCATGTAAACACACTGAGTGAAAGGTCAACGTTTGTGTTATGGTGTCAAAATACATCTGATTTGTGATGACGTGAGCTACCTAAAATGTATGTAGTTGGGATTTACCTACTTACTTACTTACAGCTCTGGAAAAAAGTTAAGAGACCAGTCTGGATCTCTACATTACTTAACGGAAATGCTCTAAGTAACAATATTTTTTCACGGAATTTGTTTGAAATATTGTCGATAGTTAGTTAAAAAGGCCAGAGAAATGATCAACCTTAATGTCTGTTCTCCACTATAGAAATATATAGGGCTTAATCGTTTCAGTACTAGAGATAATTATGGTTTTAATCACTGTGACCTACAGTATCTCACAAAAGTGAGTACACCCCTCACATTTCTTCACATTTTTCTTTATATCTTTCCATGGGACAACATTGAAGAAATGACACTTTGATACAATGTAAAGTAGTCAGTGTACAGCTTGTATAACAGTGTAAATTTACGTCCCCTCAAAATAACTCGACACACAGCCATTAATGTCTAAACTGCTGGCAACAAAAGTGAGTACACCCCTTAGAAATAATTTACAAATCGGGCCCAAAGTGTAAATATTTTGTGTGGCCACCATTATTTTCTATCACTGCCTTAACCCTCTTGGGCATGTAGTTCACTAGAGCTTCACAGGTTGCAACTGGAACCCTCTTCCACCCATTTATGACAGCATCACAGAGCTGGTGGGTATTAAAGACCTTGCGCTCCTCCAACTTCTGTTTGAGGATGCCCCAAAGATGCTCAATAGGGTTTAGGTCTGGAGACATGCTTGGCCAGGCCAAACCTTTACCCTCAGCTTTTTAGCAAGCCACTGGTCGTCTTGGAGGTGTGTTTGGGGGTCGTTATCATGTTGCAATACCACCCTGCCCCAGTTTACGAAGGTTGAGTGCACATGGTCAGCCGTACACAGAGGTTGGCTTTGGAAAATAGACGATGAGTGCTGCCAGCATTGCTGAAGGGCTTGAAGGGGTGGGGGGTCAACCTGTCAGTGCTCAGACCATACCGCACTCTGCATCATACTGGTCTGCATGGCTGTCATCCCAGAAGGAAGCCTATTCTAAAGATGATGCACAAGAAACCCCACAAAAAGTTTGCTGAAGACAAACAGACTACGGACATGGATTACTGCAACCATGTCCTGTGGTCTGATGAGACCAAAATACATTTATTTGGTTCAGATGGTGTTAAGAGTGTGGAGCGGCAACCAGGTGAGGAGTACAAAGACAAGTGTGTCTTGCCTAGAGTCAAGCATGGTGGTTGGAGTGTCATGGTCTGGGGCTGCATGAGTGCTGCCAGCACTGGGGATCTACAGTTCATTGAATTCTAACATGTACTGTGACATACTGAAGCAGAGCATGATCCCCTCCCTTCATAAACTGGGCCGCAGGGCAGTACTGCAACATGATACGACCCCAAACACACCTCCGAATGACCACTGGCTTGCTAAAGAAGCTGAGGGTAAAGGTTATGGACTGGCCAAGCATGTCTCCAGTCTTAAACCCTATTGAGCATCTTTTGGGCATCCTCAAACGGGAGATGGAGGAGCGCAAGGACTCTAATATCCACCAGCTCCTTGATGTCGTCATGAATGGGTAGAAGAGGGTTCCAGTTGCAACCTGTGAAGCTCTAGTGAACTGCATGCCCAAGAGGGTTAAGGCAGTGATAGAAAATAATGATGGCAAAACAAAATATTGACACTTTGGGCCCAATTTGGAAATTTTTTCTTAGGGGTGTACTCACTTTTGTTGCCAACACTTTAGACATTAATGGCTGTGTGTCGAGTTATTTTGAGGGGACAGTAACTTTACACTGTTATACAAGCTGTACACTGACTACTTTACATTGTATCAAAGTGTCATTTATTCAGTGTTGTCGCATGGAAAGATATAATGAAATATTTGAAGAAATGTTAGGGGTGTACTCACTTTTGTGAGATACTGTATATGAGAAGTAGGCTGATCCTCGCTGGCTATAAGAACAGAACTAGATTGTGTCATTGTTATTTATAAAGGTCTCCTGCCTTCACTTCTCTGATCTGAACTATTACTAAACCTGATCTCAAAACTGTCTAAATCCAATTACTTCTGAGGTAAATACTGAACTGGGGAAGACTGCTTTCCGCTACAATGAATGCACCTTGGAAGAAAATGACAGAAGATTTGAACACTTCTTGAATATCTTGATTATCACATAATGTTGTAATAGTAACCCCTATCTGCGAGGGCAAGGTGTGTGGACACAACTACAGTACTGACAGTAGATCAAATCACATACATTGGTTCTAAAGCATTATTTGCAAACATGAATTTTTTTTTATTTTTACAGAACACAAACACACAAACCGAAAAAATTAACTCACAAACAAAAGACAAAACAAAATAAACAACTAAAAGGGCGTACTGCAAGCTTGAATTTTAACCCAAATCTGACTCCATACAGCTTGAAGGGAAACTTTAAAATCCTGCTAATATTTCCTTTCTGTCCGGTTGGTGCTAATCATTGCTGTGTTGACTCTCTCTCTGTATAGGAACCTGAGGGCCCGTCAGTGGTGGGCTCTGGGCAGCATCATGCACCCTTCCAACAACAGAAGAATCCCCCCGCCGCCCCTACAGCAGAGCCTCGCGGTGTCCCCCCCGGACCCCTCGTCCCACCACCGCCGGCCCCCGTGGTCCCCCCCTGTCAAACGGACACCAACCTGAACCCGGGACCCCTGCTGTCCACTCAGGGACCTCCACTGTCCGCTCAGGGGCCGAACCAACCCTCCTCTAACCCAATCCCAAACCCTAACCCACAAACCCTCCCCAACAAGTCAGACTGCCACTCCTTCCTTCCCCCTCCCCCTCCTCCTCCTCCACTGTCCCACCCAGACTCTCCCCTAAAGTCCCGCGCTGCCCCCGCTCCGCTGGTGGACGTGCGTATGATCGACTTCGCTCACTCCACATTCAAAGGTTTCCGGGGCGACACGGCGGTGCACGACGGCCCAGACCGAGGCTACGTGTTCGGACTGGAGAGCCTCGTGCAGGTCCTGGAGGGGCTGCGGGACGACAACCTCGCGTAGCCCCCCGAAACACAAACACACACACACAAACACACACACACACACACACACACACACACACACACACACACACACACACACACACACACACACACACAGTAACATACACATATACACACACATTAACACACACACAATCCCCCCCAAAACATATACAGACACACATTAACAAAAACACACACATATACACACAGCCCTCCACACATGCACACTTACACACACAACCGCCACATACACACACACAGCTTGTTGTGAGAACAGGGTTCTTCATGATGTCACCATGGCAACACAGGCTTTCTACAGTCGAGCAGTTTCTATAGCAACAGCCAGGAGGCGGGGACAGTAAAATGACTCCAACTTCAAGAATATGAAGAATGGTCTGTCTGTCTGAGGCTCTGCACGACACACACACACACACACACACACACACACACACACACACACACACACACACACACACACACACACACACACACACACACACACACAGACACACACATTTGTACTTCTATACTTGTGAAGATCCTCATTGACGTGCTGCATTCCCAAGACCCTGACCCAATCCCTACCCGTCACAAACACAACCCCTAACTGATCTCTAACCTCAAAGTCCTCTCGAAGATGCGTTTTCATTTTTTTTTTTTATTAATTTTTCGAGCTCCACTGTGTAGACTCATGTATGGAATGTTTTCTGCGCTCACCTTAAATCTGAATTCAAAAACTTTGAAATACAAACGCCACAACTAGTTTGGAAGCCAAAGAAGTAAATGTAATACAGAGAATTTTACAACCGATTCAAACTAGTTTTTGAAGCAGATCTGTTTTAATGTCGTAAAACTGGGTCTTTAAATCTTCAGTAGATTATTGAAAGACGTTGTTAAAACATTGTCACATACTTAGTTCCACACAGTGAAGCTCAAACATCAGAGTAAACATTAAGCAAGGAGGAAGTTTTGATATCATAAAACCAATTCAAACTTTGGAGAACGTGAAGGAGCAGCCAAAAAATTTCCTCGCGCCCAAAGTCTAAAAACAAAATCTTTCCTCACTATAAGATGGACGAACAACAACCCACACACACACACACACACACACACACACACACAAACAGACACACATCCACATCCTGGGAAGAGTTGTTGGTGGAGCTGGACAGGGTGTCCTTTCTGAACGATCAGCTGAATTCCAGGGACCACCCGCTGAAATTGGCCGACTCACTCTAACCCCCCCACCCCCACACACACACACACTACCACCTCCACTCCCTCCCAAACACAACCTGCACCCCTCTTCCTTCACTTCCTCTTTCTCTACAGAAACCGAACCTTGACAGGTGAACTGACTCTTTTTAGCGTTACCTTGACAACGCAATCAGAATAACACATCCGAGCATTTCTGTTAAAGCAATACATGGCGATGACAGGCGGCCATTTCTTTATTTCTTTTATCTTGGGCAGTGCAGACGGGCGATCGCCCACAGGGAGTCCGACGAAGTGCAACAGAGGTTTGCATAGTAGAAGTAGAAGGCTTTAAGGAGAGAATCTAGATCGTTTATAACAACGCTGTGTGTCCGTTTTTGGGGCTTTATTCAAAAACGTTAGTAGTCGGTGTCCTGTAAAATCATCTTCTGGGTTCATTGTGGAACACGGAAAGCAAACTGTTAGGTGTCACTTTCCCCAAAAATCTATTCTGGTGCGAGTCATTCTTATCGTCGACAAAATCAAAGAAAATACCCAAACCAACAATGAACTGATGCACTGACTGGTATTAACTTTATATTTAAAGATCTATCGGTATCCCTCCGCTGTGCCATAGATCTACGCTGTGCACTATTGAAACACATCAGTGAGCCACACTGTTGCACTAGGTGGTATATTCTAAATCACCATTAAAACACACACACACACTGTAGTCCCACTGTACACCGTCCTACTCACTAGAGCAGCAAAACGTGGATTCATCCGCCACCGAAAATAGTCCCTGACATTTGCACTATTTCCTCCTATTTGTTACTTCACGTTTGTTAGAAATACATCGTTCAGCTGTTTGTATGAAGTAATATTTAGTTATATATAACTAGTATTACCTAGTTATATACTTGTATATAATAGTTATATATAATTAGTTATATAAATGTTAGATTTAAAAGTTCCTTTTATTTATCAGATTATTTGTGGGAATATTTTATGCCTGATTTTGATAACTGAATATGGCTGGACTCTATGTTGGGACGTTATAGTTCACAGTCAGCCACCACCAGGGCGTCACCGAAAGTTTATTCTTTATGTTAAAAACAGTGGAACACAAACTCTCTCCTCCCACAACGTCCAGTTGGAAGCTGTTAAGTAGCTTTTGATCAAATGATGGTTCAAATGTTTAAATTTAAATTTTTCAGACATTTTTTTTTAATAATTTTGGTCAATGTTTCAGAGCAGCTGCTTATTAACTTCCCTGTTCCTATTTACAATATGAAGAATCAACTTTCCTCAGGACTTGAAAGTAGATTGTGTGATAAAAGCGTGATACATTTATTATTGAAGACATTTTTTGTTAGACTTCCATCTTAAAAGGGAACAAACGGGCTCGGAGCTCAGACAGGATAGGGACTAACCGTGTTTAGGGGCGGACTAACTAACACGTTGTTGGTTTGGGTCTTTTTCATGGAGTTTGTTGACGATAAAGAAAGAAATGTTGAATTTTTAAAGCCGGGGCTGGGAGATATTCATCACAAGAATACAAAGTATTCTTGTATTTTTCTTACCAATATTATCAAAATCACCATTTGTGAAGTAACACTTAACTAATCAAATGCACAGTCCTTATAAGTTATAATGCTCCACTGTTTGTATTTAAATCCCCCCAAAAAACTTTACTTCAACTATTTATTTTTTTCCAATTGTTTTAGATTATAATTTGCTTTAAATCCTTAATGTTGGACATCAGAGTTCTGTGACACATGATGCATTTAATTCATCATGAGGCTGTGGAAATATTTTAAATATTAATAGTGTTAAATTATCGCCCAGCCCGGCCATTCAAACGAACACCTCATCCTGTTACTGTCAGTAGAATTTATCTCACAATGTCCAGTTTGAAGATGTCACCGTTCCTCTCATCTGATTGGTCCTGATGAGACAGCGTTATAGCCAATCACATTTGTCCATTTATGCTTCCGTTCCTTCAACTAGTTCCAGAGGCCGGCTGTGACGTGGCAGCAGCGCCCCCTGCCGGCTGGCAACAGGAACTACACCCACAGGAGCTGGAAATGAGAGAGCAAATATGAATATTTTATTTTTGGTTTATCGAGGTGATAATTTATTTTTTTATTGTACCTTTACCCCTTATATGTACGGGTAAATGTTGTGTCTTTCACATGTCTACCCCTCCTTCCCCCAAACAAATGTATAAAATGTAAAGAAATTAAGTGCATCAGAGACATAATGTGTGAACAGAATATTACGCAGTATTATTTGAGCTATAACTTTAGTCTGTTATATTTTGCTTCAGTCGAATACATGTTGGGTTACAAACGGACAAAATCAGGTCGTACTTCTTCCACTGTGTGCGTGTGAGTGCGTGTGCGAGAGAGAGTGCGTGTGAGCGCTATTGAGTGTGTGTGTTTAAAGAGAATTAGATGCCATTATTATTCATTGATTTGCTTCCTTTCACATTTAAAGCGCTGGTAAAGATTATGCATGCACATTACCGTCCTTACTGTCCCGGGTCAGTTTCCACCTAATCCTAAAAAAAAAAAACTTCTCGTTGTTACCGTCTGGAGCAGCGAAGGTCCACACGTGTCCCTCTCTCTCAGATCGTGATATATTTCTTAATGGATATTTTAGCTTTCAATGATTGGTCAGTTTGTTTATTTAGCAGCATTTTCTGCATCTGACGTCATCATCATCCTGACTGTTTGTTTAGAACAGTGAACGTACGTGAGATTAAATCTTTCCAGAAGCTTTTGGGCTCGTGTTGTTGTGATTCCGGACACAGGCAGAGACGGCGGCCATTGTCATTTTAAATTGAGTTGAAAAGTGACTGATTGGCCCTTTTTGACCAGAGAAACACCCAGGACATTTAACCTGCGATAATTGATTTTTTTTTGGGGACCACTTTTGGGGCAGCAAAAAAAAAAAAAAAAAAGTTGTAGACACACTATTGGCACGGTATTGTTTTTTTTAAGTTTAAATAACAATTGGCTAAATCTTTACACATCATGCAAGATGGTTTGCTTGTATCCAGTCGGTATCGGTCATTTCACTAGTCATTACCACCAATAGGTCCATGGAAATTACCTATGGTTATTATATAACCTATGGTTATTATTACGCAAGTCATCTGACTATTTGTCCTGCATGAAACAAGACATTTGAAGGCGTCATAGTGAGTTTATGTAATTTCCTGGACCTTAAAAAAAAAGGATTTCAGACTCTTAAGTGTTAAAAAGTTCCAGAGCTCCTCATGAGGATTTTATGCTCTGTAAGGTGACCTTGGGTGTCATGAAAGGCGCCTCTAAATTAAATGTATTATTATTATTATTATTATTAAACATACCTTTGACAGTGAAAAGAGTTGAAAATTAACTTGTGACTAAATGAGGACACAATACCTGCAGTAACATTGTTGTGCCACTCTGGGGCTGCAGAAACAATTTACATAATTTACCTGTTGCGTTTATATGTCTTATGGGCAAACACTGGCCAATTGACACATCCAGCACAGGGAAATATGTGTCTGTTAAGCCACTAAATGCTCCACTATTAGATTTTTAATGATTTTTTTCTTGCTTCCATGGGAATCTGAGAGAGAAAACCAAAACAGACTCTGATCCTTACACTGTAAAAATGACGGACACAAAAAAAAAAAAACTGACTGAATGCAATACTTAGACTTGATGTTTTAAAATGTAGGCCTATGTTAAATTTGCGTCATCATGAAGGATTACATATTAAAGTAAAGACAATCACATGAAATAAGGACACTAGGCCTATCTTCTCGACACCATTGAAAATGAGGGTCACCCCTCAATTGGTCTCTCGAGGATAAATAAAAGTTAAATGAAATAAATGAAATGAAATCTTTCAGGAAGGGGAAGGAATACATTTTTAATAGAAAAATATAATAAAACATTTTCTTTTTACATTTAATCAGGAGGAGGATGTGGAGGAAAACAAGGTTAAATAAACAACACTTTTACATGTTCTCCTTTAACCCTTGTGTGACCTTAACTTTTTGTGTACACTCATGACCTTAGAGGACAAAAACGTCCTCTCCCTATACACTGCCATAAAAACATTATACAGTAATATTTTTTTCTATTTTTTTTTTACAAACCTTTTATCCCACTTGGCCTCTTTACATACATATCAAATATTAATTCATTTGTAATTGCTTTTAACCCTTTACATGCAAGCTTATGTGATGACGTGAGCCATTTTTATTTAAAAAAAAACACAATAATTGAAAAATTTCTCATATAATAGATGCAAAGTGGATTTTTTGAGTGGGATAATCAGACTCTAGGATATGTTAATGATTTGCAATAAAACTGCTTTTGATACATGTTTAATATTTGTGCAGTCACAGATGCAAATAAATACTCACACTCGTCCTCTCCCTATAAACTGCCCTAAAAACATTATACAGTAATATTTTTTTCTACTTTTTTTTTCCTGAAAACCCACAAATTGCACCTTACAGCTGCACACATATGCATGCGCACAAAGACACACACACATATACACACACACACACACACACAGTAATTTCACAACACACACACAGACACAACTCTAAGGTATCCATATGGATCCACACTTTCCATTAATTTCTCCTATTTCTTATGTTTAGGCCTGCAACTCTAAAAAATTACAAAAAAGTACAAAAATGGTTTTAGGGAGCATATTTGATCCTCCAAAAAAACATGAGGAAATAAATGATTGAGCTAGATAGGGCTAAAAAAGCTATTTTGGAGTCTTAAGTGTTGGATTCTTGCCTAATATCATCAAATTTACATGTGTTTGTCATCATGGCTATGGTTTGAAAAAATAAAGTTTAAATTGGGCCATTTTTTCCATACACGTTTGAGTTTGTAAAGTTTGTCTGTGTGTACACACACACACACACACACACACTATATTTTCTCAATACACACATATGCACCACACACTAGCATCCCTACCAACACACTCACACCATTTAGGTTGATTTTTTTTTTCTATTGCACTGTGGGGGGCAGGACCGACAACCTGGAAAATTGCTTGTAATTGAACCCTATGCCAAATATAGGGAAATGGCTCAAAATTGTGAAGGTGTTGAAAATGATCAATTTTGATGCTTCATGTCGAGGATGAAAGCATAAAATCATTTAAAAAATTATTTTATGCTGTAATGACAGCAGGATCAAATTGGTAAAAAAAGGCCATTTTGAATGGGAGTCAATAGGACAAAAACGTCCTTAAGGACATGAGTGTAACAAAAAAGTGTACAGCCTTTATTATAGATGGTACAAAGTTGCTGAGTAGAAATTCACAAAATATTTGAAAAAAAAAATCCCTGGCCAAAAATATTTCAGTTAACATAAGCACAGCCAAAGTTATACACAAAAAAGAGTGTAAAAAAAGTGTGAAAGGACAAAAACGTCCCCAAGAGCACCTAAGGGTTAAAGGTGCACTGAGGAACTTTCAGTTTTTGTTCATTCTTGCGCCCCCCTTTGGAAAAAAGCGGTAGATTTTTTACTACGCCAGCTGTTGTTCCTGAGTGAGCATACCCATGACAAAAGCATTAAGAAAAACTATATAAAATTAGCATTCTTTGCACTGATGGTCTCGTTTGCTGTTACATTTCATTTATGATCATCAGAGGAAAAATGAGACTGTTTCAGATATACTGTGTCACCCTGGGGTGCGGGCGTAGAGGTCGTACTCCTTGTAAAGCACGTAGTCCTTCAGTCGCCCCGGCAACGGCAGGAAGCTCATGAAGACGGGCGAGCGCAGACGAAGCCGGCCGAGACAGCGGCGGATCTTTAGACGACAGAGATGCTGCAGACTGCGCGCGCTCTCTGTGGAGGGAGGGGGAGAGGGAGGACACTGCTGTAACTGGTATACTGTATAGTGATAAAGTTTCATTCCATTTTCTAACTTTTTACATTTTTTAAGATTATATTATTATATTAAGAAACTAAACAATGTCAAAATCAATTTGTACAATTGAAAAAACAACCTCCTGAGCAAATGAAACTAAACACGTTTGTTTGGAATCATGAAATAAAATTTGAAATGCAAATAAGTTGGAATAAAGTAAAGAAATTACATAAAAGTATATATTAATGAAAACATTATATTGTCACGGCCCTGGCCATATTGTGTTAGGTTTCTGTTTGTTCTTGCCTGTTTTCCTTTGTTTTTCTATGTGTATGTTTTCGTTGGAGTGAGACCTCTGCTGGGGTTGAGTGATCTTTTCTATACAGCCGCTGGTGGTTGGTCCCCTGAGTGGCGGCAGCCGATTGGTAAAATATAAATATGTATACATATATAGGCCTATAATATTTTGCAATTATTAGGATATTCTTGATAAGAAAATAAAAATAATATTTTTTAAATCTTACTCCAAATGTTTATGGATTTGGATGTAAGTAAGTCATGAAGGGACTTCCACAAACTTTGTACAACTTCACTAAGTAGAACAACATTTCCAGTTGTCTCTTGAGTTTGTATATGCACAAGTAGCAGTTATCTACATCTAAAGCCAAAGTCAAATTTATTTCTGTAGCTCATCTAAAAACCACATCAGTTGACCAACGTGCTGTACAAAATTCAATCAATAAATAATCCATTGTATGTCCTACCTTGCACTCTGCAGATGTCTGGCCACTGCGGCTGCTCCATGAGCGTCGCTTTCAGCTTGGAACACAGAGGCACATGATCCATGTAGTCCAACATCAAGCGCACCACCTGCCCCGAGAGGTGCTTAAGCCATCGGACTGTTATCACCTCACAGAACTGCATGGATGGATGGATGGATGGATGGATAGATAGAAAGATAGATAAGTGAACTTCAGATAATTCGACTGACAAATGAAATGAAACGTACTGTAGTCACGGACACAGAGGGATAATCTAGTTGGTTAGGTGTCACAGCTGGTTAATTACCAAAGTGTCTTTGATCACAGTGTCGGTCCATCCCTCGAAGCCTTCTGGGATGTGGGAGCCGTTGCCATAGGGACAGTCAAAGCAGCGCGCGATATCATAACCATAGTTACACAGCATCCTGAGGACCACCTAACATTCAACATGAAAATACTCAAGTTACAACAATATTTTATTCAATTTTATTTTGAATTAAGCTTAATTTATTCTACTTTAATCCTAAATTTAACTTTGCACTTGTACTGTGTGTCTTGGACTCAATGTTGTGCATATCATATGACAAAGCCTATAAAAGAACGTTTCATTAAGTTCCTCTAGGAATAATGGCCGTATATCTCAGTTTACCTCGTCTTTCAAAGCGTACTGCAGCGCGGAGGGGAAGTGTGTTGTGTTCACTTTGCAGTAATAGTTGACGTTGGCTCCGTACCTCAGCAACAGGTTGATCAACTTGTGGTTTCCCAGACGCAGAGCAACCTTAAAGAGACAGGCACACGGTTCAGCAACAGGGTTCTGATGTAGACCAACCATCTGTGATGATGGGGTGTGGGGATTGGATGGCCGAGAGCAGGGGTGTCAAACATACGGCCCGCGGGACGGATCCGGCCCACGAGATGATTTGATCAGGCCCGCGACCTGTAGAGCATAAATTTCTGAGTATGTCAAAAAAAAAGTAAGTCTCTAGCCCATTCCTGTGAGGAGTTATGAATTTTTAAAGAAATAACCTAAATGCTCACTCCTGCCGCTAGGGGGCAGCCTAAATAAAAAAAGCACATTTTAGCAACGTGGGAAATGGTAAATGGCAATCCTGCTTCACCGCTATTAATGTTTCCTCCAGTGCTTTATGGCAAAGTAAAAACCAAAAAAAAAAACATTTTTATTTTTAGTACATTTTATTTTATTACTTTTTAATAAAAATAAAACTATTTTTATTTTTAGTGCTGAACAATTAATGTACTAGCAAGCGCGGTGTGTCTGCGGCTCTGTGTGTGCAAAACGAGCAGGAGCATGCTGGTGTAGGCCTACAAGATTTATTTCCTAATTTTCAATCCTGCTTTATTTTTATGTTTTAAATTGGGAAAAACGAATTCCAAAACAACCAATAACCTCTGTATTTAAAAATAAATCAAAACAGTAGAAGTTGCACTTTTATTTAATTGTATTTTGTACAGTCTGCATGTTTGCACAAAATGTGTACCTGTACATATAGTAAACAAAATTGGACAACTGTAAGGTCAGTGCCTGTTGTATTTGTGTATTCAAATAAACAGTTGTTTATTTCATTAGTGCACATTGGCATCTTTGAGCAAAATACCCCCAACAGTTTTGCTGCGGTGCTGCGCGCCGCACTTCCTGTTCCCATGGCCAGCAGCAACCTTTACAAAGACATTTCCTGGGGGGTACAGAGATCCCTTGTGATCCCTGATAATGTAGGTTACAAATGTAGGCTGAGTGATAAAGCTTATTACTAGGGCTGTCAAGCGATTAAAAAAATTAATCTAATTAATTACAGGCTCTGTGATTAATTAATCTAAATTAATCGCATACTTTTATGACACTTTTATACCTGTTTATAAACAGCTGTATAGCCTGCTAGTCTCTCTCGCTCTCTCTCGCTCTCTCTCTCTCTCTCCGTCTCTCGTAACTTCTGTCTCCACAACAGACAGCGCTGCACTGCCACAGATGCTTATGCCGATTCATTCACCATCGTCGTACTCACAGGCAAAAATATTGAGAGACACACACACGCACGCACACGCACACACACACGCACACGCACACACACAGACACAGACACACACACACGTTTACGCGGACGACGAGACAGCTTGCAAACAAAATTGAGACACGGGGAGAAAGATTGAGAGATACTGTTTTGAACCTAGCCTACATTGTTGCACCCACTAAATCAATAATGCACAGACACTGGCTGCGGAGAATAAAGTAAGATGTCTTCCTACCTTCATGCTTATTAAACCGTCTATAGAGCCCTCGGCCCCCTGCTTCTCTCTTTACTTTTCTCCCTTTCACCCGCGCGGGCTGTGTCTGCTTCAGGTGCAGCTCGGTGCAGCCACGCACCACTTTTGTACCGGGTCAAAGGGCATTATAGAAGTGCGATTAATCTGCGTTAATTTTTTTAATCGCTTTAATTTTTCTGTGATTAATTAATCGAAATTAACGCGTTAATTTGACAGCCCTACTTATTACTGAAAAACAAAGTTAGGGATTTGGAGTTATTTTGCCATTATTTTACTGGTCCGGCCCACTTGAGATCAGAGAGGCTGTATGTGGCCCTCCAACCAAAATGAGTTTGACACCCCTGGCCTAGAGGAAAGGTGGCCGACCAGTAACCATGAGGTCGCTGGTTCAATCCCCGACACCGGACAGGAGGGTGTTAGTTGTAAAACTAGCAGAGGCTGTCTACGGGGTCCCACCATCTCTACCATTGTGTCCTTGAACAAGATACTTAAACCGAAACTGCTCCAGGGGCGCTGTACTGCGGCTGACCTTGCACTCTGACCCCCTCCTTAGTGTGGTAATTTGAGAGGGGATATGCAAAAAGACTCATTTCAATGTAACCAACCATTGACTAATAGAATAACTTAATGGGTGTTACTATTCCTTGACCTAACATCAGTGTATCCCCAATAACAAATCTTGTGTCCCTGAAAGTGACTCAAGTCAGAAACCCACACACACACGTATCTTTGTACTTCTATCTTTGACCCTAATTCCTAAAGGAAATAAACAAGAAAGGTCCTCACAAGTACACACAAGTACACTCACCCTCTCTCTCTCTCTCTCACACACACACACACACACACACACCTGCAGACATTTGAGCGGGTCCATGTTTGTCCTGGCACCTTTCTCCAGCAGCAGCTTGGCTGACGGCACATCGTTATTTGAGACAGCGAAGAAGAGTGCTGACTTCCTCTCATCGTTATAGCGACGGCTCACCCAGTTAGGGAGCATGAAGTTTGGGTCGTAACCTGCCTCCAGCAAAGCCTGAGGGGAGGGAGGGAGGAGGGACATTCAAGGGGTGCGTTCCAATACCCACACTTCCTTTGCTTTTTCGTATGACAACAAAAAAGAGTTAGTACTTCCCAATACATGTGGTCAGATGCAGCATGCTGAAAATTGTCCTTCTAAATCCTATCGCATTTTTTAGTGTTCAAACCAGCATGCTTTTTAACTTAGTTACTTTCCAGCCCACAGACACAGACACACAGACACACAGACACACGCACACACACACACGCAAACACACACACACACACACACACACACACACACACACACACACACACACACACACACACACACACACACACACCTTGATGCAGTGTGGATGTCCTCCTGAAGCAGCAGAGTGTAGCGGACTCATCCCGCTGTCCTCTATGTTGTCCATAGAAGTAACTGGAATCAGCAGCTTCAGCGATCTGCAGGAAACATGCACACACACACACACACACACACACACACACACACAGAGTAAATGCTGCAGTTTTTGACCAGAATAAATCAAAACAAACAGTTGAGCTTGTTAAACATGATGTCATTCTTACTCCAGGTATCCTCTGTGTGCGGCTTGGTGGATGGGCAGGTGCGCTGTTTGTTTGGGAACGTTTGCGTCGGCGCCGTATTCCAACAACAGACTTATGACGAACGGGTCTCCACACGCAGACGCCTCGTATAAGATGGACGCCTCATCCTGGGCCTGGGACAGCACGTTGGCTCCTGCAAGAGCAAGACAGACACACACAACAAAATAAATATAATGATAATATTTATTTAAAGCACTTATCGAAAAACAGTCACAAAGTTTTTTTTTACAAAAGACAACTAAAACTACTTAAAAAAGGTGAATTCCTGCACACTCTATCTTATTGTCTTAAATGTATGTGTAAGTCTACTATTCAATAGACCTTCATCAGGCAAACATGAAAAAGGTATCTTTACTTTACGGATGTGCAAAGTACCCTTCTGTTTTGAAAACACAAATTTGAAAGATACAGCCTAATCATCATAGGCCTACAGCAGGGCTATCTCACTTAGTGTAGGCCTACAGGACGAGATGATGGAAAGTAGTGTTTTATGTTATTGTGTTATCATTACTGATGAATTAAAGCTGGGGTGGAGGATTTGGGGAGAAAAATGGCAGTTGGGATAGAGATTCGAATTCAAATACCTCAACCGCTCCACTTGTTCTCTTTGGTCCCTCCCCTATGGTCCCTCCCTGATACGCTCTACTACACCAACAACGTCGTGCCAAAGTGGATGGACAGTCCCAACAGCCAATAAGAACAGGGAATCGGAGCCTCGCTCTGATTGGTCAAAGTGTACAGCTCATGTTAACTTTGACCAATCAGAAATCATATACCTCAGATTTTAAGTGTAAGCATCTCATTTCATATTTTGTTAAAGTTATATAGGCTATGAATAGTGAGAGTAAAACTGCTCACTCAATCCGTTTTGAGATCTCAGGAAAAGCAGAAAAATTTAAACAGATATTGCCGCCTTCCTTGACTAAATAGCAGCGGTGAAGTGACCCACATGACACTTTTTTTTACTTTTTACCAATAGGCTATATAGTTTAAACAATGTCCTTAGAAACATGTTAAGTAGGCATATTGTAGGTAGGCCTACGCCATGTTAGTTGTCTATCTTAATTTTTTTTCTTTTGTTTGTGTTCACTTTTTCAGTTGTCTATTTGTGATCTAAACAATTTTTTAAAAACTCACCTTTGTTGAGTAGCGTCTGCAGCACCTGTGGGTGTCCCCTCCTGGCGGCCAGAGCCAGCGGTGTGAGCCCGTAGTGACTGGCGGGGTCCGGGTCGGCTCCGGCCTTCAGCAGCAGCGTCACCATGGAAACTTTGCCCGACAGCGAGGCCTCGTGGAGCGGGCGGCGGCCATGGCAACCCTGCTGGTTCACTCTGGAGCCCCGCCCTAGCAACAGCTTCACCATGTCCGTGTGATCTGAACGCACCGCTAAGGGAGAAAAGGGTCACATTAACTACAAATAACTGGTAAGTGACAAAGTCTGGTGTCCATACCCATATACATTTCTTTATAATAATAACTGTTGGTTAAATGCTGTAAATGTTAGGTGACAAGCCTAGAGTCTGGTGTCCATAGCCTATATAACTAAAGCTACAGGCATGAAGTTTTTTTTTCATTAGGCTAGCCAGCCTATATATTAATGAATGTCGGTTACATTCAAGCCATCGTCAAATGAGTTGAAACAAAGTTGATTAAAACTCTCTATGTATTTCTCAGTATGGCAGCGTCTGCAAACTGGTGTCAACCCTCGCCACTGGTGCAGGAGCTCAAGAAGTGCCCAAGAAATGTTTCAGTTGTTGATTCTAGTAGCCTAAGAAAAAATCTGGACTTACACCCTTTAGCTTTAAATAGGCTACTAACTTTTCGAAATATATGCAAGGAGCCAAGGACATTTTCTTTTATAACACAAATCTGGGGTTAGTTAAATCTCATCTAGAAGTTGCTAGTTCAGTCTGGAGTCTATAAATTAAATCATGTAAGAAAGATTAAAGGTGAAGTAAGCGATTTATTTATGTTAATATAAGTGTTAAATCGCTCTTTATTCATACAGTGATCACTTACATAGTGTGCACGTTTCATAAAGCCGATCTCTCACTCACTCGCTCTGCATGTAATCGGCAAATTATTCTTTTCGGGGATCCCGAAGCTGGTATCCAATTAGAAGAGAGAACATTACAAACCGACACCCGTCTCACTGACGGTGCACTCAGAGCGACAGATGGGTGAATGTGCCTACAATAGCATAGCAGGTAAAAATCCTTCCCAATGTCTGTTTTGATGGTTTTTATCATGTTTTATCACACTTACGGATCTGAGATGATGCTAGATAACTCGCTGCTTGAAAACGGCAGTGCATTAATGTGGTGACGTGGGGACGAGGGAGGGGACTGCCAACTGCAGTAACTGACAGGAAGTTAGCTAAACTTACCAATTCCGCTTACTGAACCTTTAAGAGAGATTGAGAAATGTCAAACACTTGTCATACACTTTAGTTGTATAATATTGTGGATTTCTGTATGACCTTTTTACTTATTTATTTTTGTAAATGTATGAAATAAATTGAATTAAATAAAATAAAAATAAAAATATTTAAAAAAATATATTTTATAAAAAAGTATAAAATAAAGTAAAATGAGGCCTAAATCAAATGTTGGTGCAGCCTACCGACAAACAGTGGGGAATCTTCCTTCTGATCCTGACAGTCCACATTGGCTCCGTGCTGGATGAGGAACGAAGCGTTTTCTATCAGACCGCGTTCCACTGCCAGGAACAGAGGCGTCTCCCCACAGACGGTCCGGCTCTCCACACAGTCTGGGCCCGAAGCTGGGGGGCAGATTAACCTCTTTATCACTCATCACACCTATGTAAGGCTACCTCTAGTTAATAGTATACATATTCATGACTCATCATTTAATATTTCTATTTTTTAGATGTTTAAGGTGCTCTAAGGAACTTTCAGTTTATGTTAATTCTTGCTCCCCCTTTGGACAAAAGCGGTAGTGTTTTTACCACGCCAGCTGTAGTTCCTGGGTGAGCATAACCATGACAAAGATCATTAAGTAAAACTATATAAAAATAGCGTTCTTTGCACTGATGGTCTCGTTTGCTGTAAAAAAATTAGACTTTCAGTAATATTTAAAGGTTCCTCGTAGCACCTTTAATATTGTATCAGTGTTATAGCAGATACGAACCCTTTAACGTGAGCTCCAGGATTGTGATGTTGCTCTGAGCTGCGGCTTTGTGGAGAGGAGTCCACCCTCTGCTGTCCATCTCACAAAACCTCTCTCTCTGTCGCACACACAGCTCCTTCAACAGCTTCTCGTTACCTGGAGGGATAGTAGAATGTAATACAGAAATATTTCAGCATCTTTCCCTGGCTTCAAGCTATAGTGCGTAACTTTTTCATATAAATGAAAGCTCAAGAAGTGCCCAAGAATTGTTTCAGTTGTTGATTTTACTGCCAAGAAGAAACCTGGACGTACTGCAGAAGATATAAATTCAATACCCGATCATTGAAGGCCGCTAGTGTTGTTGTTATTACTTAGAATTCCTCATGGGGACGATAGAAGCTACGCACTATAGCTTTAAGATATCTTATAAAATGTGAATATCTTAAAAATGAATTTGTATTGTTTTATTGTAGATCACGACAAAAGCATTGATGTTGTTGGAGGCCTTGTATCCCCTCTCCTCACCTTGTCTTATAGCTGTGAAGATGGTGTCGCTCTCCTCAGATCTAGGCCCTGGACTGTGAGGGGAGAAGATAAATAACATGAGTTCAACATATCAAACAGTAATAATACAAATGCTGCTGAGAGAGAGAGAGAGAGGGGGGGGGGGGAGAGAATGCTTTGGAGACATTGTTATTGACACGTTCATGCCAATAAAGCCCCTTTGAACTGAATTGAGACAGAGAGAGAGAGAGAGAGAGAGGCGGAGAGAGAGAGAGGGAGATTTCAAGCATCTAAGCGAGCTGTATTGTTATTTTCAGACTGACCTCGTGTGGTCTTGTTGTATGGTTGATTCTCTGTGAGATTCTTTCTGCTTGTTGCTTTCCTTCAGACTCTGTTCGATCATGAACTGAGTCGCTTCATCTTCGTCATCCTCCTCTTCCTCCGTCGTCACAAACTGCTCAAACTCCATTATGTCATCATGTGAGATCCCGTCTATGTTTAAAAAATGGCAAAGAATTTTTTATGACGGCATAATTCACTGGACTAAATTTACTGATCTGCTCAGTGTTTGTTTCATATACTATCTATGGTTCAAACTAAATACCACTGTGTTTGATAAGTTGAATTTGTGATTCCAAAACTAATCTTTAACACTTCTGAATTCTGTCTCCCCATTAGATGATGTAACCTAAAATACGGCCCTCTTACTGCAAGCTCGAGCACTTCTGCTCTCAATTCACCGGCCAGTGTTGTTGTTGTAAAGCAGCTGACCGGCGCGGCGCTAAATGTTTACGTCACACCTGACACTGTTTACAAGCACCTCTTTCATTCCGGAACGCTGTGTAAAAGGAGCAACTGATGCGCCAGCAGGCCGGCGTTGCTTGGTTCTGTGTAAATAACACAGAAGCAAGCAACGCCGGCATTTTGGAGTGATGTTGTTCCGTCAATATGCCGCAATCTCTGTGTAAAAGGGGCTCTAGAAACAGGAGTGAACACCAAGAAAAAAAATCCAAAGCTATCATCTAAAAAAGGGTAAAATGGCATTTATTAAAATCTGGCACATTCTACAACTAGTAAAAATACAAGTTCTTGAAGAAGGCTGAATGCCAAAACGTGTTGAAGTTGTGTTTTAGTTTTATACTCTTTACTTTTTATTAGAACTGAGCTTCAGACTAAAGTATGTGGACAAGTGTGTTCAGTGCCAGGGAGAAAGAAACCTGATTTTCATGTCGTGAAGCCAAAAGTTCTTCTATTAGAGATCGAAAAGGCAGGTGTGTGTGAAATGTGTTTGATATGAGACGACACACACACACACACACACACACACACACACACACACACACACAATTCACATGTTGTACCAGACCTGCAGTTAATGTTGGCTTTCCTCAATATGTAAAAACTAACTTATCTGACCTTAAACAAACTGTAGTTGCAATTTAGAAATAGGCTACTGTACAGAAAAAAGAAAAAAAAAACATTGACAGTAAGGCTAACTGGTTAGTAAACAGAGGGACTGACAGGACATATCAACATGTCTTTAAACAGACTTTAACTCTCTCTGATAGACAACACTGTATTATTTGTGTACCTTGTGGTTTAGAGTTGCGTCGTTGTTTCGGCCGTGGACTAAACGCAGATTAAAGAGGATCTGTTGTAGTTGCTGTAGGTCTCAGGGGGCGTAACGGAGTAGCAGGGCATTTGATACCTGTTACTATATTTACCCCTCCAGCTACGTTTCTGAAGTTAGTATGACACAGCAGAACAGACCAAGGCCGGACTAGGCCACTAGTTCACTCTCAGCTGATAGCCCACTGTGCAGTGTGTCAGTGTGTGTGTGTGTGTGTGTGTGCGTGGCCATTAAATACATGGCACACACTACTGCAACTGTCAAATTGTTTCATTGTTGATTGATCTGGAGATTTTTTTTTGTATCAATTGCTTCATTTATACAATGCAAAAGGTGATATTATGAAATGGTTCTTCATTGGGGTGTGAACGTTTACAAAAAAATATAAACGGTTACATGGCTGCAAATCTTTCGTGTACACGTTTGACCGTTTGATATGGGGGGGGGGGGGGGGGGGGTTCGTAATTTTTGCCGATGCTGTTGGAATGACAGTGTGCAGTGAGAAAGTCAGGCAGACAGATAGACAGAAGCAGAGAGGCCTTTATTTCATAATTTTGCTTTTTGACTTCGAAGTGATCATAAGTAGCCTAGTGATCATCTGTCATTAGACTGACTCCTGCTGTCGGGGCCGTTGACCAGCTGTTTGAGACGAGATGAAAAGGAAAGTGAAACTGAAGGTGGAGCAGTTAAATAGTTCAATGAATAAATATTTTAACCAAACAGTATTTTGAGCCTACAGTAGCTCACATCGCCCACCACTCCTTAAAAAAATATAATTTTCCAAACTTGAAAAAAAAAAGTTTTCGTTTATTGATTTGTCCTAAATGTTATGATTTACCAAACGGTTACACGTGCACAACCCTAGTTCGTCAAACCAACAGCCCATAGAAGATGTTCAGTTACAATGATAAACAGAGAAAAGACGCAAATCCTCACATTAAAAGAAGCTGCAGCCAGACAATGTTTAGAGTCAAGTAAACTTTAAATATTTTGTTTTTAAATCAGTATTCAAAATTGTTGCAGAATAATTTTTTGGCAACGACTAATTGAGTTTAAGGCAGGGCAGGGTAACTTGGCAGTTATATTCCCAAATCTACATGTCCAAGTGTCCTAGGGCAAACAATGAACCTCTGGCTACTCCTGACAGACCTCTGCACCTTGAACGTCATGCACTGTAGTCTTTAAACATTCCTGTTCACATATTACAACACCTACACAGCTTCATTGGTTGCCTCCAAAACTTATTTTTGATGTGCCTTTTATCTTTTTGTTAATTTATTTTTGTACATTTGAAATAGTAAAATTGTTATGTTTGTTTATACTCTGTAAAATTGCATCAGTGTATGAATTGTGCCAGACAATAAATTGCTTTGTCTTTGTCTATTAAGGTAGAAGTACCAGATGTGGTTCCACAAAACCAGTTTTTATTTATAGGTCAATATCAGACAGCCCTTTGCCTCAGTGGGCTTCAGTCTGTACCCGATGACACCCTCTGCTCTTAGACCCTAAAAACTCCCAGCAGAAAAAAATTACTTTAATAATGTGGTGCATTAGATAGACCAGAAGTGTTTCTTTTTAATTTATAATTTCAACCATTACACATTATATGCATCTGTTCAATCTTTTGCTTTTAACAGAAACCCCTAAGCCTTAAAGATGTCTTGATTGAATACTGTGAACTTGGGTCGGCCATTAATGTTGATTATTGCACTGTGCCAGTTGCTTGAAAATAACCCAGATATCTCAACTTCTAAAGCACTTAAATAAACTAAACTTTCCATAAATAAACTAAACTTTCCATTATCATTCTGAGCACTATACAGAAGGTTATTACAGACCAGATATGTTCACATGTTATTTGTCTGATGTATGAACCCAAAAAGACATTTCCATGCTTTTCAATTCCTTCTTCAATATACTCTATAGTAAATCAAATGAGGACACAAAACCAGTAAGACTGTAATTGAAAACGTTTATTATATTTTCAGCTGTTTATGACCTAGGTCTCTCCTTCTTGCCTTTGTAGAGAGCCAGCAGGGAGACGTTGGCTACCTTCACCACCTTGAAACGGACGCCGGGAATATCTCCCACGGCGTGACCTTTACGTCCGAATCCTGCCACCAGGACTTCATCGTTTTCCTGTGAGACCGAGAGGAGAAGAGGTGAGGAAAAGCTGACCGATACTGGCAGCGAAGCAGGGTTAACTATAATATGTGACTGCTTATAGCTACATTTCATAAAGGATTTTAAGATAAATATCAATAGGTCTTTCAAAAATATCTATAGATGTTGGTATACTTTCCACTTTATATTAAATTAGCTGTGGCTTGACACATTTGACACCAAACTGCATGAATACATTTTTGTAAAATCTACAAAAAATGAAATAAAAAAAAGGCATAAACCATTTTTTTCTAAGAATACAGACAAACTATATATTTCTGCACTACATGTGCTTGTTTTGCTGTTATTCACTGATGTTTACATGTCGGAGATTTACCTCGATGAAGTTGAGGCAGCCATCGTTGGGGACGAAGGCGGTGATCTTCTTGCCGTTCTTGATGAGCTGAACTCTCACGCACTTCCTGATGGCAGAGTTAGGCTGCTTAGCCTCAACACCACTGCAGACAGGGAAAACAGACATTAACACACTGGTATGGAAGGTTTGCAGGTTTAAGTTTAATTGAATTCCGTCTTGTAATTACTGATACCACATGGCTCATATTGGATTTCATTTGGTTCCATTTCAGTGTGTGACCCAATGTAAATATAACAATTTAAAAAGCTGCCCATAAATAATCCTTCACAACATTGTAAAAAATTACTGCAGAACTTTCCAGTGGGTAGAATAGAGGGGGAGACTGTTTTCCACCAGCATCCCAAACTGAGAACTGGCCCCTAACAGGTTAACTGGAGGTGGTAAGGCCTTGAATTGGGTTCTACAGTCAACATGTCAACAAGGTGGTTTCACATTTTCTGAAGAGTAAACAGTAACAGCTGCCTTTATTGAATATCCATCATAGTCCTATATGTTTTTCATTTCTTGCTTTTTACCACAACAGAAGCAGTTTTCGGTGAATCAACACCAGACTAGTGTGAACAGCTGATTTAAAAACAGGGAAGTGTTTGTTTGAGAGCGCCAGGGTCTGATAGGAACAAGTTATCCTTCAAACACGGGAAAGGCTCTCAGCTTCATTTTCCTGTACTATCAATGACCACAGCAACAGAGACGCCATGGTCACTTTCGATACAGGACCGTCCTATATGTATTAATCAGCCTGTATCATACTGATACTCACACTTTCTCAAGCACGATGCCCTTGGCGTGGGAGGCTCCTCCGAAGGGGTTGGCCTTCAGGGCGGTTCCCAGATGGGCCTTCTTGTATTGTTTATCGTGCCATCTCTGCTCGCGGCGGTGGTTCCGGAGCTTCCTGGCTGTGCGCAGACCACGACACTTTCCTGAAGATGAAGAAAATCAAGTTAGAGCAAATAATGGACCATCGCCTTGTAGTTACCAGGATTCCTGCTGCTACTTTGACATCAAATTCGGAGGGCCAGGGAACCCTAAGATACCCTCAGATATATGTGGAAGACACATTTTTTTTAAAAATATATTTATGCCAAAGGTAATTAGAAAACCGCTACTCCATGTAAGTGTTACTGTAGTTCAATATCTGAAATTTGAATTATCCTCTTGAGGTCAAGAGTTTCCAAACCCTTACAGTTTAGTTTGTAAAATTCAAACTTCAGAGATGAAAGCATTCCTTCACCAAAGACAGTGAAAACAGCTGATTTTAAAACAGGGAAGGGGTTTGTTTGAGAGCGCCAGGGTCTGATAGGAACAAGTGATCCTTCAAACACGGGAAAGGCTCTCAGCTTCATTTTCCTGTACTATCAATGACCACAGCTACAGAAAAGCCACAGTCACTTTCGATACAGGACATCCTTTACATACATATAATAAATCATTCATTATTATTTTTTGTATGTCATGCTCTCACTGGTCATTCCAGTTGGTTTGACACAAAAAGCAGCCGAGTCTAGATTGGAGTTAAATGTGAAGCAAATTGGAATAAGGAAACACAAGGGTCTACAGGAACAGACTCAAGAACACAAGATATGAGGATATACATTTCACACAAGTTACAGAACTCACAATAGTCAGTTTAGGACATATCATTTGAGGCTGTGGAACTAGTCACTGAAGGAAGCAACATTTGTTTACCAGTATTTAACATACAAAATCCGTTTACACTTTCATCAATTGCCATGTGTGTGTATAGAAGCAGGATTTACCTTAAAATCTTATGACTGTTAAAAAGCGCAAATTGAACGAAGCTTAGCGTTAGGAGCTAACGTGGAACCAAAAAATAAGTATTATATAAAATTTTCTACACCGTAACATCGGACATTTGGTCATTTCATTGTTAAAGTGATTAATTACATAGACAGTGTTTCATTTAATTGTATAAAATCAACCACAGCCGTTTTAAGTGTAAAATGATCGCATGCTACACTGGGAGCTAACATGCTAGCGGACGTGTTATGGCCGCTCCACGTTGTGCGGCAGAACACCGCATTAACGGCTCGTTTTCTAATTCACTGAGGACATTTTTCCGTCTAAAACGCGTCGCAAACAGTTCATAAGGTATTTAAGTGCGACACCGATGTGAAAAATCTGAGCAGTTAACACATTTAGAAGGTTTTTTGGGCTAAGTTGAAGACGTACCCATGATTTCTGAACAGAGTCTGGGATGGAAAGGAAAGTCCCAGCATGCACCGCGGCAATGTCTTGTCTGAGGACCCCGGCCAGGCGTGGCCACAAGATGCCTGACTGAAATTATATAATGGATTATACTCATGATTATACTGCTGATAATGTTTTTTTTATTGTAAACAAATAAGTTGTCCTAGTAGGCTACAGTAGAACTCCGTTTAAGGATGTAAACAATAGCCACTGCTATAGCGATAACAGCTGTCTACAGTAATTGTTCAACAAATAAATGTAAACTGGAATACATTTGAAATGTATAAATAAGATAGCCTAATAGTTTTTGCAAATTAAGTTTTAAGTTTTCAATGTCAAATATGTTTAAAAATCTGTATTTATAAAAAGAAAAAATGATAAGCCTAATCATTTAATGGATCTAATATTTTGCTAAGATAGCATATTAATACATTTGATTATGTACATTTGGTCTGCTGAGAAAATGGTGTCGCTAAAATTAGTAATATATCAGGATTCTCTAGTATAATATCGCCATGGCACAAATGTAAACAGACAACCGGTAGCAGAACATAACAATTAAATATGACACAAAAGAGAAAAATGTCATAGGCATTCATTGTTTGTCTATTGAGAGTTTCAAAACATTCTTCTTCAATAAATTCAGTGAAAAGAAATAATAACCGAGCTCGGTTGTTTTCAAGAATCTATGTTTATGTAAGAAGAATTTGTTGAATTAAATAATAATGAATAAAGTAGGACTATAACAAGATACACAAATCAATTATTTAATTAATGTGACTCCTTCTCTGTTTTGATCCATGTCTAAAACTAGTAGATTTGACACTTTCCACATGTTTCAAATATTCATAAAGAAGATGAACAATTTCCCTATTATGTAGCTACTATTTTTTATATGGTTAAATGTACGAAGTGTAAAGACTCTGCTGTGTCAGTGCAGTTGTCGTTATGCGGACCTTTGAATCTGCTGAAATTAGATTTATTTTAACTGGTCGGAGCTGAGCTGAAAATGACAAATTAAGTCAAAAGCCAAATGTCTTAAACCAGGCAGAGAGGGGCGGGGCCTATCTGTCTCAGCTGTCTCCCGATTGGTTGATCCTTCACTCCAGCGTGACTGCGGGGTTTACATGTGTGGGCTGATTAAAGTAGATTATGTGAAGAGGGGAGAGAGAGAGAGAGAGAGAGAGGGAGGTAGAGAGCGAGGGAGGTAGAGAGAGAGAGAGGGAGGGGGAGAGAGGGGGGGGTAGAGACAGAGAGAGAGCTAGAGAGGGAAGGAGAGGGAGAGAGAGAGGGACGGACGGGGAGAGAAGGAGAGAGCTAAAGAGGGAGGAAGTGAGAGAGGGATAGATAGAGGTAGAGAGGGAGAGGGAGGGATACAGTGTGCCGGCATCCCACTCTTTGTCACCACGGCGATGGCTTCACCATGGAAACCCTGCTGCAGCATTCTCCTCCTCCTTTATCTCTTTGTCATCCATCTGAAACCATTTTCCTGCCTCGAGCGTCGGCCTGACGACAGGTATGTAAAGGGAGAAAGATATAGGATGTCTGACCTAGATGCCTGTCGGTGTATTACCTATCCTTACGCTATAATCTTTGACTCTTGACAGGTTCAGAATCAGCCCTGAGATTAGTGATGTGTGTTGCTACCGTGTGTGTGTGTGTGTTTTGCTACTGTGTGTGTGTGTGTGTGTGTTGCTACCGTGTGTGTTTGTGTGTGTGTGTGTGTTGCCACCGTGTGTGACCTCCAAGGAGTTTCATTGGTTGTGTGTTTAGTTTCATTTTTCATTTACCGCTTCAGTCAAGTTATTTTTTGATTTGGTCATTTGGAAATGGAGGAACAATTTTAAAAAACCTCCAACATCTGATCAAATTAGCCCATGCACCACCAGCTATAGTCTCCATCTGTCTGTGTCTGTGTCTGTGTCTGTCTGTGTCTGTGTCTGTGTCTGTCTGTCTGTGTCTGTGTGTCTGTGTCTGTGTCTGTCTGTCTGTGTCTGTGTGTCTGTGTGTCTGTGTCTGTGTCTGTGTCTGTGTGTCTGTGCCTGTGTCTGCTGTTAAAGGCAGGACATGTACTGTGGGTTATGTCAGAGCTTTGGATGCTGCTGGAACAATGCTGCTGAGACTGAGCGCTGGAACTCAGCCAAAAAGATGTTGCTAAAAAAGAGGTGGAACATTTCTGCGGGTCTGCAGAGGTGTTGGGAATTCTACAGTACTGGCTGGTGAATGGACCAGACTTATCAAATGGATGCTAAACCAGTTTCCCCATGCAGATTGGTTTTGATGCAGGTTTTTGTAAATATTCCCTGTATTTAATTGCATGTTTTATGCCCTGAGTGTTTTCGTCACCTAACCCAGACCATGCACAGATGCTTCACAGATGGGATGATAATATTTCTCTTTGCGTGCTGGATGTGTCAAAACGAACGCAGCTGTTTGCAGTGTGGTGGCTACTGAGGCAGAATCTGCAAAATCTCCTCTTGGCTGAAAGTCACTGCATCATTAAGTGTGTGTGTGTGTGTGTGTGTGTGTGTGTGTGTGTGTGTGTGTGTGTGTGTGTGTGTGTGTGTGTGTGTGTGTGTGTGTGTTTGTTTGTGTGTGTGTGTTTGAGTTACTGAGGCAGAAGCTGCAAAATCTCATTTTGGCTCAGAGTCATGCACCACCCTATCATTCATGATCTGTGTGTGTGTGTGTGTGTGTGTGTGTGTGTGTGTGTGTGTGTGTGTGTGTGTGTGTGTGTGTGTGTGTGTGCTCACATGATTTTAGGATTATATAATCAGTGCAATCCCAAAATCCACAGTCCTGTTATTTGGCTGTGTCATTGAGTTTGGGATGATTTGACGTTTCTCTACCTCTCGTTGCTACCAGAGCACATTTATAATAAATCTATTATGTGATGAGACTAATGTTGAACACGTTTTATTTGACCCTAAACAGAGGTGACATAGATAAAACAGATTATTTAGCATTTTATCAGGCTACATGCTCCTCCATAACCGACCAGAGTATATAGACAAAGCAGTTTTGTATCGATTTTGGACAGAGCTACATGGATTGACTTCAGATTTCTCCTGTGACACAACAGTGTGTTTTGTGTGATATAACTTTAACTGTATGTAATGCCAAATTATTTAGTGTAATGATCTGTTAAGGGCCAGATGTGCTTCAAAACAGACGTGTTTAGCATGTTTATCAGTGCGAACGGTTCAAACATTCATACATTTTGAGCCGCAGACGGACAGTGTGAATGGATCCTCAATGCACCTGCTTATATAATCACTTAAAGGGGAAGTCAGTGATTCTGGAGAACGCTTGTTGTTAAAATCACTTTTTGTCAAGATCAGTGAATATCTCCGAAAGATCTGTTACCTGTCCGTACTCTGTGTGCACACGCAAGAAAAAGTCCTGGGCTGCATGTTCCCATTAAAGTCGACCTGATGCAGTAGATAAATGTGACGCTTCAATAACTCAAAACGGCGTTGCATTAGAAGATAATCCAGACAGAAATTATGGAAACGATTTAATAATGTATGACCTGGAAGATTTCTGGGAAACATGTCCAGCATAAAGACATGAACAATTATCCCTCTATTTGAATGTGCATATCCCCTGTAACCACACCCATAGAACTCTATTTATTTAGCACTTACTTATTTATACTGCACTTACTGTACCGCTATGCTGCTCTTATAGTGTACTGGAAAAAATACTGCAAATTCACTGTGCGCTATAGTAACTTAATCTGAACATATCTGTCTATACTGCTCTATTGTTTACACTCTACTGTTATATTGCACTATATACTATTCCAATCATATTGCACTATAATTCATGTACACCTTACTTCTCTTTTGCACTTCTGGTTGGACGCTAAACCTCATTTCGTTGTCTTTGTACTCTGCACAATGACAGTAAAATGAATCCAATCCAATCCAATCCAATCCAATCCAATAAAAAAAAGTGTTTAAAACATGGATTCGCATGGACCAGCTAAACTTACGTCAACAGACTGAGTTGCCATGCAGTTGTCATGCACACGGCTTAGTTGTCGACAGGTGGGATGACAGGTGGTGTGTGAAGGTGTTCACGACAGCAAAGTCAAACATCAGTCTCAAGGATTTCATTCAACATTTCATTTAAAATGTTGCACCAGTTAATGGGTGGTTTGCTTGTGTTTCTGTCAATCACACATGATTAAACCACAGCAATGATGAAGACAATAAGAAGATTGTGTTTGTTAAGCTCAGAATATAATGTAGCTAAGTCTATTGTTTTTAGTTTAACTTTCTTTTTTAGTTAAAAATAATCATCTTCATATGTCCTGTCTGTCGGTAACTTTATGTTGTACTGTTGTTGTCTAACAGGTCCCTCTTGAGAATGAGACCCTGCATCCTGTATAAAAAGGTTAAATAAAATAAAAATTCAAAGAGCAACTGTATTTTGGGGCTTTAACTGCAGATAAGTTACAGGATGTATTGAAGCGTTATTTCCGCTGTTCGTAGCATGAAACCTGAATGTTGTTCATCTATTTTTATTAATTTATTTTTTCGTATATTAAATCTTGTTCCATTTTTATGTTTTACTTTACTACAACAGTCCGTATGTGTGTAATGTGGGTCAGAGCTGTTGTCCTGTCACTATCTCTGTTCCAGGCCAATTGCTCCGTCAGTCACCTAAACTCTAATCCATCCAGTGAACTACTGGGTCAGTGGGCTAACTACCTACACTGAGGCATTGTGCGTATTGGATAATAGGTCCACCTTCTGGTCACCATCCTCGCTCTCTCATTCTCTCTCTCTCTCTCTCTCTCTCTCTCTCACTCTCTCTCTCACTCTCTCTCTCCTCTATTACTGACTTTAGTTGATATGCCTCAAAGGAAACAAAGCACATACATGTGTCATTGTCATTGTCTGGGGCCATACCCTCCAATGTATAGTCAAAATATTCACTATAGTTACTGATTTGGTCTTCATGTTTGATCTAAGCAAACAGCTCTGATGATCCTTAATGACCTGTAAAAGCAAGAAGACCAACAATGCTATTTTTTATAGTTATTATTAACTAGGTCTTAGGTGACCCTGCTGACTAAGACCAAATGATTCACGGCAGACTGGAAGCATCCTGTGTTTATGAACGCTACTGAATCCAATGATGAACATTATATCAGCTATTTATTGATCCTCTTGTCTCTTCTGTTCACAGTGCTGCTGCCTCTTCAATCCATGGTAAGTTCTATCTATCTATCTATCTATCTATCTATCTATCTATCTATCTATCTATCTATCTATCTATCTATCTATCTATCTATCTATCTATCTATCTATCTATCTATCGATCGATCGATCTATCTATCTATCTATCTATCTATCTATCTATCTATCTATCTATCTATCTATCTATCTATCTATCTATCTATCTATCTATCTATCTATCTATCTATCTACCTACCTACCTACCTACCTACCTACCTACCTACCTACCTACCTACCTACCTACCTACCTACCTACCTACCTACCTACCTACCTACCTACCTACCTACCTACCTACCTACCTACCTACCTACCTACCTACCTACACCTACCTACCTACCTACCTACCTATCTATCTATCTATCTATCTATCTATCTATCTATCTATCTATCTATCTATCTATCTATCTATCTATCTATCTATCTATCTATCTATCTATCTATCTATCTACAGTGTATATTGGACATGTTTTATGTCATGAGATCATTGATCTTGTCATTGACTGTCTGTGTAGATGACGGGACGGCTCAGAGTGATGGAGGGGTGTGGATGGAGGACCAACCGCTCAGACCACTGCAGGTAAACTATGAGTGGAGGAGGAAATATGAACAATCAACTATTTGTGTGGATATGCAACTAACTTACAATAAATGAACACAAAAGCAAACACCAATCCATTTTACATGATTAAATTCACCCAATCAGTGACCACACACAAGTAGATGTACTATTAGCCAAGTCTAGTCGAGTCATCTATATTTATACAGCACATTTATAACAGCCGAGGTGGACCAAAGTGCTGTACAGTAAAATAAGTCAAATACATTACATCCAAAACATCATAAAGACATGTAAAAGCAAGAATTGACACACCTATGTACATTGGTTTAAAAGTATTTCCAGACAACAAGCAAATATGTGAAGTGCCATGAAACCAAAAATGTTCATCCTTTATCTCACCATATGTCTCTCTCTCTCTCTCTCTCTCTCTCTCTCTCTCTCCAGTCTCCAGAAGTCTCACGGAGGAAGTTACTTCAGATGCCGGGAGCTGTACTTCCCTTCCCTCCCCTCAAGGTGCCGTAATATCTAGGCGATAAGTTGTTGGACACCTGGAAATTCTTGTGTATAAAAACCCAGGATAAAAAAAACGTTTTCCAAGAATAGGATTGTAACAACGTGTCCATAGTATATATCTTTACATATATGACACATACGAATGACCTTTTGATATTGGGAGTCTTATATTGTGGATACCATAGGATAGCAGTAACACTCATATCTGCCCCCATTAGGTGTTGTCCAATGGGGAGCCGTGCATCCTCTTCCAGGCCAGGAAGCTGTCTCTGCGCTACGAGAGGCAGCGGCACCTGGACCTGACGGAGAGAGCCTTCTCTCCACAGAAACCTGTCGACACCAGCCAGTCTGTCTGCCGCGACGACAAGGCCACGTATGTCCACATGTCTGTCTCGGGCTCACAAGCCTTTAAGTTCATCAGAAAAAAAAAAAAAAAAAATGTAAAGGTTCAGTAAGCGGAATGGTCAGTTTAGCTAACTTCCTGTCAGCGACTGCAGATAGCAGTCCCCTCCCTCGTCCCCACGTCACCACATTAATGCACTGCGGTCTTCAAACAGCGAGTAATCTAGCATCATCTCAGTAAGTGTGATAAAACATGATAAAAACCATCAAAACAGACACTGGGAAGGAGACGGTTGCCGGTTTGTAGCGTTCTCTCTAGTGATTGTGATATCAGTGATATCAGTGATATCAGTTTCGGGATCCCCGAAAAGTTTATTTGTCGATTACATGCAGAGCCGGTGACTGAGAGATCGGCTTTATGAAACGTGCACACTATGTAAGTGATCACTGTATGAATAAAGAGCGATTTAACACTTATATTAACATAATATATAATAATACATTTTATTTATATAGCGCTCTTCTCTCACTCAGAGCGCTTGAAAATAGATCGCTTACTTCACCTTTAAGATTTAGGCTTTTTTATGATGTTAACAAAAGAAAGATATCGGTTATACAATTGCCAACAGTCAAGAAAGAGTGGTGGTAAGCATGGATTTAAAGAAGGTAAAGCTCCTACGAAGCTACAATAAGGTAAAGGGTCATTGCGACCGGACAATAAGGTTGTAGTAACCTTGACATCCAAAATGTATTCATTTCCTTTTTGATACAGAGTCGACAAACTTGCAAACTTTGAAAATCCATCAAAGCTTCCATGTGACATTGCGCTCATGAGGCATGAGATCACAGTGACTTTGACTTTGGTTCATCCTTGAATTCCAGTGGACATTTTTGTGCAAGGTTTGAAGAAAATCCCTTGAAGCGTTCATGACACATTTTGATCACAAGAATGACCTGGACAGGCTATCGCGGGGGCATAAAACGTCTAACAGGCTTTCCTAATGTTGTTCCAAGTCCAAAGGGGAACAATAACGTATAACCTTGAGTGTCATCTGACTGACCCTGTCTGTCTGTCTGTCTGTCTGTCTGTCTGTCTCTCCACCAGGCTGGTCATGAGGTTTGGAGATGTGGAGGATCTGAGAGACTTGTCCATCAGGTAAGACAAACCGTCTGTCTGCCAGTGAAGCCTCAGGTGAGATCAATGTTATGTTAAAGGGCGGTGAGCTGTGAGGTCATCATGTATGCTACTTGTAAGAATGATGAAGTCATCTCTCTCTTTTAAAAAATATATCTTTTCGCACCTTGACAGCTCTACAATTTGACAGGCTGAATGGGGCCACTTTACATAAAAAGTACTTTCATCCATAGCTTAAAGACCTACTTCACCAGTGGGAATATGAAGGTGTATTGAACTCTGAGATCCTATGTAGTATAAATGTGCAAACATTTTTGAAATCGGTTCATCCTAGCCTGAGAAAAGGCAGAAAGAGTGTTTTTCGGTCTCACTGTCTTAACCCTTCATTTTACTATGACATCACATTAGTAAAAATGTAGGGTTAGGATTAACAGGACAGCTGGGCCAAGGGAAGACTGAGGGAAGACTGAGGGAAGAAAAACCTCATTCATTATATTATAATAGCGATTTCATAATGATAGAACGCCGGTTCTGTATGGGTGAAGTATTCCTTTTTAAGGTCAAACTCATCTCAAGGCACCTGTACAGTTCATAGTAAAGTTCATACTGACTCTCTCCTCTTTGCTAACAGACTTCAGATGTCCAACACGTTCTACGAGTCGTCCAGTCAGTGGTGGTTTTCTGTGGAGAGCGTGTCTCTGCTCTACAACGTCTCTGAAGAGGCCGTGTTTAACGCCAGTGAGGTGTTTGCTCCGTCCTCGTCCTCCTACCACTGTCTGCAGGTCAGCAGCGTGCATCGCTACAGCGCCCTGCTGCTGCCCGCCACCGAGCACGCACGCCGCTGGGCTATCACCTTCACCAACTTCCAGGTATACGTTCACTCAGCACAATCACTCTCTATTTAAAGCTATAGTGCGTAACTTCTGTCGTCCCCCATGAGGAATTTATGAGTAATTACAAACAAAACTGTCGGTGCATCTACATGAGTTTAAGCCTTCAGTGATGGCACATGGATTTTTACCTTCTGCTGTACGTCCAGGTTTTTTTCTTAGCAGTAGAATCAACAACTGAAACATTTCTTGGGCCCCTCTTGTGACTTTTCTGAGCTCCTGCGCCAGTGTCGGGAGGCGACACCAGTTTGTAAACGCTGCCATACTGAGAAATACAGAGAGAGTTTTGTGGAGCTGATAATCAACTTTGTGTCAACTCTCTTTGTGATGGCTTGAATGTAACCAACATTAATGTAGATGAAAAAGTTACGCACTATAGCTTCATTAACCCATTTAACCCTATTCACCTGGAGTGTCTCATCTTAACCTTGAAATTTCAACTGCTATTTAACTAACTAAAAATCATCTCTGTCCCGCCCTTCCTTAGATTCAAGCCTTCAACATAACCTCGGGTAGATTCTCCCATGCGAGCGACTGCACCACCTTCCTGACTCCAGCCATCCTAATGGGCCTGGTCACCTCCCTCATCCTGCTACTGGTCCTGGCCTACGCGCTGCACATGGTCATCCACCTCAAACACATCGAGCATGACGACGATCACAAAGTGGAAGTCTACTATCCACAAAACCCCGAGCAATACGAACAGTGCTGTGTGGAGAACTACCCAGAGAAGAATATTCTATAGAGTAACCATAGAGACTATAGAGATAACAAGCTGATTGGAATCACACATCTGGAATGAAGAGAAACTTTCAGCTCATGGATTTAGATTTTTTTAAATATATTTAGTGTGTTTTTTTTATTTGCCTGTTAGTGGATTTCTTGGTTTGCCTTTATGACATCTTTAATAAAAAAATGAATAAAGAAATTTGAGTTCACGTTCTTTTATTTATCATATGTAAAACAACTATGGACCCGTCGTTGGCAGTACAATTCTTTGTTCTGGGGCTCTCTCAAAAAATGCAACATACAAATGTATCAAGAAAAAACAAACAAACAAATTTGCAAGTGAAAAATACAATCAAAGATAGAAACTTTGCACATTTTAAATATATGAACGGATATAAGCATAATATGCCTTTGTTTTGTGCTATCTCCCCTCAGTTTTTCTAACTTTTTGGATGTAGGACTGGGCTGAATCACCAAAGCCTATATTGCTTCCCCTCTCTACTAGGCTTTACAGTTTATTGTAGCAAATTTTCATTACATTTTCTAATGATCCTTTTCAGTAGTCAACGGTAGATTAAAACAGAACATCAGAGAATTCTAGGAATCCCAGGAAAGTTGCCAGTGGCCTATTTTGCTAATCCTATGATAAAGTAATGTCTGCCTGTTTAAATAAAGCCTCTAAGAGGCCATTATCCTGGATGAGTAGTTCATGGAGTTTACAAACAGTGATAATAATGCAAAATAGCCACAGGTCAGGGTCTTCCGACATCAATATTATACAACATATAGAGAAAACGTTGGAATGAAACATTTTCAAAAATATGTCATCATCATACTAGCCTATGTAAAAACAGTGTAATAAACACTAATACATACTAAGACGTATAATGGACATGTGTGCGAAATTCAACAGGAATTAGAATGATAAATGTAATCATTAAGTGTTATAACATTATATAATATTAATCTGACCAATAAAAAAAATACATGACGGTGTAATATAAATTCTGTCCTGTTGATGGCAGTGAAACATGCACAGGACTTAAAGCAGCAGCCTTTGTCATAGTAGAAGAAGAGAAGACTCATGCTGCTGACTTCAGGGAAAGCGATGACAGACAACCGACCAACTTTTAGTGAATATAGAAACAGTACAAGTTAGTTTACGTGACAGTTTGATTTATGAGGCTCGAGTGCTGCTTAGTATCAAACCGGACAGTTGGAGGTTAAATAAAAACTCGACCTTTTTCCATTTTATTAGCGTTTGCCGGTTAGCACCCTGGCTAAGGTCTCACCGTTGACCGTTGCTGTCACTGGGTAACACCGTTCACGTCTGCCGTGTGTAGTTAGGGTATTTAAGCTGCTGTTGCCAGGGGCTTCATGTTAAACCTCCTCTCCGCCGCCCTCTCGCTTCTCCCCCGCCGCCTGCTCTCATCCTCACCGCGGACTTTGGCCCGCCGCCTCCTCGGCTCCATGGAGCCCGCTGTGGTGAGGTGTCTCCCGGGGGAACCCAAACTCACCATCTCCTTCTGTCTTGAGGGCAGCCACAAGCACATGCTGCGGGACCAGGACGAGACGCTTGGTAAGGTCCTAGCCCGGATCTCCAACGGCATCGCTAAGGGCAAAGGTAGGAAGGCGTTCAAATCAAATCAGTTTTATTTTTATTTAGCCCAATATCATACATAGACATTTGCCTCAGTGGGCTTTACATTCCGCCCAGTATGACACCCTGCCCTTAGACCCTTAGCTCGGCTGAGAAAAAACTCCCAGTAAAAACCCTTTATCGGGATTAAACCATGTTGAATTTGTGTAAGTAGCCTACATTGTGCATGTATATGATTCATTGTCAGTGTATTCAGTTTGTAGAGTGCATGTCAGCATATATGTGTGTGAACAGTATGTAATGGAATTTGGTATAGCTGCTGTTGTGTCCTTATAGACTGGATGTATTTGTTTTTTGTATATGTATGTCATGTACAACAAAAAACTAAATACTATGAATATGTCTAATTAATTATGCTCATTGTGTTCTGTCTTCATCAACATTTCCAAGGTAACAAGGTGAAGAAGTCCAAGAAAAACCACAACAAAGGCCAGCAGAGTGAGACCGGAGCAGAGGCTGTTGCCGTGGTGAAGCTGTACCGGGACGGGGATGAGGTGGTGGACACACTGCCCAACTCAGAGGCCTGGCAGGACGGCTGTGTGCTGCATGTGGGGGACGTCAGATATTCGGTGCAGAGAAACGCTCCCACTTTAACCACCGCAGAGCTACCGGTGTCCCTGCTGGCTGAGTTCCCCGTCTGTCCCAAACTGGAGGTGGAGTTTGGGAACCTGCAGGACTGCGAGTTCAAGTGGTACAGAGAAAACGTCCCATACACAAGGTGATTACACCGAGAGAGGAAGGTGCAATACAACAGCAGCCCTACGCCAAATCCTACTTGCATGACGCCAACAATGTTTGTGTTTACTCTCAGAAATATGTAGTATTGTTTCTCTATTTCGTTAAAACGTCATACAAAGTTACCAATTCTGTGTATATTGGCAAACACAATTATACTTAATAGAGATGCATGTAATTTAATAATTTTCTCTCGTTTCCCTCTTAGTTCTGAAGCTGCTGAAAAAGTCGCTTCTTCGGATGGCGGCGGTTGGACGGAGGTCGGCAGCGGGCGGTTCCACGTCCCGTCGAATCAGGATATCGGCTTCAGGCTCAAACTGACCTGCACGCCTAGAGACGGAACACGCAGCGGCCCGGGCCAGGAGCTGGTTTCCATGGGAGCGGTGGAGGCGGGACCGGGCGTGTGCACGTTCGATAACCGCCACGCGTACACACTGAGAGAGGCAGAGTGGCCCGCGGTCAGGGTGGTGACATACAACATCCTGGCTGACGTCTACGCACAGACTGAGATGTCCAAGACGGTGCTTTACCCGTACTGCGCTCCCTACGCCCTGCAGCTGGACTACAGGCAGAACCTGATCAAGAAGGAGCTGGCAGGGTACAACGCTGACATCATCTGTTTACAGGAGGTCGACAAAGGTGATTGATTGATTGATTGATTGATTGATTGATTCTATATATTTCAGACATATCAAAAATACAAAGCAAAATTAAAAGTATAAACATACAATAAACAAAAATAATTTTTAAATTATTTCACAAAAAAGAAAAAAAGAAAACTATTTACATGTATTGATATGATATGCCTGTAAAGTATGAACTTCATTCTACTTGATGCAATGACGACAATGATTTGATTTGGAGAAAAAAAACACCAACTGACTGCCTAGAAGCGTGTGACTCCTTTCGCCCCCATGAGGAATTCTGAGTAATTACAACAACGCTGACCTGACTTACTTCCTGCTCTGGACTCTTCAGGTGTGTTCACGGACAGTCTGTCTCCGGCTCTCGATGCCTTCGGTCTGGACGGAGTTTTCAGGATCAAAGAGAAGCAGCATGAGGGACTGTCCACTTACTACCGCAGGTCAGTCAGCAAGCAGCAACAACAACACAAGGAGTTAACTTCTGTGTTTTAAATTATTTTTTCTTGACAGTTGTCTTATTTGATAGAGTTGTTTATCTTAGAAATGAGCCTTTATGTCACGAGTAGGACTGGATATTACGTAAAATATTTTGACACCTGAGCCAATAGGACTTGTCTTTCCAAATGTTGTGATTACTGTGGACAATATTGTGATGCAATATATAAATGATGGTCATACTAAGTCTACTTGCTTGTTTTTGAGAAACTCTGATTTTAATAATTAACTTTTTTAATCCATGATGACGTCAATAAAGATGATATCATGTTTTTCTTCTCAGGTCAAAGTTTCAGCTGGTGAGTCGTCATGACATCGTGCTGAGTGAGGCGTTGACCTCTGACCCGCTCCACAGTGAGCTGCTGGAGAAGGTTTCTGCTAACGGGGCTCTGAAGGAGAAGATACTGCAGCGGTCCACTGTCCTGCAGGTACTCATACTCCTGCTCTACTAGTCCTATTAGGAGATGGCTGTACAGGCTGGTTTCTCACATTTTCTTTTTCACAATATATTTATTGCAGTTTTTTTTAAAACACACACACACACACACACACTCACTAACAGACTAACTAACTGCAGCTGTTTTCTCACATTTAATAGGGGAATCAATTAATCTAAAAATAAAATCTTATTAATAGTAAAATATAATGTTTGGTTTGCAGCTACAGTGTTGTCAACCTCCAGCCTTTGAATCTGCATTATGACGCTGACTGTTTTTCTCTGCAGGTCACTGTGCTTGAGGACTTGAATAAACCGGGCAGGAAGGTCTGTGTGGCCAACACTCACCTGTACTGGCACCCGAAAGGTAACCACTCATTCCCCTGTACAAACACACCAGGGTCAACAATGTAAGAGAAGAGAGTCTTTGATTGATTGATTCAATTTATTTCAGACATATCAACGATACAAAACTAAATGAAACAAAAGAACAAACTCCTAAAAACTGAATTCCTTCCTTTCAAAGGAGGGAACACTCGCCTGGTGCAGATGGGCGTGGCCCTCAAACACCTGAGTCATGTGATCAGCGAGGTCGCACCTGGAGCTCCTCTGATCTTTGGTGGCGACTTCAACTCCACTCCTAGCTCAGGTAACTTCACACCATGGGGAGAGACACAATCTCTTCCAGTGAATATCTCCTCACTTTTCCCCACCTGTCCTCACTGTGTGTTCGCTGAATAAAAATCTGTTGTTATTACACAGCATAGGCTCTGTAAACTGGTACGTTAACAAAGGGTACGTTAACGGATTTTGACAAAGTGATTTTGACGACAAGCATTCTCTTTAGATTCACTGACTCCACCTTTAATCTCCCCTTCCTGTGTGCAGGTGTGTTCCAGCTGGTTACCGAGGCAGCGGTTCCCGAGCAACATGAAGACTGGAGCAGCTCTGGCCCTGATGATCTGTGCAGGATGGAGCTCCTCTCCTCTTTCCCCCCGTTGCTTAGCGCCTGCAGCACCCCGGCTTACACTAACTACGTGGGAGGGTTCCACGGTTGCCTGGACTACATCTTCATACAGCCGGACAGCATGCAGGTACTTAGATTGATACTGTATTGTCCCCATAGGAAAATTAGTCTTCACACATAATTTAATGCCCCGAAAGTTACAATAACCAAAACAAACAACTAGGGCTGCAACAACGAATCGATAAAATCGATTAAAATCGATTACTAAAAGCGTTGGCAACAAATTTGGTCATTGATTCGTTGAGTCGCGCGATTAATAAATCACATGTAGGCGCGGCACTGTTTACATCCAGCCGCCGACAGGTTCATGCACGCCCACAGCGAGCCTTCCGCATGTGAAGCGGTGCGGGAAAGCTATGGTGTGAGCGGCCACAGCTTGTATTTTGGTCATATCTAACACTGGACTGTAGGCCTATATAAAAGTGTTGTACCTTTGCTGTCTTTGGGTTAAAAAAAACTCCTTCAACTCAGTATCCGTCTAGTCCAAAAAAAACTCTGTCAGCTGCTGCTGCTGCAGACAGTGTGCAGACGGGCTCGGAGAGTCGGCATCTGCGCATCAACAGTCATTCAAAGCAGCAGCAGTTATCACACAACCGAACGTTGTAGAAAGTCCCGCCGTCAGTTAAAGATAATAATCCAGTTTTTAAATCCATGTTCAAATCATGAAAACCGGAAGGATATAGAGCTAGTTAGCTTAAAAAAAAGTAGCAAACATGTCAACTGCGATGTGTTCAGGCCCGGCTCAGTAATATGATCGATGTGTTCAAGTGCAACACAAAAAAAAAATAATTTGAGATTTTGGCGAAAACTTGTTTTCCCAGCAATATAAAATAGATAGTAAAGATGGAATTATGACCTGTTTAATGTCCTATCTTGAGCTATGATCATATCAGCAATTAAAGCAATAATACAAGTTCTATTTCAACAAAATAATAGAAAAGTATCAATAGTGATATCAATAAAGACTTGGATCGTTAAGGAGTCTCAAATGGTATCAATATCAATAGAAATTAACGATCTCCTGTCATCTGAGAGAAATTTAGATGATCAAATTTTTTTAACCGTTAGTATTTATCGGTTAAAAATCTTTTTGTGTTATCCCAGTTAGGTCTCTCTCTCTCTCTCTCTCTCTCTCTCTCTCTCTCTCTCTCTCTCTCTCTCTCTCTCTCTCTCTCTCTCTCTCTCTCTCTCTCTCTCTCTCTCTCTCTCTCCCCTCTCTCTCTCTCTCTCTCTCTCTCTCTCTCTCTCTCTCTCTCTCTCTCTCTCTCTCTCTCTCTCTCTCTCTCTCTCTCTCTCTCTCTCTCTCTCTCTCTCAAGCTCCTCGTAGCCACTTAAGAACAGGGCCCCCCTTAAATAAGAAGCAACATGATTGGGCCCCCTCTCTCTCTCTCTCTCTCTCTCTCTCTCAAGCTCCTCCCAAATAAAGCACAGGGCCCTAGCCACTTTTAAATAAGAAGCTAACATGATTGGGCCCTCTCTCTCTCTCTCTCTCTCTCTCTCTCTCTCTCTCTCAAGCTCCTCGTAGCCACTTTTAAATAAGAAGCTAACATGATTGGGCCCTCTCTCTCTCTCTCTCTCTCTCTCTCTCAAGCTCCTCGTAGCCACTTTTAAATAAGAAGCTAACATGATTGGGCCCCTCTCTCTCTCTCTCTCTCTCTCTCTCAAGCTCCTCGTAGCCACTTTTAAATAAGAAGCTAACATGATTGGGCCGCTCCGGTGGCGTAGTGGATAGAGTGCGTACTATATTGGTTTCGGCCTTCATTGCAGTGGTTGCGGGTTCAATACCAGCCCGTGAACCTTTACTGCAGGTCATCCCCCCCTCTCTGTCTGTCTCCCCACTTCAACTCTGTACTGTCAAATAAAGCTTGGAAATGCTATAAAATAATCTTTAAAAAAAAAAAAAAACAGCTAACATGCCTATGTGTGCGCGTGTGTGTCTGTGTGTGCAGGTGGAGCAGGTGATTCCTCTGCCCAGTCACCAGGAGGTCACCACCTACGAGGCTCTGCCCAGCGTGGCTCACCCCTCGGACCACATCGCCCTCATCTCAGACCTGCGCTGGAACGTCTGACCTCAACACACACCGGAATGTTTCTGATAATAACATAACATTCTGACTTTGGAATTTTATTTTTTCTTAAATGAAGTCTGGACATTGAAACGTGTTCCTGCAGGTTTACTGTAAGATGGTAAATGGACTCCACTTGCATAGCTCTTTTGCCAGTTTTTTTTTTTCGCAGACCCAAAGCGCTTTACATTGGCTGCATACTTAGACTAATGAACAACAACGGAAACATGGACAAGAAGTGAACTGGATTAAACTACAATATGTTAATTTCATAATGTCCTATCCACAGCACAATAATTCATGAATTTAAATATATACTGTATATAAAGTGTTGGGGTTGTTAAAGGGAAAAGTAATGGGCTGCTCATTGACTGTTATTCTTCCATAAAGAAATTCCTTACTTTGGTTGGTACATAAAGAAAATAAGTCCCACTGCTGGCCTGTGTAATGCTAGATAATTATGTTCATGTGACTTGTAATGTGTCTTCTCCTCCTGACACATTTTACTACATGGATACTTATTGGTTTCGATAACCAATGATGAGGTTAATAAAGAAAAAAGATTGAATTGAAATATTTATTATTGCTATTATGTTTGCCAAATGGGTTGCTCAATTGTCTGAGTTTTTTTAAAATAAAGTTTCAATCCATGCCTTAAAGTTCATTCATGCTGTTTTTAATAAAACAAAAAAAAATAATAAAAATGTACCTTTTAAATTATGATACTTCTAACAAAATGTTTTATATTAGACAATCATACAACATGGCAATACCATCAGTATTGGTATTAAAAACTGAGAAAAAAAAGATGTATGAATTGTTGTTTTTAATGTTTCTTTGTATTTACTTCCAACGATTTGCAGTACGGACTGTCCTAATGGATTTACATTTGTGGATAATAAAGTGAATGTACCTAATATAAATGAATGAAGTAGCCTATTGAACAAACGATTTTTTCTTACCCTCTATTATAATTCCAAAAGTAATGTAGTTTCAGGCTAAATGTTATAGACAGACTGTTTTTGATTCTAGCGAGGCAGCAGCATGTCTTTCGGGATACGGTATGTTATGTCACCGAATTAAAATGTGTATCCATGCTGGTCCATACTATGTAAATTCGCGTGGTTCCATCGCCACGCTGTTTTTCTCTGATTGGTCAGAAGTGGTGACGAGGAGGGGCCAGAGTGTTTAGACGTCAGTGACAGCGGTGAAAGTCACCCTGTCAAGTTTACCACAGCCACCAACCAGAACCGGAAACCAGATTATTTGGGCTAAAATAAGAGCATAAACACCATTTACCCCCGACTACAGTTCCAAAAACTTATTCAAATACAAATGTAATAACATATTGCTTGGATATGACATTGAAATCTAAATAAAATGATAACTGAAGGGAACTTTTGGTGATCAAACAATTCAAGTTTGGTTTGGATTTATTGTTGCTATCATATTGAGACAGGGAGCAGCATATATAATAGTTTCTGCTTTTTTTATTCAGTTGTTATGCTCTCTCATCATGACAACCATAGATAGTATATAATAATAATAAAAATCGCTGAGGTTGGGGCTTGATAACAACAACACATTAGCAACATTTTAAGTTGTATTATGTAAACGAGAAATAACATGCAAATAATTAAATACTAAAATAAATTGCTATTGTGAATTAAAGAAAAATGCAACAGAATCTCAATTTGGTATGGATTAAAAAACGTTAGTGCTTTTATTTTTGACCCTGTGGATTGGATGTTGTACGTGTGACGTGTTGCGTTTTCCTAACTTGACGTTATGACGTAGTCTGACCAGCTGGACCGGAAACCAAACACGGAACACGGATTTGAATCCTACGTGTCATTCCCGTAGTTTCAGTGATTCACAAACCTCCTCGAGACTTTAGCTGAGCAAATACGCGTAAGTTATCATCCTATTTTATCCTCCTTTCGCACTGACAAAGGCAGGAGCAGGATACTATCTTGTTATCAGCTAGTTTGTAGTTTGGTAGGTAAAGTTAGCCGGGTGAGCTAACGTGATTTAGCCTCGATCACTGTTGGTTAACTGTGTCAGAGTTCAAAACACGAGCATGTTTTGTTCTTTCTATACCTCTGGAGCTATAACGTAGACGAGTTTAGACTTTTTCATGCCGCTGTTCATTCATATATTGTGATAATACGGTCGCTAAGGCGCTGTATCACTGAGCGACAGGTGTATGTGTACTGAGTTTCTGTGTGTGTCCATGGGGGTGTGTGTGGGTGGGTTTCTCTTGAGTTCACAGTGCAAAACTTCAATACAAATGTCAAATCTAGTTTATGTATAGGCCTATATTACATTAAAAAAGCAATACGTCTAAGTTACAGAGATAAATAAATAGCAATACTGTTAATAACACATCACAAATGGCAGTGAAAAGTAGAAAAAATAAATAAGAAGGTGTCCTATAATACACAATTATTAGCAATGAGAAAGCACATTGCATTATCGAAAACATTTACACACATGTGGAATACAAATAGAATTAGAAAATTCCAAAAGTTAAAAGATTAATAAAATAAAATAAACTTATACAATGCCAAACCACTTTAAGCAACCATATAGTGCACTAACAGTAAGACTTCCTTTAACATGTTTAAAACTTTTATGACTTGAGCACACAGTTTGTGTTTGTCATACTATTGTCTGTTTGTTTTATGAATGAATCATTGGGGTCAGAAAGAAACAAAGATGGAAACAAACTCATTCAAAACCTTCCGCTACTTGTACAAATGCCACGTTCAGATTCCTCTCTGTCTATATACATGTAATAACGTTCAGGTTTAACAGGTTTTACACCTAAATATTCTGTGTCTTTCTTTAAAGCACACAAAGGATGTAGAGTGACGAGTGGGCAGCTCTTGTTTCTGGTGACGTGTTAAGAGAGTAGGGCCTCTCTTAGGACTAAAGGCAAAATATGATTTATTCCACAACAACCGTTTGATGGGTTACAGATAAAAAGAAAAACCTAATATAAATAAATGGAGAGAAGTAACGCTCATGCTCCTTTTAAAGAATAGACCATTACGTTTTTCTAATGACCAGAAGGTATCTGCAAAATCCTCAACGACTCTTCTACCATCTGTGCAAAAATATTCTGTTTGCACAATGATTAAAGTTTCTTTTTTTAAAAGACGACTGTATTTCCATATTCAAACAAAGATGGGAGCAAAAATCATCCTGGGACTTTTTGAAAAACAAAGCAAAATATGTTTGTTTGTTTTTTTGTACAAATTTGTAAATGTTTTGAAGGAAACATCGATATATAAGTGACATTAAAGTTTAAAAAAAGTTACCTGGCTATTCGTAAGGTGGAGAAAATATGAGTATAATGCTTTGGCAGGACTTTAAACAACGCGTCTCTTAACCATTCAGGCAGCCCGTAGTCATTAAAAACTAAACTTTATTTTAAATTGATTGGTCTGTCATTGAAAGCATCGCATCATCAGTGCTTTGTAAAACCTCTAACTTTTCCCTTCATTGTGCCTCCTTCCTTCAGGCTGACTGTTGCTGTGTCGTCATTGATGAGCTGTGGTCCCCCTGGTAACGGTTGCTAACGTCAGAAGCATGAAGGCTTTGATCCTGGTCGGAGGCTACGGCACACGCCTGAGACCACTCACACTCAGCGTCCCCAAACCGCTCGTCGATTTCTGCAACAAACCAATCCTGCTTCATCAGGTCGAGGCGCTGGTTAAGGTACGGAGGAAAACAGACTTGGTAGAACTGGAATATAATATTCATAAGTATGTTTTAATTAGTGTATACTTGGTGCTTGAATTTTTTTTTTATTACCTTTTTAGAATGAGCCTCTTATATCTACAAAGAAGCGGTGCACTGAGGCCGCCATGTTGCACCATCATGTTTCTAGCACAGAACTGACTAACTTAACGGCCTTACACCTTTTTTATATAGTGGGTGTTCATCGGACATGCACCTGTTTAAAGACAAAAAAAGAAGTATTATAGAATAAATAACTAAACACATCTTCACTTGATATTGTGGAAAGACATGATGCCATCTCTATTAAGTAGCTTCTTGTCCTTGAAGGCCACCGTAGCTTCTGTAAATTTGTTTAGGAAGGGAGTGTTGCAGTCTAGAATCTCACCACTAGATGCCGCTAAATACTCTGATATTACAGACTGTGCCTTTAACAAGTTGTGTGTGTGTGTGTGTGTGTGTGTGTGTGTGTGTGTGTGTGTGTGTGTGTGTGTGTGTGTGTGTGTGTGTGTGTGTGTGTGTGTGTGTGTGTGTGTGTGTGCGTAGGCCGGTGTGGACCATGTGGTTCTAGCGGTGAGCTACATGTCAGAGCTGCTGGAGAGAGAGATGAGAGTCCAGGAGGAAAGGGTACGTAAGAAAAACCATCCAACGCTTCACACACTGAATGTTTTTCTATTGTGTTTGACCAGTGTAGTAGGTCAGTCTGTTAATTATCCATGGCTTTCCCAAACGGTCAATTGTTCACACAAATCCACTTACCCACAGTGGTATCATGCATGAAGGTAGTGTATGTACAGCCGCAGAGAAAATTAACCAGTCTGGATTTTTCTTCAATCTTCATCTCTACATTACTTACTTACATTATTACTTATTGTGAATTTGGTAGAAATGTTGTCAGTAGTTTATAAAATAAAATCAAATTGTTCATTCTACTCAAACATAGTATGCCTTTAAATAGTAAAACAAGAGACACTGAACATTTGGAGTGGTCTCTTAATTTTTTCCACGGCTGTATATCTTAGCGGTGGATAGCTGTGTCCAAAACAAAAGATTTTTGATTTTATTTTGTATTCATGCTCATTCTGAATGATCCTGAATGTTTGACTGTGTTTCCTCCTCAGCTTGGGATTCGTATCTCTCTGTCTCATGAGACGGAGCCTCTGGGAACCGGTGAGTCTCAGTTTCAATACAAACAAAATCCAGACAGACAGAAACTGTCTCTGCACAACAACAGTGTAGAGAGTCCAACCTAGTGTTCCAGTTTGTAGAGTAGTAGAGTTGCAGTCAGTGTATTCAAGTGTTAAGATATTTATTTGTCAGTTAACACACATGTTAATTCACACAAAGGTTACTCCACACACAAGGTTATTGAAATGTGTCTTTCCACATATCCCCTCCCACATCCCACACATGCAATTCCTTAGAGGCGTTCAATGCACTGACTGAAAGTTGATATATATAAAGTGTGTGTGTGTGTGTGTGTGTGTGTGTGTGTGTATGTGTGTGTGTGTGTGTGTGTGTGTGCGCAGCTGGCCCCCTGGCGTTGGCTCGAGAGCTGCTGAACGTGGACAACGAGCCGTTCTTTGTCCTGAACTCAGACGTGATCTGTGATTTCCCCTTCAAAGACATGCTGCAGTTCCACCGTAACCACGGCCGCGAGGGAACCATCGTGGTGAGAGAGAGACAGACAGCGTTTATTCATTTATTATATTCAGACTCAAAGATATGAAATCAGAAATAAACTTATTTTCATATTGTTATCCTCAGGAAAAACAGACTATAATTCAGTTTCAGTTTTTAAAGAAAGTGAAACAAACTCCTGAAATTGAAAAGATTAAATGCATAAAAAGCCTCTTCTGCCATCATATTTTTAATTTTTTATCCTGTTGCTGTTGGGCTTTAAACTTTAGGCTTGAGAAGGGAAATCAAACACATTCTGGTCTGTCCTGACGCTGAAATTATTTTATAGAAAAGAAAGAAATTTTTTTTCCAAGCGTGTAAGACAAATGAGAACAAATACTGTATGGAAAGTTGCAGCCGATTTTAATAGAATGTGGATTGCTTTTCATTTCTGCTTTTAATTGTGTGTGTGTGTGTGTGTGTGTGTGTGTGTAGGTAACGCGGGTGGAGGAGCCCTCTAAGTACGGCGTGGTAGTTTTTGAAGCAGACAGTGGCAAGATTCATCGATTTGTGGAAAAACCGCAAGTCTTTGTTTCCAACAAGATCAACGCCGGAATGTACATCTTCAATCCCAGCATGCTCAGCAGGATCGAGGTGAGACACTCATTCAGTCACTCAGTCATTCAGTCAATCAGTCACTCAGTCACTCACTCACTCGCCGATGGAGTAACAAGTTAAACAAACAAACAAAAAATGCTCTCTAATGAACCTTTTGATTTTCATTATGTGTGTGTGTCTAGCTGAGACCAACATCAATAGAGAAGGAGATATTTCCTGTCATGGCGGAGCAAGGACATCTGTACTCCATGGAGCTACAGGGTAAATATTATTATTATTACTACAACACCACAATCTGTAAGACACACACGTATATTTAATAAATGGCCAAAATAAACTAATATTTTAATTGTCAGTCACTCTGTTAATTATCAACTCGTCATTTTAATTGATTCAATTGTTTGATTTTATGAAAAACTCTTGGTCACTTAAAAATTCAAATGAACCTAAAACTACATTTAAAAAAATATGAGTTGTTATTTTTGCCCCAGTAAAATAAAAATACACTATATTTTCCCCCGCTGTTTTCTCAGTGAGGAGGACAATCAATATGTAAGCGGATAATACCTATATATTATACAAGTGGGGTGTTATTTATTTTTTATAACACACAGTGACATCACAAAAGAGAAGTCAGGCTTACGAAGACACACATACGATGTCGGCGCTAGTAAACAAACCAGCAGATTTATCTTTATCTCTTTATTTGGAGCTCAAAGTGAAATCTGAGACAGGTAGTGTGTTTGTAAACTGTTTGTGATAGTTTTACTTTTCACTGCCGTTTTCTCTTTCATATAACAGTCGTCTGTACTGGAGGTTTGTTTACCACATTGCCGTTTGCCGGTTGCTGGGGCGATTGTCTCATATTTTAAGCTCACAGACATAAAAGGGAAATGAGTCTCCTCATCTAACTTTTGACAAGACAGCAAATAAGCTTTTATCACAAAAGGCCTTTAAATTATTATTTAATGTATGTAATACTCACTATGGCAACACGATAAAGGATTATATACATATTGTGTGATGTTGACGTGTGTGCTTGCTCTGGTCTCTGCAGCTCACAGCTCCACCAGACGTAAGTGTTTGGGTTGTTTGTGTAGTTCTGGAGAGGAATCGTTTGTAGAGAAGCATCGAATCCAAAAAAACAAAGACTGTTTCCATTCATTTAAATTGTTCTTTCTGTAATGTTTAGATATAAATAATGTGTGGAGTGTGGAATCGGTGCTTTTCTAGATCCTTATTCTTCTCTGGGAGCGATAAGCTTTGTCTGAAGCAGCTGAACCTCACCCGTTGTAGATTACCACACCTGGTTTTGTGTCCTTGTTTCCATTTAACTAACTGTCTGTATCTCTCTATACCGTCTGTCTGTCTGTTATTTTTGTATGTCTGTTCTCTGTCTGTCTTTCTGTCTGTTGTTTTGGTCGATGTGCAGGCTTCTGGATGGACATCGGTCAGCCCAAAGACTTCCTGACAGGAATGTGCATGTACCTCCAGTCGGTACGGCAACACGCTCCGGACAGGCTACGCACAGGGCCAGGTTTCCTAGGCAACGTTCTGGTGGTGAGTTGTGCTCGTCAAACGCTTCTTGTCTCATAAAAAAAATTATATAATTTTTTTTTTAAAGCCTCTGGAAAAAAACTGGTCTAGAATATAAAAATCAATAAATGCTATCAAAGTCGGGTGTCTTAATAAAACCTTTTACAAAACTGATTGAAAATAAATGTTTACAAATTTGATAAAACTTAGTTTAAATAACAGCTTTAGACTGTCTAGACTGTTTGACAGGACTGTGTGGGCGTGGCTGTATCCAACGGTCTCCATGGCGAAAGTCATTGTTTTTATAGAACTTTCTTGCAGAGAACTGCTGCGATTGGTTCTACACGTAATTTCTGTAAAGTTTATCAAACTTAATCACATATGTTTCTATCTTTATATGGATCGTTAAATATACCTATAACTCTTTTCAGATGCTTTACTATCATGCATCTATCTCTCCCCAAATGACAAAGTAATATAATCCTGAATCCCTCTCTCTTTAGGACCCCACGGCTCAGATTGGGGAGAACTGCACCATCGGTCCCAACGTGTCCATCGGGGCGGGCGTGGTGGTGGAGGACGGGGTGAGGATCAAACGCTGCACCGTGATGAAGGGGGCAAGGGTCCGCTCCCACTCCTGGCTCGAGAGCTGCATCGTGGGCTGGAGCTCCTCCGTCGGCCAGTGGGTGAGTGTTTCACAGACACCAACTTTTCAAATCAAATCACTTTTTATTTATATAGCCCAAAATTACAAATAAATGATTATGTAAACAAAGGGTATGTAAATCAAGGGGGCCCACCGTAGCTAGCAACATGTCTGATCAAGACCCTAGGCTGTGAATAAACACTGGATTTTTTTTCTTAAGCGCACACACAGTATGGACAGGTAGCGATATTCACTGATTTTGACAAAAGTGATTTTGAAAACAAGATTTCTCCGGAATAGCTGACTCCACTTTTAAAGTGGGAAGTTCTTTATTGTGCATTGTAATACATTAAATACTGTACATGATATTAAATGTTACATTAACCTCATACAAACCTAACAAAAGTTTATAATCTTGTGGTAAGGTGTGCTGATGCCTTGTTTGTCTCTGTGCTCAGGTTCGTATGGAGAACGTGACGGTGCTGGGGGAGGATGTGATTGTGAATGACGAGCTTTACCTGAACGGCGCCAACGTCCTGCCGCACAAATCCATCAACGAGTCGGTCCCAGAGCCTCGCATCATCATGTAGCGTCACCACGGTGATAGTGGAGCGGAAAAGACCAGCGCCCTTTTTTTAAAAAATGAACTCAGCTGATCACCCCACACTGTGCCAGAGAGAGAGAGACACACACACAAACACAGAGAGAGTGTGTGTGTGTGAGAGAGACACACACACACACACACAGAGACAGAGAGAGAGTGAGAGAGACACACACAGGGAGAGTGTGAGAGAGAGATGGCCAGGCAAGGTTTATTTTTAAAAATTTTTTAAAATTAATTTGGACTTGTTTTTTTGACCCTGCTTGGCTGCACTGTCCATCAATCGTTGAAAAGTAAAAACGCTAATGTTCCGAGTGTGGCGGATGTAAAACGTCTCACGTGAACACCGCTTTAAAGGCGGAGTCAGCAATTATGGGGAACGCTTGTTTACATACCAGTTTACAAAGCCCAGGCTGTGTATTAACACTGGTTATTTTTTTCAGTACACACAGTACAGGAATGTAGCGGATAGCCAGGAGATATTCACTGATTTTGACAAAGTGATTTTGACAACAAGCGTTCTCCAGAATCACTGACTACACCTTTAAATGGAGAGAATTCTAGGGAAGTACCAGGGGTGGTTGTCAGTCGGATGGTGGAGGGACTAATGTGAAGTTATTGGGGCCGAGTGCTGGGGGTTTGAGAGCGATATGAACACTGTTGTTCATATTCACTGTGCATTTACATTAACTGGACAGCTACAGAGGATCAGTGAGCTGGCTTTGAAGGATTAAACTACATCTAGAGATGTAGAGATCATGTCTGAAGACACTGACATTTCTTTTCTGACAGACTGGAGAAAATGCAGTATTTGTTTGAGGTAAACCTGCATTAGTAGATTCATGTTTGGCCTCTAGGGGGCAGCAGTACAAGCTGTGAACACCACATCTAACACAAACCCTGCGTTCCAATACCCATACTTCACTTCTACGCCTTGTACGCCAGAAAAAGATTTAGGATGTCACAATACATGCACATTGATTTTAGTATACTGAAAATACCTTCATGCATTTCGGAGTATTTGTCTTTATTCTTCACATTTCTCGACATAATGAAAATAAATCTTCCTTATCTGATTTTTTTTTCTCTCCTTTGGCCCTAAAACTCTTCTGTGCTTTAGTATGTAGTGTAGTAAAAAGAAAAAGTATGTGATTTGGAACGCAGGGAAAGAGTTGTTCGGTGAATATTTTAGCAGAGATTTAAGAGTGATTATTAAACATCCAGTAACCACAGAGGAACACTATCATCCAATCGGAGTTGAGTCTTTGTCCACCTGATGAATGTAATTTGATACGTTCATATGTAAGTATAATAATAATTAGTGCAGATTTGATCAGGTAGGTTTGTTCCCCTTGTTCAACTACACATTCTCGTTTTGCTTTTCATCATGAAAACTGCTGCAATGCCAAAATGATTACTGCTCTGTATAAAGTGAAACAAAAATGTAGCAGATTTTTATCGCAAACTGTAGTTGATCAGGTATGTCTTCTGATATTCAAGTTTGCTTTTGGATTATTCTGCTTTGAATATATTTTCAATTCAAGTGTAATGTTTCTAGTAGCTCATAACTTCTTGAAAATACTGTTTTTGGCTGAATACACCTGGCTGAAGTAATGTACAGGTGTACGGCAGAACACTGTGACATCACACATTGGGGTTTGTTTATGGGTGCATCAGAGGTAGAAGTGAAATGGGAAACTTTCAAAGAGACATTAAATAATTTCTTTCTCTGATCAATTCTGATTTGATTGTCCAAAATGTCTAACAAGAAGCTTGATGATGAAGTCTTCAAGTTCAAATTGACGAATCCCGTTTATTCCTACACACACCAGGAAACAAAATGATTTGAAGGATTATGAATGGAAATTCTACTTTGCTATTGTCAGAAATGTGTCTCTAGTGAGTGAGGCTAAAAATGTTTGTTAAGTTCAGTTCATTCTGTTCCCGGTAGCAGCACTACCGTCTGGCTTAGCTTGCATTTGGATAAAAGAAAAGCATTTTTACCATGTGGTCTATTATTTGAAGGAGCTCCAGATTAATTGATTGATTTTTTTAAAATCGGGAATGAACTTTTATTCTCAAATTCTTAGCCAACATGGATGATAAGTCTTTAATGTGCTCAGAAATATGGAAATCTGAAAATCCAGAACTTCATGTCAACTAGGCAACTCCAACCGACCTCAATTTATGGACATTGTGGTGAGATTTCTTTGTGAATTTGGTTGGATGGGTCCTACTCAAATGAGGGCTCCTGATTTGTGTCACCCTTGTTGTAAAAAAAAAAAAAAAAAAAAAACGGACGCGGCTTGACACTGTTAAAATGAATTGTTAAAAGCTTCACAGTTTAAAGTTTGTGGAGCCTTTAAGTCTGTATTGTTATCTCTTCAGTAGAACAGATGCACAGATATGTTAACTTGTCGTTTCTGACCTTGAAGACATGCAAAATCAAACTGATCTCTGAACAATTTGCAGTGCTTCCATGTTATGCAGTTAGTGTTAAAAACAGTTGAACATGTAAAGACTTTAACCGTGATGAATGAATGAAGTCTATCCTTGTAATGAAGTCTTTTTTTAAAGAAATAATATAATCTATTGTTCATATCTTGTCTTGTCTCTCTTTATGTTAAGGTGTCGCTACACTCCATCACACACTTCAAGTTTTACTCAACCTGCTGTTGTTGTTTACTTATCAGGGAATGTCTAATGAAAGATTCTCTCAAATTGCATTATGGGAAATGTAGGATCCAGTGTTTTTCAGTGTTACCAATTTTTGAGGCTAAAAGTCAGGATATCTGCCCATTTGATTCAACTATTTTTATTTCTGTCTCAAATAGGCTATCAAAACTTTTCAGAGATGCAAAACGTAATCACTGGAATGTTACCGCAAAAATAATTATTAGATAGAGAAAGTATAAGGATGAAAAAATATTCTTAACAACCACAGCTGCTCTCAACTTCTGTACTTTTCTGTGGAGGCATACAAGCAACAAATTATATACAACAAACATGTATTTTCACTTAATAATGACATTTTACCTGATTCTCACATTATTATTGGTACATTTTGGCTTCTATGGTTTGATAATTTAATGATAACTGACGGTTGTTAAAGATTGACTATGTAGGATATTCCTCAGAAAATGAAGTAAAGAGTCACACAAAAATAATCCCTTTCAATTATCACTTCTGCCCCACTACAATGTGTGTTGGTTGTGTTTTGTAAACGAAAGATTCAGACTTGGCGCCACCTAAGATCCTCCCAGCTACTTTCACCATCTTGTTGACCCATTTGTTCATTCATTATTCCTTGTATTAGAATTTTTTTTGAAAATACAATAACTCCAATGACAAAGCATTATGACTTTTTCTTGATTGTCTTTATTCTCAAATGATTAAAATTATAGATATTCAACTCAATATATATGTTTTAACCTTATATGCTTTAAAATCACAATTAAAAATTGTTAAAATACCATAATAATCAGTAATCTACGTATGGTTTACATTTTAAAAACTTGTCACCTTCATAAAGTCTTAACTATGTCAAAAAAAGTCACGCCTCTGCTTACACAACAACTGACATAATGAAATCAAGACTACCGTATTAAAGTGCAGAAATAAAAATGATTACTAGTTTACAAATAAGCCAAAGAAAATAGAATTATTCCTCAAAATAAGTTGGATTTTCCCCCAATATAACAAAACAAGTCAAACTGAACCAATAAACCTGTGTAGGCCAATAATAGTTCATCACATATTAATATCTGTGATGTATTACAAGAAATGACAAAGTTTTGATTAAGGTAATTTAAAAAATAAAACAGTGTCTCTATTACATAGATCATTTCCCAAAATGTAGAAGGTCCTGTTGAGTATGTGTGTGTGTGTGTGTGTGTGTGTGTGTGTGTGTGTGTGTGTGTGTGTGTGTGTGTGTGTGTGTGTGTGTGTGTGTGTGTGTGTGTGTGTGTGTATATATATATATATATATATATACATTTTTGTTCATGTGAGAGCCCCTCTCATTTCCCCATGGCCCTGAAAGAGAGGACCTCATGGTGCTGTGGTAAGCATGTTTTTTTCACCAACATAGGTATTTTGCATGTAAAAGTAAATTTTCTTGCTGTCAACTTAATCAACTGTTGTGCCAAAGCAAATGTATTCACGTAGAAAAACTTCTATCATATGTGTTGATGAACTACCAACATATAAAAACCATGTGATGATATTAGCTAAAGATTAGCCTGAAATGCTAAGAGAGGTAGTTTTTTCTCAAATTGTGGTGGTGGGAGAAAGTGAGCCAAATGCTGTGGGGGAAAGTGAGCCACTGTCTCACTTTCCCCCACCATGAGGCACAAGTTAAGTTTAGTCTTAAACATATTTTAATGTAATATTACATAACATATGTTTTATTTTAATGTCATACACTTTGTAGAAAAGCCATCATGCCAAGGAAATACACCAGGAAGACGACCTGGGGCAACCACACGGAAAGAGCACCTTCTCATCTTTCCCTGTAACCTTCAGGGCTGGAATGTAGAGTGGGCCTAGTTGTAGAGTATGACAGGCTGATGTTTTATTTCAGTTGGGTCTTCTGTGTTCTGAGTCCCAGGCTGTTCTCGCTGGTTCTGATTTTCCTATGCTTTGACCCCCAGACACAAGCTGGCTCTAAGGGTCCTGTGTTCTGACCCCCAGACTGTGTTCTAATCTAACTGGTTCTATCTTTCATTTGAATCTTATTAAAACCTTTTGAATTATAATATGTTGTATTTGATTTTGTTCAGAGTTACTTTCAAGTGTTTAGAAAATTTGCTTTGCTTAATTGACCAAACCCCATCATTCTTTTACTAGTCCGATATTAGTTCTGGAATGTGTGGCTAGTTTTCAGGATTCTAACTCTTACAATTTGTGTTGTTATAGTAGTGGAAAAAGTAAGTGGATCAGTTTACCCCCTTGATTTTTCTGGTCTGTCTCAGTTTACCCCACAGCTGGGGTAAAGTGCGCCACATGACAACTTTTTTTAAAACAATCATATCTTCACTTAGCCTGGTGCTACCAGACCATCGTCCTTCATTTCATTTGTACAGAAGGTCTGGCGGTGCTGTAATTGGCAAACGTTCACTCATGGAGGCGGGTGTCTGTTAAAGTTTAAAACTATTGGATCTGCCCAGTGCCACTCTGGATTAGCCAACCAATCGCATAACGTTTGGTCGTCACGTGTGTCATGAGCCGGCTTCTGGCAACTGAAACTGGAGCGTGACTTCGACGTCATCGTTCTCAGCCACTCGCTCTGTTCGCTGATTGGACCGGCTGTCGAATCTCCGGCAAGACTGGGAAATGGGCTGTACACCCAGACTGACTACTGAAGGGAAAATAAAATTTGGCCGGAAGTAGGCGGGCGGGCGGAGCCAGGCTAATCTTCACTGCCCTTTGTCTTGAAAACATTCTGCTAATGCCCATTTCTAGGAAACATCCTGAATTAATGGGAAATGTGTAAACTTGAGTGATAAATCATTTTAGCTCGCTTAGAGGGGAGCAAATGTAAAAAGTGGCTCAGATTACCCCGTTCTCCCCTATCTCAATGTTTGTTTATATGATGCATTCATGTACAAAAATAATATATACAGATTTATTATCTGATTAAATAAATGTCAATATCAGAAGCAAATATTCAGCTAAACGTCTTAAAAACAACAAGAACTGATGCTCGGTATGGTGGCTGCCAAGAAAAGGATCAGACTGGAACTCATCCACACACCCCTGCTTCCGAAAATGGCTCAATGAAATTATATTAATCATACAGATGGTAATGATATGCTTCTACAACTCCTATACCCAAAACAGTGTTTGGGGACCATTCATCAACCATCTTAAAGATCAATTAATGTTAATCATGTACTCTTTACTTATACTCGGCAGTGGCGAAGTGGGTAGGGCGGTTGTCACGATACCTCATTATTATATAACTTGTATGTTCATGTAAACAGACTAATCTGTTTACATGAACACACAAGTTAATTTACAAAGTTCGACTAAATTAACCTTTTTGAGTTAATATCTCATTATACCTCAATATAAACATAAAAATTAAATAAAATAATAATAAAGCTATTAGAGCTCCAAAGACCAGTGTTGAGTTATTAGGCATGGTGTGCTTACGGACTATTTTCAGTGCAACCCTGAAGGTCAGGTTGCCCAGGTGTTTGGCCTCGTCTATCAGAGCTCCAGAGTCCAGCTGTGGATCATCCAGCTTGTAGTTCTGCAGGAATGAGACATCTTCAGCTCTCAGCGGCGCCTCTGTGGCTCTGATCTCTCTTATAACAGCCTTTATCTTGTCCTTCATCATCTGGGTCTTCTGCTCCTCTTCCTCCCTCAGAGCAGAGATTCTGGCCTCCTCTTCCTCCTCTAGAAACCGGTGAAGCTTCTTAAACTGGAGCTTAATCTGCCTCTTGGTGCGTTGGGCCTGGACCTTAATGTGTGCTGCTGTTACATCACAGTTTCCTTTAACTTGTTCAAAGTTCTTCAGTTTCTCTTGTAAAGGCTTCAGGGTTTTCTGGAGTCTGAGTTCCTTATTGTGCTGACTGCAGAGAATCTTATGTCTCTCTCGTAGGAAAGTCTCACACAGGTTCTTTAACGCCAGGTTACATGTAGGATCATTCAATAAATGTCTTGCCTTACAAACTGGACAATACTTTATAACTTTCCCCGTCCACCGTTTCTCCAGACAGTCTTTACAGAAGCTGTGGCAGCACGACAGTATGACAGGATCTTTGAAGATTTCACTGCAGATCGGACAGGAGAGATCTGTTTCTGCTTTAAAAGACATTTCAGTCCATTAGAGTTTCCCTAAGTTACTTTCACTTTGAGTCGTAGATCCTCTTAAAATCCAGTTTATGATGTGGAATCGGCAGACAGTTGAAGTGGCTCCCAGAGTTTGTAATCCCAGTGTTGTCAGAGTATAATGTCCTTTCTCTGTCCTGTCTCTGAATAATTCTTGCGTTTAATCCGGTGGTGAAATCAGAAAAGACTGAACACAAAGAGCAGCCGGGATATACGACGCAGGGCACAAGCACAGTGCATAAACCTATCTAGGTCATGTGCCCACACCTTAAAGAGGACCTATGATGCTTTTTGACTTTTATGACCTATAAACGTTGTTATGATGATTCATAGTCATGCTTAACCATACTAAATTATCAAATAATGACTTACATGCATTTCGACGTATTCCCTGCTGACCGTCTGGGGTGTCTGTGCCGAGCACTAAACACTATTCTAGGCAGTCGAGAAGTCACGTGTTCAAAGCGGTCTACCCTTTCATAATTCGTGACGTTGCATAAAACTTCACCACGCGGATGTTTCCATGTATGGTAATGCTGTCACTTCCCTGTTCGCGTCTGCCTCGCGTCCTTATAGGTCCATGCTCGCGCTTCCCGCCACTGAAAGTGTTCCGGAAGGAAGGTAACCAATCACAACGGAGTGGGGTTTGCAGGAGGGGGGGGGGGGGGGAGCGGAGATGGCCGAAGCACAGGCGGAGGGAGCCGAAGCACACACACTCAAGTGTTGACAGGATGTGCTGGATCGCCAAAATAAGAGAAAGAGCTTCCCGAAAATCTACATAGTTTTTTGCGATGTGATTCGTGTCAGGTTGCTCTATAGCAGTGTAAAACAAGAAATTAAGACCAGAAAAGTAGCATAATAGGTCCTCTTTAACGTGTGTGTACACGTTAAGGTGTGGGCACAGCGTGTGTGTGTGTATGTGTGTGTGTGTGCGGTTACTTTTTTTCACATGCGCGTCCTGTTTTGTTGTAGCTGAAACTATTTTTCAATATGTAAGGGTCCAACAGTGGCAGTCTCAATTTTTTCGGCCAGTGCATCTAGTGCAAAGTGAGAGTCACTACACGGGAAGCAACCCCCAAACTTTTCTCCATCTCCTCTAGCTCCTTGCACAGTGAACCACCAGATCCGGGCTCACAAAAATGAGAGAGAACTGCCGTGATTGGTTCAAAATACTATTGTGTAATAAGAACCAGAGCATAGCCTGCGTCATCTTATCCGAATTTCTGTACTTTATAACTATATAATATCTTTGATTTGGATTGATAAATATACCTTACTCTTTTCAGGGATTGGAAGTGATTTTATGGAGCATTTTTCATAGTATTTTTACAGTTTTTCCACAGTTAAAGATATTGTAAAGTCAGTTTAGATAAGCATCTTGTTCACATCAAATCTATCTCAAACAGCTGGAAATGTAATCGAGTCAGTAGAACTTATTATACTACAACATCAGCAAGGAAATGAAACCTGTGAAAAGTCTGATTTTGGTCTGCCATCATGTGGCCATATGATGCAGTAGCAACATGTAGTGCCTGCCATGTAACACACAAAGAAAAACCTTATGTAGTAGGGGAAGGTGGGGTGATTTGTGCAACTTTTTACTCAAAGTGATTTTAAAGTGAGGCCTTGACAGTTATGTCTCCAACTCAAATATGTACATATATTTCAGGATGTTGTGCATCCCTGGCAATAAAAACTTTGGATCTGGAATAAACTGTTTAAGAAATATAGCTTTCGGAAAAAAAGTTGTCTTGTCGCACAAATCACCCCACTACGTGGGGTGATTTGTGCGTCATTGTGTCACAATGACAAAGTCACCATCATCATCTTTCTGGCCATCTGAACTCTCATCAGTGGTGTCGTTAAGTGGAATTGAGATGTCACTCTCTCCTGAGCTACTGTAGACTATCACTTTCTTTTGGTGACCAGCGTATACAGCCATGCCACTGGCACAACTCTCAGAAATGTACTTTGCACTAGTTGCTCCGTGCTTGTGGAACCAACTGCCACCTGACAAATGTGATTCCCCCTACATTTCGGCCTTTAAATCAAGGCTCAAAACCCATATGTACACCCTGGTGTTTCCTCCCCATTAACCTCTGCACTACTTACTTACCTCTGCACTACTATCTGTGTTTATGTGGATGTATGGGCTTTACGTCTTTTATTTTGGTTATTGTTATTTTACCTTCATTGTTTACCTACTGAATGCACTATGTACAGCACTTTGGACAGTGCAAACTGTCATAAATGTGCTTTTATAAATACATTTTACTTACTTACTTACTTATAACTCACCCAGGCCCTTGCGCACAAATCACCCCATCCCCAGAATTTTGGATAATAGGCATGATGCAGCAATTTAGGGTTGACATTGTGCTAACTATATAGACTCAAAGTGTAGCATACCAAAGCACTAAAACATGTGTCAAATGTTTTCAAACGTGTCTATAATTGTTCAGACACAATAATCAAAAAACCTTGATCATGGAAATTTTACTTTGAAAGGCAAAACACAGTTTTTTGAGCTTAAATGTGCTTATATCTTATTCCTTGTGTCTCCCTTCTTTACAGGATGAGTCAAATGGATGGCTCTTCTTAAATATGTGGTCACATTTCCAATTTCTTCCACGGTTTTCTAGAAACAAGGGGTTTTGCAACTTCCAAAATGCACAAATCACCCCACCTTCCCCTATGTCACATAAAAAAAAATTTAGTAGGTGACAAAAAAACCATTTGTAGCTACTACAATTTTGTGTAAATACTTACAATCTATAAATATTCACCATCGATTGAACACCATTGAACATCTCTCACAGTTTTATTTAAATAACTGATCATTACGATGCAAACAAATCAGATTTTAATTTAATTTTCATTAAACCTTTATTTATACTCGAGCGATCAATTGATGGGTGACCCTCGTTTACAATGATTTCATGTGAAACGAATGCAAAGCGAAAACAACAACAAAAACACAATATAAAATCTGAAATTTAAAAATGCTACATTTATGCTACGTTTAAATATGAGACAGTTGGAGAGGATTTTGAGAATGGTGTCAGATACATTTTCACTGGCTTTTAATTCACGTTAAGTTTAAAATCTTCACATTTTTATAATGCTCATATTTAGTGTGTGATTGTATCACCCATGTTGCTCATATTTGTTAATTTTTAATTGACAAATAGATATTTAATAAACATGGGGTGCTCCGGTGGCGTAGTGCATACTATGTGGACTGAGTTCTTGTCACAGTGGTTGCGGGTTCAAATCCGACCCGTGGACCTTTACTGCAGGTCATCCCCCCTCTCTCTCTCTCTCTCTCTCTCTCTCTGTCTCCCCATTTCAACTCTGTTTCTCTCCATACTATCAAATAAAGCTTGAAAATGCAAAATAAATAAATAAACATTGACGTAATTTGATTATCCTCATAACCATTTGACATCTAACTGATCAAATCTCTTGTTACAGAGATCTTGCCTTGTAGCACCTTAAGGGGGATATCACTCAAAGTGCCCATGCATGGAAACAGCCTGTCCGTAAAATAGTGTGTGAAGGTGTGTATGTGTGCGTTAGTATCAGGATCAAAGAACAACAGTTTGCCCCTGTTCCATTCCATATGCACCCTGATCTTCTGGAGTTTCTTCTTTACTCGTAGAATAGTCGGCGGGAGTCCTTGCAAGCGAGCGCTGTATCTCCCGTTGTAAAACTTGATTGGCCAGACCCCAGATTTTGAGAGAGCAGCTAACTCTTTGCTAAGAGCCTCAGTCTTCTCCTTCAATACTTTAATTTTCTGCTTTTCCTCCTCCCTCAGAGCACAGACCCTGGCTTTCTCTCAGAGCACCTTTGCTGCATATATTCTAATGCTGCTCTAAGAGCACCTTACAGTATTTAAGTGCAGCATTCATTGGCTGCTGTTAAGATTAGATAATAAAGTTCAGGTTATAATTGGGTTTAGTTTAGGGTTAGTGTAACGGTTGGGATAAGGCCTTTAGTTCTGATGGTTAGGGTGAGGTTCTAGGGAATGCACTATGTCAACGAAAGTCCTCACAATGATAGAAGTACAAGGAGTGAGTGTCTGTGTGTTGATGTGGGAGGATACACTTCTGCAACAGGAAAATAAACAATGCCAACACCAATAACCTGTGCAGACTTGGCCTACTATATTCACCTATACAGGTAGTGAAACAACATAAATGTTTACTGGTTCAGCTTCGATAAATGCCAGGGTTTGGTAACTGGTTGTGCAGGACAGACTCCCAGCTTTTCATCACACGTGTCACATGACTTACTGTAAGTGATACAAGAGAAACTAAAAGTGTTTCAATGTAAACCAAAGACAAAGAAATTAAACCTTAGAATAGCATTACGTTTCAGTGGTAACTAAACTGCACTATTTTTCCCGAGTACAAATATTATTAAACTTAGAGACTATTCATGTCATAGTATTATTTGTGAATATGAGTTATTACTCTTCTTATTGATAGTTTGTGGTTCAAAAAGATTAGACTGAGTCTATATATATATCAGACAATTTTAATTCAAACGTCAAAACTGAAACATCAAAAGCACATGAGCACTAACACCTACTCAGTGAGTTACACAATGCATTGTTTGCAAGCTTTCTTTCATTCTTGTTGATTCAATATTATATTTCATCATTTAATCTAGATTTTAACATTTTAAACAATTAGCATTTAAAAAACAATATAGAACCCCGGCCACCATAGCATTTTATTATAACCTGTATTTAACCAAGTCTTGTTTCTCTTTCTAAGAGAGTCCTGGCCAAGAAGGAGACAGTTATAGACACAACAAATTCTATACATACATTCACATGTACTAGATAGTTTTGCATCTTGTTTTCTTTACATGGATTATTATTACTTTTGTGCATATTAATTCCGGAAGATTCCAATCTCAGCTGAAGTATAACAGGGAAAATACAATTAAATTGTCATATTAATTAATTCATTCATTTTCATTACATAGTTCATATTTATATACTCCCTAAAATACTCAATCCCCACCACTGACTTAGTCGTTATATGCAGTACAAACACCATTTATATTTTCAAATAATAATAATGATTGTATATGTACAATATCAGGGGGCTTCAGTAGCTCAGATAAACAAAGGTTTTGTTAAAATATTGTTTTAAAATAGAATAACTAGAAAGTCCAAACATTCTGACTTTTTCTTGATTGTCTTTATTCTCAAATTATTCAAATCATAGATATTTAACTCAATATTTGTTTAACATTATTTGCTTTACAATCACAATTAAAAGTTGTTAAAATACCATAATAATGAGAAATGTACAGGTTACATTTTCAAAACTTAGTCACTTTATTGAAGTCTTAACTATGTCAGAAGAAGTGACGCCTCTGCTTACACAACAACTGACATAATGAAATCAAAACTATTAAAATGCAGAAATAAAAATTATCTACTAGTTACAAATAAGCCAAAGAATATACAAAGATTCCTCAAAATCAGTCGCATTTTCCCCCAAAATAATAAAACAAGTCAAACTAGACTAATAAACCTGTCTAGGCCAATATTAGTTCATCACATATTAATATCTGTTTGTATTACAAGAAGTTACAAAGTCATGATATGATTAAGGTAATTTAAAAAGAAAACAGTGTCTCCATGACATAGATCATTTCACAAATGTAGAAGGTCCTGTTGAGTATACATATATGTATCTCAATGTTTGTTTATATGATGCATACATGTACAAAAATAATATATTCAGATTTATTATCTGATTAAATAAATGTCAATATCAGAATCAAATATTCAGCTAAACGTCTTAAAAACAACAAGCACTGATGCTTGGTATGGTGGCTGCCAAGAAAAGGATCAGACTGGAACTCATCCACACAACCCCTGCTTTCGTAAATGGCTCAATATTAATCATACAGATGGAAATGATATGCTTCCACAACTCCTATACCCAACACAGTGTTTGGGGACCATTCATCAACCATCTTAAAGATCAATAAATGTTAATCATGTACTCTTTACTTATACTCGGCAGTGGCGAAGTGGGTAGGGCGGTTGTCACGATACCTCACAAAAAAATACATAAAAAATAAAATAAAAAAGCTATTAGAGCTCCAAGGACCAGCTGTGAGTTATCAGGCAGGATGTGCTTACGGACTATTTTCAGTGCAACCCTGATGGCCAGGTTGCCCAGGTGTTTGGCCTCGTCTATCAGAGCTCCAGAGACCAGCTGTGGATCATCAAGCAGGGGGCGCTGCTGGACTCTTTCCACTGCAGCCTTGTAGTTCTGCAGGAATGAGACGTCTTCAGCTCTCAACTGCTTCTCTGTGGCTCTGACTGTGTCTGAAAGAACTGCTAACTCTCTGATAAGAAATTCAATTTTATTCCTCATAACTTTACTCTTCTGCTCCTCTTCGTCCCTCAGAGCGGAGATCCTAGCCTCCTCTTCCTCCTCTAGAAACTGGTGAAGCTTCTTAAACTGATTCTTAATCTGCCTCTCTGTGCGTTGGGCCTGGACCCTAATGTGATTTGCTGTTTGATCAGAGTTTCCTTTAACTTGTTCAAACACCTTCAGTTTGTCCCGTACAGGTTTCAGGGTTTTCTTGAGCTCCTCCCTGTAGTCCTGAGCAGCTTCATCGATGGGTCTGAATCTGTGGTTTTTGTGGATTTTTGAATCCCTGCAGACAAGACACACGGTATTCTGAAGGTCCAGACATAGGAGAGTCTCACACAGGTTTTTTAACGCCAGGTTACATGTAGGATCATTAAATAAATGTCTTGCCTTACAAACTGGACAGTCCTTTATCTCTTTCTCCCTCCACCGTTTCTCCAGACAGTCTTTACAGAAGCTGTGGCAGCACGACAGTATGACAGGATCTTTGAAGATTTCACTGCAGATCGGACAGGAGAGATCTGTTTCTGCTTTAAAAGACATTTCAGTCCATTAGAGTTTCCCTAAGTTACTTTCACTTTGAGTCGTAGATCCTCTTAAAATCCAGTTTATGATGTGGAATCGGCAGACAGTTGAAGTGGCTCCCAGAGCTTGTAATCCCAGTGTTGTCAGAGTATAATGTCCTTTCTCTGGCCTGTCTCTGAATGATTCTTGCGTTTAATCCGGTGGTGAAATCAGAAAAGACTGAACACAAAGAGCAGCCGGGCCATATGACGCAGGGCACAAGCACAGTGCATACATCTTGGTATTGTGCCCACACCTTAACGTGTGTGTACACGTTAAGGTGTGGGCACAGTGTGTGTGTGTGTGTGTGTGTGTGTGTGTGTGTGTGTGTGTGTGTGTGTGTGTGTGTGTGTGTGTGCGTGTGCGCATTTTTTTCCCCCACATGCGCTTCCTGTTTTGTTGTTGCTGCAACAATTTTTCAATATATAAGGGTCCAACAGTGGCAGTCTCAATTTTTTTCGGCCAGTGCATCTAGTGCAAAGTGAGAGTCACTAAATGGGTAGCAACCCCCAAACTTTTCTCCATCTCCTCTAGCTCCTTGCACAGTGAACCACCAGATCCGGGCTCACAAAAATGAGAGAGAACTGCCGTGATTGGTTCAAAATACTATTGTGTAATAAGAACTAGAGCATAGCCTGCATCATCTTATCCGAATTTCTGTACTTTATAACTATACATTATCTTTGATTTGGATTGATAAATATACTTTAATGTTTTCAGGTATTGGAAGTGATTTTATGGAGCATTTTCCATAGTATTTTTACAGTTTTTTCCACAGTTAAAGATATTGTAGAGTCAGTTTAGATAAGTATCTCGGGCTTGTTCACATCAAGGGCCGGTTTCGCAGACATGGATTAAGCCTAGTTCTGGACTAAATTGTACTTTCAATGGACAATCTCCATTCAAAATTCCATTTAGTCCAGGACTAGGCTTAATCCATGTCTGTGAAACTGGCCCTAAATCTATTTCAAACAGCTGGAGATGTATAATCGAGTCAGTAGAACTTATTATACTACAACATCAGCAAGGAAAGGAAACCTGTGAAAAGTCTGATTTTGGTCTGCCATCATGTGGCCATATGATGCAGTAGCAACATGTAGTGCCTGCCATGTAACACACAAAGAAAAACCTTATGTAGTATGTCACATAAAAAAAACTATTTAGTAGGTGACAAAAAAACATATGTAGCATAGGGCTGTGTCAAAAAATCGAAATATCGATATGTCGCGCTACTTAGTTTCACGATATCAGTATCGATTTTTATAACAAAAAATCGATATTTTTTTATGATTTTTTTTTTCTTTTTTTCTTTTCAATGCTTTATTGGCAGTGCAGAGATACAGATATGAAATGGGGCAGAGAGGGAATGAAATGCACAGAACAACCACGGGTCAGATTCAAACCCATATCTGCTGTCAGGCCTGAGCCTCTAGGATACTGACTATTGAAGCTAGATCAGTTTTGTTTATAAGAACACTTAAGATTCACTGTGTCACAAAAGCACACTGATGTGTTTTCATTTTCATTGTGTCCTGTACAGTTAGTACAACAGTGAATTGGATTTGTTATTTTGATGTTATGGCAGCTGCAGCAGTGTTTGATCATTTGCCAAAACCAAAAAAAAGGAAGAAAAATAGTAAAGGAAGTTGTGAATGAAATAGTTTTGACTTAATTTTTCTTTGCAATTATCAATATATTGTGCTGTTATGTTTGACAAGGCAACTTGTTTATGGAATATCGCAATATATCGTGATATGTCAAGATACGCAATATATCGTGATATATCGTATCGTGACCAGTGTATCGTGATACGTATCGTATCGCGAAGTCCTTGACGATACCCAGCCTAGAAGTTACTTCAATTTTGTGTAAATACTTACAATCTATAAATATTCACCATCGATTGAACACCATTGAACATCTCTCATAGTTTTATTTAAATAACTGATCATTGCGATGCAGACAAATCAGATTTTAATTTAATTTTCATTAAACCTTTATTTATACTCGAGCGATCAATTGATGGGTGACCCTCGTTCACAATGATTTCGAGTGAAACGAATGCAAAGCGAAAACAACAACAAAAACACAATATAAAATGCAAATACTTTGAAAACAAGCTGATAAAAAAAACACATTATCCTCACACATTATGGGTCTGAAATTTAAAAATGCTGCATTTATGCTACGTTTAAATATGAGACAGTTGGAGATGATTTTGAGAATGGTGTCAGATACATTTGCACTGGCTTTTAATACACGTTAAGTTTGAAATCTTCACATTTTTATAATGCTCATATTTAGTGTGTGATTGTATTACCCATGTTGTTCATATTTGTCCATTTTTTTCAGATTGTTTGTCCTTCTGATATGTAGTTCAGAGATGAAAGCTAGTTTTTCTTTTCCTTTTTTTCTTGCCTTTTCTGACAGTTTGCCACTTTCATCAACACGGATAAATCATTGATGATGGCTAATCCAGTCAAAATGTCTGGTGCAACAGAGCCATTCTCAAAAAGAATTTCAATCTCAGAAGCTAATATTCAGCATTGGAAGAGTTCTTCAAGACTATGGTACAAACTGTTACTTTATCATCTTCACTATTTTATGAAACAACATTATCATTATGCTCTTCCCTTCACAGGTTTTTCAAAGGTTGGAGTATCTATCTTTCTTTTTCTTAGCATGCAAAGATATAGCTAATTACTAGACCCTAAGCCTGTTGACACTGTTTGCTGCTTCACTGTTACACAGACCTCTGCTGGTAATATCTTCATGGGGAGTTTATTCATGGTGCCAATGTACGGAAACAGCTTCTCAGTGAAAGTCTGTTTGAAGGTGTGTATGTGTGTTTTGGAATCAAGATCACAGAACGACAGTTCTCCTTTGTCAAAGTCCAGGAGAACTCTGATCTTCTGGAGCTTTTTCACTGGGAGAACCTTCTCTTGAAGTTGTGGTGAGACTGCTATGTATTTTCCATCAAGTAGAACTATTTCCCAGTTTCCAGTCTGTATTTCTCCATTTCTCTGGACAGACTCTTTCATCACACCTATTCCCCAAACTTTATCCTCATCATTCTCGATCTGAACATCCCAGCTGTGAGTCCCTGAGTTAAATCCCTCAGAGCCCTGAACATAGCGGTACATTGCAATCCTCTCTGGGTTTCCAGGAAGCTCCTGTCTCTCCCCAAATCTCACACTGGTAAGATCTTCAGACAGGGTGAGTAAAGGGTTGGCAGTGTTTGGATCCAGAATCACAGGAGTGTAGGAGACCTCCTCCTTCATCTTGGTCCAGATGTTGAAGGCCAGGTTGCCCAGGTGTTTGGCCTCGTCTATCAGAGCTCCAGAGTCCAGCTGTGGATCATCCAGCAGGGGGCGCTGCTGGACTCTTTCCACTGCAGCCTTGTAGTTCTGCAGGAATGAGACGTCTTCAGCTCTCAGCTGCTCCTCTGTGGCTCTGACTGTGTCTGAGAGAGCTGCTATCTCTTTTATAACAGCCTCCATCTTGTCCTTCATCATCTGACTCTTCTGCTCCTCTTCGTCCCTCAGAGCAGAGATCCTGGCCTCCTCTTCCTCCTCTAGAAACTGGTGAAGCTTCTTAAACTGCTCCTTAATCTGCCTCTCTGTGCGTTGGGCCTGGACCTTAACGTGTTCTGCTGTTTGATCACAGTTTCCTTTAACTTGTTCAAACACCTTCAGTTTGTCCCGTACAGGCTTCAGGATTTTCTGGAGCTTCACTTTGTGATCCTTTGCAGCTTCATCAACAGGACTGAATCTGTGTTTTTTGTGTATTTTGGAATCTCTGCAGACGACACAAACTGGCAGCAGATGGTCCAGACAGAAGAGTCTGAGTTTCTCATTGTGCAGACTGCAGATAAACTCAGACCCTGATGAAGGTCCTATGGCATCCTCCAGTAGGAATGTCTCACACAGGTTCTTTAACGCCAAGTTACGAGGTGGATCATTCGAGAAATGTCTTGCCTTACAAACTGGACAATACTTTATAACTTTCTCAGTCCACCATGTCTCCAGACAGTCTCTACAGAAGCTGTGGCAGCACGACAGTATGACAGGATCTTTGAAGATTTCATGGCAGATCGGACAGGAGAGATCCTTTTCTGTTTGAAAAGACATATTTTTCTAAACTGTCAGCACAGCACGCAGAATAGTGAAAGCAAAAGTCAGTCAATCTAGAATATCCTCTTAAAGTTATTTTCACTTCGAGTCGTAAATCCTCTTAAAATCCTGTTTATGATGTGGAATCGGCAGAAAGTTGAAATGGCTTCCAAAACTCCAGTAATCCCAGTGTTACCAGTATATTTCGTCCTTTCTGCGTCTTGGTCTGAGGAATTCTTCAGTTTGACCAGGGCGGTGAATACTACACACAATGGGCACAAATTGCGTCAGTGTCATATGACACTACTAATCTGATGCCCACATCTTTGGAATGAGGAACATGCACAGTGCATACACCCATCTGACCAGTTTACCACACCTTATGAGTGTGTGTGCAGTAACTTTCTTTGTCACGTAAGAAACACTTCATGTTTTGTTGTTGCTGCATATTTTACTCATCACTCACTCATCTTCACCCGCTAATCTACGGTCGGGTTTCTGAGACAGCAGCTCCTGCAGGGGACCCAAAACTTCCCTTTCCTTGGCCAATTTAACCAGCTCTGACTGGGGGATCACCAAGTGTACCCAGGCCAGTGCGGGGTTATAATCTCTCCTCTGAATCCTGGGTCTTCTCCGAGTCCTCCTTCCAGTTGGATGTGCCTGGAACACCTCCGTAGGGGGCATCCTAACCAGATGCCCGAACCACCTAAACTTGCTCCTTTCTATGCAAAGGAGCAGTGGCTCTACTCTGAGTCTCTCCCGGATGACTGAGCTTTCTCACCGTGTCTCTAAGGAAGAGGTCAGCCACCCTCCTGAGAAAACAGCAGCCAGTGCAAGCTGAGAGAGCCACTACGAGTAGCAGAAATGAAATGGTGGCAACAGAACATCCCAATGACCTGCTTACCTACATATCTCCTCACTCCTCCTTTGCTGCCTCTAATTCTGCATCTTAAAGATACTTCTATCAGACCGAAATCCAATAATCCTTCCCCAACCCCAAAAATCTTTTCCATCTTCTACAACCTCCTAGCTCCTCAACTGAAACTGCCCTCCTTGCTGTTACAGACTGACTTCACACTACTATAGCAGTTTCTCTCTCCTATGGTCATCCTTCTGGACCTTTCTGCTGACTTTGACAAAGTGAATCACCAGGGGCCTCATTTATAAAGCTCTGCGTGGGATTCACGTGGAAGCTAGCGTACGGAAGAAATGTAGGATGTACGTGCGAACAAAAATATTCTGATTTATAAAACAGTGCGCGCTCACGTCCTACGCCTGTTTCCCTTTATAAATCACAATCCACTCTAAATGTGGCGCAGCCTTTGCGGGCTTCACGTAACGCCCATATTTACCCATACATAGTCATTGACACGCCCAAATTAATATCATTTACTGAGTGCATGAAGGCGGTAGTGGCAATCGCCGAATGAAAGGGAAATGGAAAAATAGACTCCACACGTTGTGGATCACTGCGGTCACGCCGAAGTACCCGTTGGAGAAGTGGCGACCAGGGAACATTTAGTTTGGTGGCACAGTGTGAGGGTAAAGGCGTCAGAGTGCAGCCTGTGGCGATCTCTGTGAACGCTGTGGTCGAAATAAAAAGAAGCGATCCGACATAAAAGTGGACGCAAAAAAGTGCATATCCTCACACAGCAGTGTTTGTGCCACGAGCGGGGGACACTGAGACCCCCCATGAGATACACATTCAGAGAATTCATCCCGGTGCAGTGACGGGCGGCGGAGGGTTAATAATAAACTTCACTGTCCCTTTCAAAACACAGTTACGACGTGCTTAAACACAAAGAAAAACACATAGATAAAACGGACTAAAAGCCGCGAAAAATTAGCACAGTGATGTACAGTAGGCTTATGATTAGTGTGTGGAACTGTGCACTCCTGTCTGCCTGACTGAGGCATCGAGAACAGCGTCAGTGTAAAAGTAATAGGCTGTATTACACCTCAATATTATCAGAATGAATCCAATAACATGCAGATAGGTTATTCTTTAATAGCCTAACTGCAGAGCTTATTCAAACGTTTTTTTTTTTTTTTGCACTCATATATCTCCGTTTGTAGGCTATTTAAGATCCTAATTCGTTTAGTTTTTGTTGGTATCACTCCATGGAAAAATCCGTGGAGGCATTTTTTTTATTAGTTGTTAGAATGGCTTCATCCATTTTGCAAAGGAACTCCGTATATGATAGACCTACATGGCTTATAATAATAATAATAATATATAATAGATCTGGATTAATTTTACACAAACACATTCGTTCTCGCACTTCATACATGTGCCGACGGAGTCGCCGTTTCTCCTTTCTCCACTTTCTGTGCGTACGCATGGCTCAGAATTTGCGTGGAGGACCGCACATCTCCTGTCAAGTTAGTTTTTTATAAATCCCAATATTTGCTTAGAAATTGGCGTGCGCCCTCTTCTGGGCGTATGCAACGTTTATAAATGAGGCCCCTGAACCTTATTTACACCCTTCAGGGTCTCAGTGTCTCAGCCTCTGCACTCTCCTTGCTCACATCATCCCTCAAAGGTCCGCACCTACTGGGTAACTTGGAGAGGATCTGTGTCAGAATCTTGTCCACTCACAACTGGGGTACATCAAGGTTCCATCCTGGGTTCCAAAAGTCACGCCTCTGCTTACACTTACACTTATCAAGGACCCGGCAGCCTCCTGCAGTCAGGAAGGGGACTGGTTGTCTTGGGACCACCCATGCCACTAGGTTTACCTCTTCCTGGCGAAGATAGTGCTACTTGTGTGAATGTGTATGATTGCTGTATGTTTGAGGTGGTGGTCGGAGGGGCCGTTGGCGCTTAATGGCAGCCACGCTTCCGTCAGTCTGCCCCAGGACAGCTGTGACTACTCTCGTAGTTTACCACCACCGGTATGACTGTGTGTGAACGAATTGAACCAGGAACCCTGTAAAGCGTCTTTGAGTGCCTAGGCAATAAAGCAGTATATAAAACCTATCAATTATTATAAATTAATTATTATAATTAAATGTTTTATAATGTGTTTTATGTATTCTAATATTGCCCCTGTAAAGCACTTTGAGTGGCCTTGTGTCTGAATTGTGCTATAAAAATAAACTTGCTTTGCCTTGCCTTGCCTTGCCTTACACAACAATTGACATAATGAAATCAAAACTACAGTATTAAAGTGCAGAAATAAAAATGATCTACTAGTTTACAAATAAGGCAAAGAATATAGAATTATTCCTCAAAATAAGTTGGATTTTCCCCCAATATAACAAAACAAGTCAAACTGAACCAATAAACCTGTTTAGGCCAATAATAGTTCATCACATATTAATATCTGTGATGTATTACAAGAAATGACAAAGTTATGATTAAGGTAATTTAAAAAATAAAACAGTGTGTCCATGACATAGATAATTTCCCAAATGTAGAAGGTCCTGTTGAGTATATATATATTTATCTCAATGTTTGTTTATATGATGCATTCATGTACACAAATAATATATTCTGATTTATTATCTGATTAAATAAATGTCAATATCAGAAGCAAATATTCAGCAAAACGTCTTAAAAACAACAAGCACATGCTCTGTATGGTGACTGCCAGGAAAAGGATCCTAACAAACTGGAACTCATCCACTCACCCCTGCTTCCGTAAGTGGCTCAATGAAATTATATTAATCATACAAATGGAAATTATATGCTTCCACAACTCCTAGATACCCAACACAGTGTTTGGGGAGCATTCATCAACCAGCTTAAAGATCAATACATGTTAATCATGTACTCTTTACTTATACTCTGCAGTGGCGATTTGAATTGATAAATTGTTGGTCCTAATACCTAAAAAAATATAACACAAAATAAAATTAACAAAAAAGATATCAGAGCTCCAAGGACCAGGTGTGAGTTATCCGGCAGGGTGTGCTTAAAAACTATTCTCAGTGCAACCCTGAAGGCCAGGAGGCCCAGGTAATCGGTCTCGTCTATCAGAGCTTCATAGACCAGCAGTGGTTCATCCAGCAGTCGGCGCTGCTGGACTCTTTCCACTGCAGCCTTGTAGTTCTGCAGGAATGAGACGTCTTCAGCTCTCAGCTGCTCCTCTGTGGCTCTGACTGTCTCTGAAAGAGCTGCTTTGGCCCTGCTAAGAGTTTCAATATTCTCCTTCATCATCTGACACTTCTGCCCCACTTCCTTCCTCAGATCACAGATCCAGGCTTTCTCTTCCTCCTGTAGAAACTGGTGAAGCTTATCAAACTGATCCTCAATCTTCCTCTCGGTTTGTTCGGCGTGGACAATAATGTGCATTTCTGTTTGTTTACACATTCCTTTAACTTCCTTAAACAACATACGTTTCTCCCGTAAAGGCGTCAGAGTTTTCTGGAGCTTCTCTCTTTGATCCTTTGCTGCTTCATCGATGGGTCTGAATTTGTGGCCGTTGTGGGTTTTTGAATCTCGACAGACGAGACAAACTGGCAGCTGATGGTCCAGACAGAAGAGTCTGAGTTTCTCATTGTGCAGACTGCAGAGAGGCTCAGACCCTGATGAAGCTCTCTGGTCTCTCTCTCGTAGGAAAGTCTCACACAGGTTCTTTAACGCCAGGTTACATGTAGGATCATTCAATAAATGTCTCGCCTTACAAACTGGACAGTCCTTTATCTCTTTCTCTGTCCACCATGTCTCCAGACAGTCTTTACAGAAGCTGTGGCTGCACGACAGAACCACAGGATCTTTGTAGATTTCATGGCAGACCGGACAGGAGAGATCCTTTTCTGTTTGAAAGGCCATTGTTTTTTCTTTGAGTAAAGTGTCAGCACAGCACAAAGAACGGTGAAAGCAAATTCAGTTTCGCGTCGAGTCGTAAATCCTCTTAAAATCCTATTTATGATGTGGATCGGCAGCAAGTTGAAGTAGCTTCCAGAACGCCAGTAATCCCAGTGTTACCAGTTGAACACTATAGTCTGTCTATGACGATTTGTTTGATCAGGGTGGTGAATACTGAACACAATGGGCACAAAGAGCATCATTGTAATATGATACTCCTCATTTGATGCTCACATCATGAGGAAAATGCACAGTGCAGACATCTGACGATGGGTGTGTGTGCAGTAACTTTCTTTGTCAAGTTAGAAACACTTCATATTCTGTTTGTCGCTACACATCTCATCTTCAACAGCAGCTCCAGCAGGGGACCCCAAACTTCCCTTTAACCAGCTCTGACTGGGGGATCCCGAGGTGTCCCCAGGCCAGTGAGGAGAATTAATCTCTCAACCTAATCGTGGGTCTTCCCCTAGGCCTCCCCCTTGCTGGACGTTCCTGGAACACCTCCCTAGGGGACATCCTTACCAGATCCCCGAACCACCTAAACTGGCTCCTTTCTATGCAAAGGAGCAGTGGCTCTCCCGGATGACTGAGCTTTCTCACCCTATCTCTACAGAAGAGGTCAGCCACCCTTCTGAGAAAACAGCAGCCAGTGCGTGCTGAGAGAGCCATTACGGGCAGCAGAAAGGAAATGGTGGCAACAGAACATCCTGATGACCTGCTTACCTACACATCTCCTAATCCTCTTTTACTGCCTTTATTTCTGCAGCCAAAAGATGCTTCTATCAGACCAAAATTCAATCCTCCTCCTCCAACCCCAAAACTCTTTTCCATCTTCTATAACCTAAGAGAATCTCCACCACTTACAACTGGGGTCCATCAAGGTTCTGTCCTGGGTCCCCTCCACTTTTTTTCTGTACACCAACTCTCTCTGTGTTCTGTTATTCACTCACATGGCTTTTCCTACCACAGCTATGCAGACCAACTCATCCTCTCTTTTCCCCAGTCTGAAACACAGGTAGCAGCACAGATCTCTGTCTGACTGACATCTCTCAGTGGATGTCTACTCCATACACAACTTGAAACTGAACCCAAGACCAAGCTGGTTTTCCTTACAGGGCAGAGCTCTCCCACCCATGAGCTCACTATCACTATTGACAACTCTGTGGTAGCCCCCACACAGACTGCTAGGAGCCTGGGTGTGACACTCAACAACCAACTCTCTCTTACTGCCAACATGTCTGCAGCAAACCAATGGTGTACATACTTTCTGCACAACATCAGGGGGATATTTCTTCTTCTAACCCAGAAAGCAGTGCAGGTAAAGAATCAGGCTGTAGTTATTTCAGGCTTAGACTACTGCAACTCCCTCCTGGATGGCCTGCCTGCAAGTGCCATCTGCCCTCTGCTGCTCGACCAGAATACAGTAGCCTGACTGGTCTTCCCAAGTTCTATTACCTCAAAGACCACACCTACCGGGTAACTTGATCCTACTCAAATGAAGGCCTCTTGATTTGTGTCACCCTCATTGTAAAAACAAATAATTTTAACTTTCAACATGTGATTTTAAATCAACAGACGCTTGACTCTGTCAAAATGAATTGTTTAAGGCCTAACATTGAGAGGTTGTGGAGCTTTTAAGTCTTTTTTTGTCTCTTCGGTAGCTCAGATAAACAAAGGTTTTGTTAAAACATTGTTTTAAAATAGAATAACTAGAAAGTACAAACATTCTGACTTTTTCTTGATTGTCTTTATTCTCAAATTATTCAAATCATAAATATTTAACTCAATATTTGTTTTACCTTATTTGCTTTACAATCACAATTAAAAGTTGTTAAAATACCATAATAATGAATAATGTAAAGTAAACATTTTCAAAATTTAGTCACTTTCATGAAGTCAAAAGAAGTCATGCCTCTGCTTTACACAACAACTGACATGATGAAATAAAAATGATGAACTTTACAAATAAGCCAAAGAATATATAATGATTCCTCAAAATTAGTCGCATCTTCCCCCCAAAAATAACAAAACAAATAAAACTGAACCAATAAACCGGTGAAGGCCAACAATAGTTCATACAGTTCATAATAGTACATATTAATATCTGTGATGTACAAGAAATTACAAAGTTATGATTAAGGTCATTTAAAAAATAAAACAGTGTGTCCATTACATTGATAATTTCCCAAATGTAGAACGTCTTGTTGATTATATATATTTATCTATCACAATCTTTCTTATATGTTGTATTCATGTACAAAAATCATATGTGTTGATTAATTATCTGATTAAAACAATTTCAAAGTCAGAAGCAATCATTTTTTGATTGAAAAAAAAAAAAGATCACATATTAATTATGGAGACATTAAATAATAAAGCCACAAGAAAACAACCTATCTATCTATCTATCTATCTATCTATCTATCTATCTATCTATCTATCTATCTATCTATCTATCTATCTATCTATCTATCCATCCAGCCTTCCATCCATCCATCCATCCATCCTGTTGATACTTTTTGCTGCTCCACTGTTACAGAGACGTTAACTGGTAATATCTTCATTGGGAGTTTATTCCAGTTGTCAATGTACGGAAACAGCTTCTCAGTGAAAGTGTGTTTGAAGGTGTGTATGTGTGTTTTGGAATCAAGATCATAGAAAGACAGTTTTCCTTTGTTAAAGTCCAGATTCACTCTGATCTTCTGGAGCTTCTTCACTGGGAGAACCTTACTTGGAAGTGGTGGAGATTCTGCTGTGTATTTTCCATCAAGGGCACTTAATTCCCAGTATCCAGTCAGTATTTCTCCCTTTTTCTGGACAGATTCCTTTATCACACCTATGTCCCAAAATGTATCATCACTGACCTCAACATCCCAGCTGTGAGTCCCAGAGGTAAATCCCTCAGAGCCCAGAGCACAGCGGTACATTGCAATCCTCTCTGGGTTTCCAGGAAGCTCCTGTCTCTCCCCAAATCTCACACTGGTCAGATCTTCAGACAGGGTGAGTAAAGGGTTGGCAGTGTTTGGGTCGAGAATCACAGGAGTGTAGGAGACCTCCTCCTTCATCTTGGTCCAGATGTTGAAGGCCAGGTTGCCCAGGTGTTTGGCCTCGTCTATCAGAGCTCCAGAGTCCAGCTGTGGATCATCCAGCAGGGGGCGCTGCTGGACTCTTTCCACTGCAGCCTTGTAGTTCTTTAGGAATGAGACGTCTTTAGTATTCATCTGCTCCTCTGTGGCTCTGACTGTCTCTGAAAGAGCTGCTATCTCTCTTATAACAGCCTCCATCTTGTCCTTCATCATCTGGGTCTTCTGCTCCTCTTCCTCTCTCAGAGCAGAGATCCTGGCCTCCTCTTCCTCCTCTAGAAACTGGTGAAGCTTCTTAAACTGATCCTTAATCTGCCTCTCTGTGCGTTGGGCCTGGACCTTAATGTGTGCTGCTGTTTGATCAGAGTTTCCTTTGACTTGTTCAAACACATTCAGTTTGTCCCGTACAGGCTTCAGGATACTCTTGAGCTTCACTTTGTGATCTTTTGCAGCTTCATTAACAGGACTGAATACGTGGTTTTTGTGTATTTGGGAATCTCTGCAGACAACACACACTGGCTGCTGATGGTCCAGACAGAAGAGTCTGAGTTTCTCATTGTGCAGACTGCAGAGAGGCTCAGACCCTGTTGAAGCTCTCTGGTCTCTTTCTCGTAGGAAAGTCTCACACAGGTTCTTTAACGCCAAGTTACGAGGTGGATCATTCGAGAAATGTCTTGCCTTACAAACTGGACAATACTTTATAACTTTCTCCGTCCACCATGTCTCCAGACAGTCTTTACAGAAGCTGTGGCTGCACAACAGAACAACTGGATCTTTGAAGATTTCATGGCAGATCGGACAGGAGAGATCCTTTTCTGTTTGAAAAGACATATTTTTTTAAACTGTCAGCACAGCACACAGAATAGTGAAAGCAAAAGTCAGTCGATCGAGAATATCCTCTTAAAGTTATTTTCACTTTGAGTCATAGATCCTTAAAATCCTGTTTATGATTTGGAATCGGCAGAAAATTGAAGTGGCGTCTAAAACTCCAGTAATCCCAGTGTTACCAGTGTACTTTGTCCTTTCTGCGTCCTTGATCTGCGGAATTCTTCAGTTTGATCAGGGTGATGGATACTAAACACAATGGGCACAAAGTGCGACAGTGTCATATGACACTACTAATCTGATGCCCGCATCTGTGGAATAAGGAACATCCACTGTGCATACACTCATTTCAGGCATGTCACCACAGGTGTGTGTGCAGTAAGTTACTGTCACATAAGAAACACTTCGTATAATGTTGTTGCTGCATATCAAACTAATCACTCACTTATCTTCAATCAGAATCGGGTCACTGGAGCAGCACCTTCAGGAGTCGACCCGGACCTGATTTTGTTTGTAGGCTACACAACTCGGAAATATATTTAACATTGGTTATACTTTTTGTGAAGTTTTAACACAAAACATATTTCCTGTTTAAGTCCTGTTGGCTCTGCATGACTTTGTTTAGCCTATTTTGACCATCTAACTCTGAATTACCTCGTTTGGCCTTTTTCCTGGTTATTAGCAACATTAGCCCCATAAGCTCCATTTGCACCCAGCCTGGCTCTTCCTAGCTCTGTCTGGCTCTGTAGTCCACATCATTCTGAGCTTCTCACTGAAAAGCTGCACATTAAAAGGCAAGTTTCTTTATATAGCACAATTCCGACACAAGGCAATTCAAATAGCTTTAGAGGGGCATTCAAATACATGAAAGAAAAATGTAAGACATAGGCCTAAGAATATATTGAAATTGCATTCAAGAGATGATAAAAACCAAGAGGGACAAATTGTAAAAAGGTCATAGAAATTGCATTTAGAAAGACAATAAAAACAGGTAAATGTATAAAACACAGTTACATGTGTAAAGGGGCATTTAAGGGAGCTGAGAGTTGCAGCAGACCTCAAGTTTTCTGGAAGGAGGAGGAGGAGGAATCCCTGGCTTTCCTATTGGTCGAGGAAGTTTTTCAGGCTCGCTCTGATTGGCTGGTAGAGTGTGAGCAGGGAATCCCTCGGGACTCTTGTCTGTCTTTGTCTCAGATTAAAACACACAAACGGTCCAGTCAGAGCGCGCTGCCCCTTCAGGTAGTTCTCCAGTCCGCTGCAGACCAGGACTGAACTAATATAAGAACATTGAGCCCTGGTGTATTCTGTAGCACAAAGCAGGAGTCATTAGCAAACAGTAGAGCTGCTGTTTTAAGGGTTAGGGTTAGGGTTATAAATCTCCACGGTTACTGCCGGTGTGCTGCTGCAGGGTTTAGTGCAGCTGTGACACAGGACATACCTGTGGAGCGGGGTAAAGAGGATACACACACACACACACACACACACACACACACACACACACACACACACACACACACACACACACACACACACACACACACACACACACACACACACACACACACACACACACACGTTTCTCTTGAGGGGCGTGTTGGAGCAAAATCTCGAGGCGAAAAAAAACAGCTCAAGTTCAAATTGCAGAGCGTGGAGAAGGAAATCTAGCATCAGGACAATTCAGGAGGAAATAATTTAAAAGCAGCAGTTCACAGCTGAGGAAGAGAGAGGTGAGCTCTGTTGTTTACAAAGGGAAAGATAAGAGGTTTACCTGAAGTTTTTCAATATCTATTTTTTTTTCTCAGTCATGCTTAGGGTGCAAGGGCCAGAGTGTGTCTTTTTGTATATGGACTATGAAGCCAACTGAAGCAAAAGGCTATTTGTGATATTGGGCTACATCAATAAAAACTGATTTGATTTGATTTGATTTGAAAAAGAGAGAGAACTCAGTTTGAAAGTAGAAAGAAAGTAGAAAAGTAAAGATGAAGGTTCATGTTTGATGTTTCTCATCAGGAGTGAGATGAAAGTCTAGACGGGTAAGTTGCGGTGTGGAGCCGGTGGAGCGGGGAGCGACGGTGGGCGGGGACAGAGGAAGTGTGGTCGACAGGAGAGGAATTTAAAGTCCCATTGTTCTAGAAGAGAGAGAGAAAGAGAGAGAGAGGGGGATAGGGAGACAGAGAAAGAGAGAGAGAGAGAGAGGGAGGGAGGGGGTAGTGTGTGTAAGAGAGGGAGGGAGAGAGGGAGAGAGGGGGAGAGGGAGAGAGAGAGAGAGAGAGAGAAGGAGAGAGAGGGGGGAGTGTGTGGGAGAGAGAGGGGAGTGAGGGGCAGAGAGAGAGAGAGAGAGAGACAGCTAGACAGAGAGGGAGAGGAGTGTGAGAGAGGGAGAGGGAGCTGAGGAGCAAAGCAGTGGAACCACCGACACACTCAGGACAGCATGGACGTGAGCTCAGCCATGGAGAAGGTAGGACAGAAACATTTTCATATAATGTATACAGCTGGAAATTCATGATTAGAAAGACCATTAGGTCAAAGGTCAGAGAGCCAATTAGTCTGATGTGATGCAGATATTCATGTTGATGGAGGTCTGGAGAAAGTCTTGGAATTAGGAGACTTTACTTATTCCAAATAAACTCTTATTAATGCAAAAAGCATAAGGAAATGTAAAAGTACGTTTTAAGCCTGAAGAGGTTTAATCGTAAGCACCAACGAACGTCTCATGTTTCTGCTCTGATAGTTACAATGAATGGATTCACTTCATCAATTAGTTGGCTTTGTGCTCATGTTAATTGTCAAGTAATTTCTGTTGGAGAGGGAGGTCATTTTGTTTCATTTTGCCAAACAGATTTAGTTTCAGATCTGTCCTGCCAAGAGGACGGTCCGTTATCCAACCAATGACCTTTCATTCAAATAGGAAATATGTCGGACTATTGAGCTGTCGGAATAATGGGCCATCAGAATTATAGCATATAGCATCCCAAATTCTTTTTCCTTTTGCAACATAAAAGCTGTGGTAGTGGAGGTTCAACTTATTCCTTATGTTAATTCTCATAATACTTTCATTTAGGACTTGAATACAATTGGATGTATTTAAGAACTGGATACAGGATACTATTTATTTGAATTAAAATTGCTTGTATAGGATGCATGAGCCGAACTCTCAAATTTAAGTATTTTTCATCTGCGTTGCTTTTCTCACTGCACATTCACACTATTTTCCCCTGCTGGCATTGGGACATTTAAACGTCATGCACAAAGAAATAGCTTTTTTGGGCTCGGTGGAAGTTTTACAAATATTTAATCTTCATTGATTTAAGAATACATATACAAGACATAGAGTAGCAAATGTGCCTTATGCAGTTGAACAGTGTGCTGTTAGCAGTTTATCGACGACTCTTTGTATAATGTTTTTCTCTGGACAAGTTTTTTGATGGGATTTTGTAATACCGCAAGTGGCCACTGGGGAAGAAAATCATCATCAAAGTTTAGTGATGTCATTGTAGTCAGCTCTCTGTAAACACCCATGTTGTGAGGTACTACTTAGCACTGATTATAGTTTTTCTAAACAGGGTTAAAAGCATCCACAAGGTCCATTTAAGGAAAGATAACATTCTGTAATTGCCGCTCTGCCTCTCTGACTTTGATTTATGGGATTAAAATTGCGTATCCACACAGATGATTCACAGGAAATGATGCGTACACAATCTGGAAGTAATGTGAGGTAGTTTAACATTAGCTCATCATGTTGAGTAATGCGCCTGATGCCATTTGTTATCTCTCACCTAAACAACCGTAGGGGATGACTCCTCTTTAGTCCAGGCGCTAAGAGCAAATTTGTAGACAAACCCAAAAAAAAATGTTCCTCTGACAAAACGCCAAATAGCTAGTGGGTGTTTTTTTGGCAGAAAGCGAAGGATTTCTTTCATTATTTTCCACTTGATCCAAAGAACTCTGCGGAAAGAAATGTGTCTTAACTGCCAAATTAATTCATTCCATGTCACAGCTGAATGGTTTCTAAAATGCTTGAAAAATGTTTTGCTTTCCACACATGGTGAAGTTACTTAGGAGCCAAGTTAAGTAGATGATACTGATAGATAATACATACACTATCGGTCAAACGTTTCAGACAAGACCCAATTTTTCAAGTTCTTATTGATATCTATGGAGTTTAATGTCTCAATGTACTTCAAATAAGCGATCTAATCTATCTATCTTATCTAACAGTAAGCAATAACCTACTTTCAATAATGCAATATTGTCCAAATAAAATGCTTGAGAGGGTGTGGTAACACAGGCCGTTCCAGAAATGCTTTTATACAGACAGATGGTTTGGAAGTCATCGACTAAAGTTGTGAAACCTGTACCAATTGTTTGTCTGAACTTTCAAGGCTTCATTGACTTCCATTGCTGCAGAAAAGCTGCCAGATGTGAACCAAGTTAATAAATGAATACTGAATCGGGATTGGAAGTGATTTTATGGAGCATTTTTCATATTATTTTTACAGTTTTTTCCACAGTTAAAGATATTGTAGAGTCAGTTTAGATAAGTATCTCGGGCTTGTTCACATCATATCAAATCCAACAGCTGGAGATGTATAATGGAGTCAGTAGAACTAATCCACTATGTTAATAAATAAGTACTGAAATGGGAGTGGAAGTGATTTTATAAGGCATTGTTCATGTTATTTTAACAGTTAGTTAGAGTTTTTGTGAAGTCAGTTTAGATAGATACAGTATCTAAATATCTCTGGCTTGTTCACATCAAATCTATTTCAAACAGCTGGAGATTAATAATTGAGTCAGTATAAAGCTCCTAATCCAGGGTCACCAGGGCCTGATCCCCCCTAGTTGGCCCCGTCCCGTGAACAGTTTGTCTTCTGTAAATCGTCCTCTGTCCGTCCGTCCGGAGGTCACATCAGTCCGCGGCTGTTAACCTGACGGATCACTGTCACCTGTTGTCATACCCCGGAGCTGGAAAAACGGCCATCACCAGGATGGAAATAACCCCTCACACATAACACACACACGCACACATGCATGCACTAGCGCACGCACACACACACACTAGCACACGCATGCACATTGCGCACACACACACACACACACACACACACACACACACACACACACACACACACACACACACACACACACACACACACACACACACAGACACTAGGACAATAGGTTTCAGGATTGTGGGGAAGACTCATTCATCAAAACACAAAAGAAAATGATTGTTTGTCGTCATTATAATTAATCGGCCGCTATTTTTCGCTTTGTATCTATTGTTCCTTTTGTTTCTAAAATGCCAAAAAAAGAGTGTAACATGACAATAACAGTTTCCTGAAGCCCAAGGAAATGTCATCAAATTGCCTGTTTTGTTTGACCAACATTTAAAAGAGTAAAAGATATTATTTTCGTGTAACTATGGAAGCCAAGTAATGGCCATGCTTGTTATTGAAAGTAATAAATGGTTTCAACTTATTACTTTCAATATCAAATACTGTTTTCTTGTGATCAAGTTAATTATATTATTATTTTGAGAAGAAAACTTGGTAATAATCACCCATTAAAGGTTCTACGCTCTTATTACTTATAATATTGTTTGAGTTTTACATAATTACCTCGTGGTCTCAAGAAAACAGCCATTAGTTGTCTTAAGATAAAAGTATGATCAAATCACTACAAGAACAAATGATCTCGGTTTCTGTCATCACATCCAAATCCTCACAATGACAAGCCTGGTAATGGGAATGTTTAACTTTAGAATTCATTCAAACAAATCATCTTTGATCAGAAAAGTTGCCATTTTTTTTTTCTGTCAAATTAAAATCTAAATGACAAAGAACAAAACAGTGTTATGGAATTCACCAATAATGAAAGATTTTTTTTGTTTCAATATACTCATCCCTTCCTTCGCAAATGTCTTTCTCTTCCCTTTTCTTAACACATTTGAATATTAAAAGTGACCTGGTGCTCTTTCTTATAAATGGCAGCTTTCTAGGAAATTGTCTGAATTTTTTAACACGAGGAACAGGAAATATCCAGAATGCCAATGTGACAAAGTTCCTGGACTCAAACTCAAACCCAGAACGTTATTGTAACTACAGCGAGTCGCCCTCCTCCGCCTCTCTGACCTCCAGCGTCTTATCTCCCAGCGTTTCCTGCCGTTTCCCCTTCACATAGTCGACATGTTTAGACCATCAGCCCAGTCCGACCCACCGAACACATACTCGCCTTATCCACATCCTAAATATAGACACGCCACACGTTTCCCTCTTTCTGAAAAAATGCATTTTTTAGTTGGGCTCACATGTATCGTTTGGCAGACACGCTTATATTCGGAGCAGCTAACACTGTAATAGTCTACTGCATGCTCATTGCTCAGTATTTTGTGGTTAAGACTAATTTAATTTAAGGCTGTCAGTGTTAGTCTGATAAAAGAGGAGAGACACACAATTAATGTTGGTGTTTAACCAAAAAGAGCTTAAAAATATTCAGTAGTTTCAGTTTCTCAAAAGTAGATATTTATGAGAAAATGAGAACTGCTGCATAAAATTAGAATCAGAAGTGCTGGAAAGTAACTTAACTACAACACATTAACCCATTGATGACGGCTGCTGCGCGATGCCACATTGGCTCTCCTGCCTGATGCTGCATCGCGCAGCATTATTACTTTATCTAATTTTCATGGCATTCCCAGCATAGAATGCACTGTCATTGGTTCAAATACACATGAGGTGGGTTTTGTTGATTTTTTTAAGACCACGTGACCACCTAAAAGT
>CM049396.1:7485000-7682500 GCA_026929865.2 Hyperoplus lanceolatus
CAAAGTCAAAAATGAACTTTTACCCTCAGTGTTATGATTCACGTTTATTTAATTTATTTTAATATTAAAAATTCCTCTGAAATGTTATCAGCATTTCAATCAGGAAATTAATATGAACTGTATCAACCTTATTAAATTGAAGTTCACTTGAGCTGTTTGTACTCAGATAGAGAAAGGTTTTTTTAAGTAGATAGTCAAACACAGTCCGAAATGTGCTCTAAAAATAAACTTGCCTTACTTGCCACAGATAATAAGCACTTCTAAATGCGGGTGTAACCAGGCCTTTAGTCCCAGTGTGGCTAGAACCACTTAAATCACTCAAAATGATATGTATAATGTAAAAATTATATCATAGAATAAAAGCTCAGAACAGAATGTATTATTGGATGAATAAAAAAATCTATTCTTAAAATGTTGAGAGCTGATGTTCTTTGAATACGACATGATTCACGTTAACCAATTTCTGCAAGAAAAAAAAAACACACTTTTGAACTCTTTGGAATGTCAAAAATAAAACTGCTCTGTTAGTAGTTGAGATATAACATCAAAGCAAGGAGAAATCAGCCTGAAGTTTTTCTATATTTGTGTGAACAAATCCCATGAAAAGACATAATCAACAATGTGTGAGTCTGTATCTGAATACTTTCTGACTTACTTGCTATAACTGGTAAAGACGTGTCACAAATACTGTATATACTTTTATTTTTGGTCATTTCCTAAATGAGTTGCTCACTGCTGTTTTTACAAAGTTACTCATATATACAGTCTCTGGTTACTCATAAAGGAGGATATAGACACTGCATTTATTTGGGACTATTTTAAGCGGTGGAGGAATCCACATTTGGTGCTAGTGAGTATTTGAGGCATTTGTCTCGTACAGGACGGTGTATGTTGGATTGTGACAAAATAAACAGTGTGTGTGTTCATGGTGATGAAGGAACATGTCACCCATGGCAACAGTGTGACTCCCTGATGTGTTTTTATTTGCTCATAAAACAAATGAATTCCATGGAACAGAGTAGGACGTATCAGGCTTTGGATACTCATACACTGAGAGAAATCTAAAATATACCCAGACGTATCTGTTACCTCATAATCATGACCAAGTTTTAGTCATAGTGTTTTTCTCATTCCAACCCTTTCATGTATTTATTTGGTGTAAATGTTTTGTTTATACCGGTTCTAGGTATTTTGATCTATGACACTCTCACTGACTGTACACACACGTAAATGGGCTGTTCCTCACAGGATCAGAGTGATATAAAAGCTCAGAAAGTTTCACATCGTTGTGTGTGTTTGTTCTTTTGTGTCTCAGATGTCTGTGAAGCAGAGTTCGGGATGTGCAGCGCCGTGTCTCGCGTGTGAGGGAAGCTGCTCAGGGTTCCAGCCACATTCTTGGAGGTACAAACTTTTACTTTTTTTTTTTTTACATTATTATTATTATTGTCTGAGAATGAAAAGAACAGAACAAAATGTAAAGCGCTGGCCATAGTCTTAGTGGTTTTTCCAGCAGGTTTTGAGTAGTTTAGCTGATTCACTGCTCTGACTGAAAATGTGCTACCAAATACCACGGCCACTCAGAAGCTCACAGACCACATGGAAGAAATAACATAGATATAGTTGTGAAAAGGATTTTTAATACAGTTGTTTTTTACATCAAAAAGCTTGTAATCTGTGAGCAAGGCACCTTAGCCTGGGGAGACCAGCCTAAATTTGCAAGCTTCACTTTACTTTCTCTCCCCAAGATCAGACCTATCATTCGATCCTTAGTGGAAGGCCACCTGTGATTGGTTGCGAGAACAGGCTAGACCCAGTTCCTGAACGCAACTGTTAGTTTTTCATAGATGGGAAGCCAGTGAGGGTCATGTAGTTGTTGTTAGTTGTTGTTAAAGGTGCTACAAGGAACTTTCAGTTTGTGTTCATTCTTGCACCCCCTTTGGACAAAAGCGGTGGTGCTTTTAGCCAGCTGTTGTTCCTGGGTGAGCGTACCCGGACAAACGCAAAAAGGAAAAACATTATAAAAATACTGATGGTCTTGTTTGCTGTTACATGTAATTAATGATCATCAGAGGAAAAATTTGACTGTTTCAGAAATATTGAAAAGTTCCTTGTAGCTACTTGAATTCTCTCCAAATTGATTTCATGTGATATCCCATCACTCAATGTCTTATTCCTTCACCTGTCTGACCTGTCTGCTAAACAGAAAAGCTTGTATAACATGCGGCTGCAGCGCGGTCGACCACCAAGCTCCGGATGACGACACTGAAGATGACCAGCGAATGGGACGTCTGCTCGCTGACTCTCCGTGTTCCCACCTCACGGCTAAAGTCAAAGGGGGCGGCGGCCTGCGCATGTACAAGAGGAACCGCATGGTCGTCACCAATCCTCTGGTGTCCCGCAAAGACCCGACGTTTAACACCACGAAATATGACTGGGCGCCGGCCGGCCTCACACAGACACTGGTGAGAGACAATGTGAAGTACAGGAGGGTGGTGGTGGTTAGAAGGCTGTTGAGTTGAGTTGAGTTGACACACACACACACACACACACACACATACACACACACACACACACACACACACACACACACACACACACACACACACACACACACACACACACACACACACACACACACACACATGCCTATCCATAGTTTTAACCAATCAGTTCCTGGTACCAATTTTAACCATGACCTCCTTACCAATCCCTGGTTTCTGGGCTAAGTTTCATTTTCCCATCCTGTCCCATATTCTCATAAACAAAGAACGAGTGAGTATGTCGATTCAGCTCAAACTCTCATCACCATGAACGCAAAAAAAAAATGGATTATGTTGTCTGAACCAAAAACAAAGGAGTCTATGTCTGCATGTCCAACTGTCTACAACATGGTCTGGTTTCCATTAGAGCTGACTGGAGCATGGTTCAGGTTTCACAGCCTGTAATTATGAGGATGACAGTGATTACTGAGCGGTGGGGGAGAGACATTACTGTGGTGGGACTTGTACAGACAGATCTAGATCCAATAGAAGGGCTGTTTTCAGATCTGTCTATGAAAGTCTTCTGCTTGAAGTTTGTTTTTTACCCAAGGTTTGTGTGTTCTGCTGTGTGTGTAGAGTTTGGTACTGCATAAGCTCCTTTTGACGTCAATTTGTGTACGTGACGGTTGTGTATGCGAGTTTGTTTAGGCGAGAAATGCCCGGATGAATACTAACTTCCGGGAAGATTTTGTATATGGATCGATAAGATAGTTTTCCTACTCAACCGCCCCACAATGCATTTGTCTTTTCAAACAACAAGGAAGATTTTTTTTTAAATAAGTGAATATCTCCTCACGAGCCGCTACCTGTCTGTAATGTGCGTGAGCTGAAAAAAATAATCTGGTTTTAATAGACAGCCTAGGCTCGGTAAATGGGCATGTTGCTATAGCTACGGTGGGCACCCTTTGTTTACATAAGTTTGAAGAGCCTTGGCTGTGTCTTAACACAAGTTTCACTGATTTTGACAAATTTTTTTTAATTTTTAACAAGCATTCTCCAGAAATGTCTCTGATTCCACCTTTAACACCCCATGAACAATTTGTGACCAGTATTTTCTGATTCATTCACCTTTGAGAGTCGGTTAACCAAGCTCAGATTTCAGTGTTGGGACATGCCAGTGAAGCAAAGTGCCAGAATAAAGAATAACAATTGATTTTTAAATTCAATCAAAAGTATCCTTGAAATATACCTGATAAAGACGTGGCTCAGATAAAGAGAATTAATTCATTTTAAATTAGCTTCAAAAAATATTTTTTTTTTTCAGATTTTTTCACAGTTTGATCATATTTCTGCTTGATTAAAGACTCTGGACTCATTGTTATTGTAAACTGTATAAATGTTAACAGGTTATAAAAAATGTGAACTCTCTCACGTCACTAACACTCAGTAAAATAAAATGCCTCTGCCCTGAAGTCTGCCTTCTTTGAGGTGTGAAGTTGACATACACTTCAAACAAAACTTGTATAACTTATAACTTTAACATCAAAGCTCTATATATCTTTTCAGGGAGTAAATAATGAGCTAAAGTTCGATTTAAATTGACTATAATATAGACAGACACCTAGTTAAAAATGCAAAGAAATTGCATGAAAAAGACAATAAAAGAAGCAAATTAAAAGTTACAGGTTAGAATGCAAACAGAAAGTATAACAAATACTGAAAGCTGCTTCTCCGAGCAACAGCAGTTACTTTCTCTGAAGGTGTCAACATCAAAATGCATGATCATCTGAAGGTCTGAACTTATTCTCCTTTCTCATAGACGGTGCAGGTTGGCAGGTTTAGAACTACTGTGATAATGACCAAACAGCTCGATGGCATTGTGAATCTGCAGCCTGATTAGGGTTGCAAAGGGGTGGAAAGTTTCCGGTAAATTACCGGAAAGTTTCCGGAAACTTTCCACGGGAACTTTCGCCGGGAATTTTGGGAATATTCAAAATTGGAAATTATAGGAATTAACTAAATGGCTAACTAAATGTTTTTTTTTCATACAAACATAAATCTAAACATTTAAACACTATGTTTGTTCATAGGCAGACATCCATGCAAAATAATACAATTAAAAAACATTACATTTGAACAGATTTAGGGGAGAGTGGCCTAAGTTGTGCCACTTTTTACTCAAAGTGACTTTAAAGTGAGGCCTTGACAGTAAAGTCTCCAACTCAAATATATACATATATTTCAGGGTGTTGTGCATCCCCGACAATAAAAACTTTGGATCTGGAATAAACTGTTGACGAAATATAGCTTTCGGAAAAAAGTTGTCTTGTGGCACAACTTGTCCCCGGTGTGGTGTAAGTTGTGCCATTGGAGAAAATACCATGGGGTAAATTGTGCCATTGATATATATCTCATAAACTGTATTGCAAGACACATCCATTACTTACTCCACTTACTTAAAACTCACCTCTCTTTGGCACAAATCACCTCAACCCCAGAATTTTGGATAATAAGCATGATGCAGCAGTTTAGGGCTGACATCGTCCTAACTATATAGACACAAAGTGTAGCATACTAAAGCACAAAAACATGTGTCAAATGTTTTCAATGTTTTTGAGCTTAAATGTGCTTATATCTTATTCCATGTTTCTCCCTTCTTTACAGGATGAGTCAAATGGATGGCTCTTCTTAAATATGTGGTCACATTTCCAATTTCCTCTATGGTTATCTAGAAACAATGGGTGGCACAAATTGCCCACTGGCACAACTTAGGCCACTCTCCCCTATTTGTAAGAAAAACTTTATCAAGTTTTGATTATTTTATGAACAATCAATAATTTCCCTGAACAACAAAAAGATGCATGTTGAGTAAAGTTTTACTCATCTGTCTGACCCATGGGGTCTGACTCCACCCATTCAATGAATAAAGTCAAATGCCCCCCATGTGATGGAGGAATGCACAGTGCATGTAGGGGGTGTGGCCTCAGTACCCCTGCAGTAGGATGTGTGCTATGTGCAATTTGCCTAGTGTACTTGCATAAAATCTGGTTGTTTTAGTCAAGATTATGCTAAAATATATTGTCCCCAACTATATTTAAAATCACAGTTTAAGCCTCTGTAAACCTGGTCTAGCAAAAACAAATTTATGATATCAAGTTGGGTGTCTCAATAAACTTTAAAAAACAATCTGATTTGAAATGAAATGTTCATAAATATATTAAAACTTTGTGTAAAAAACTGTTTTTACAGTCTAGAACGTTTGTCTGGACTGAAATAACATAGTTGGGTGAATTTAGTGCATTGGGTTGCTTTAAATTTAGTAAATTCCCGTTTATTCCCGTTAATTCCCAAAATTCCCGTTAATTCCCATAAATTCCCATGGAAAGTTTCCAACTTTGAAAATTCCCGGAATTTTGCAACCCTAAGCCTGATACATGCAAAGGATGCTGTTTTTGTCTGTTTTTCAATGAAATACTTACGGTAAAGTAACCGGAATCAAATTCCCACCAGGCGATGCAGTACATGGATCTCCTCCCAGAGAGCCAGCGCCCTCTCTCGGGGACAGAGGGAGCGATGCAGCGACACAGGCATCTCCTCGGTCAGCTACCGGTCTACGATCAGGACCCCATGAAGTGTCAGACCCTGGCCACTGAGGACGAGGTATGGTGTACTCCAGAACCAAACACTAGTGTTGTAGTACTCGATTTTCTAATTGGTCTTGAGATGGTATTTAGAACACAGTTTTACTCCGTCTTCTCTCCATCTCAGACAAGGAGAACTTGGATTATATGTCAAGACGGTTCAAGACCACACAATTGCTGGGGATATCACAAAATTTCCCGTGTATGATTTATTTGTGAACATTATGACATTATGATATTCAGCCTTACTGCAAAGTAGAATCAACAACTGAAACATTTTGTGGCACTTCTTGTGCTCCTGTGCCAGTGTTGGGGACGACGACGACACCAGTTTGTAAACGCTGCCAGACTCAGAAATACAGAGAGAGTTCTGTGGAGCTGATGGGCTTAGTCCACTTTGTGTCAACTCGTTTGGCAATGGCTTGAATGTAACCAACACTAACATCAATATGAAAAACCTACGCACTATAGATTTAATACAGCCGTATGTTTGTTGACTAATACATCAGTTTTAAGGCTTAAAAACAACTTGCACAATATAGAAACTCTTGAAACGACTTACCTCTGATCTCCTGCAGATTTCGTCGATGGTGCTGTTTGTGAAGCAGTACAAGCAGGATGTGCTGGGGGTCGGGGAGGTGGCTTTACCTGGGGAGGGCGGGGCTTTAAAGGAAGCGGCCAATCAGAGGAGAGAAAAGGAAGCCAAGGACCGTAGCAACAAGGACCGTAGCAACAGTGAGAAGAAGACGGTTAAGGATCCCCATGACCGCGGGTTGATCAACAACAGCACTGACTCCACTAGAGGCTCCACTAACGGGACACATGGCAGCACGGAGACCGAACATGTAAGGGCATAGGACGCCTGGACGCCTGATATACAGCTCTGGAAAAAAATTAAGAGACCACTCCAAATATTCAGTGTCTCTCTATGACTATCTATAGACATATGTTTAAGTAAAATGAACATTTTGGTTTTATAATATAAACTACTGACAACATTTTTACCAAATTCCCCCCAAAAATATTGTCATTAAGAGCCTTTCCATAAAGTAATGTAGAGATGAAGATTGAAGAAAAATCCAGACTGGTCTCTTCATTTTTTCCAGAGCTGTATCTTGAAATTTAAATCCTACGTTTCTTTGCTGTGACAGAAAACATCATTAGATGCATTTCCATCTTTCAGTCCAGTAGATTTTTTTTTTTTTTTTTTTTTTTTTCGGTTGATATCTTTCGTTAATTTGCAGGCTCCTGTTGCACTGCTAAAATAAACTGCAAGCCCAAAAACACGTTAAAAGTGTAATGGTGTCATTTAACATTTCATTTATCTCCAACTTTTGGAACACTTTAGTTGAATTTTCTACTTCTGGGGTATTCTGGGCTACTTTGGTGTTGCTGTGTTTATGTCAAAAAATGGTTGAGCTAACGTTCAAAGTAAACTGGACAGAAGGGCTGCTACTCAACAGTTAAGTTTTTTGAAGGATAAAACACACACAATCACATAATCACACACACACACACACACACACACACACACACACACACACACACACACACACACACACACAAAGCTCTCCAAGGCCTAGCCACTCGGACCTCCTAAGTGTTTCCTCAGTGAAGTGAAGTTCCTGTTTTTAATGAATTTCTCATTTTATCACAAAGTCATCGCTTTGGGTGTGTGTGTGTGTGTGTGTGTCTAGGGGGAGGAGATTGCATAAAACACTTTGTTCTTCATTTGCTGGTATGAAAATTGCTATAAAAATAAAGTGTGATTGAGGATAGAAAGAAATCTAGAGCCCTTCAAGTTCTAACAAATAGATTATGCATTCCTATCAGATTGTATAACACAGAAAGTTCCCAACAGCCACTCTTAAACTAGAAACCCAAAGTTTGTATATTTGTATATATTACTGTAATACTCTGCCCTCTCTCCTTCCTCTAGATATGTACTGGTTGCCTTGGTGAGGTTGCCATGGAGAGTCCAGCTGTTTATGCAGAGCATGCCGGTTACCGTAGCGCCCTGTGGCATCCCACCTGCTTTGTGTGTTCCGAGTGCGGCCAGGGATTGGTGGACCTGGTTTACTTCTGGGCCAATCAGAAGCTGTTCTGTGGGAGGCACTACTGTCAGACGGTGTGGCCAAGATGCTCGGGCTGTGACGAGGTGAGGCGATGACCTGTATTTATTTATTTATTTTACCTTTATCTAACCAGGCAGGTCATTAAGAACACATTCTTATTTACAAAGACGGCATGTACACAGACTACATGTAAGAAAGTAGTGATGCATTAGGTTGATCAACTTTGAATGAATTGAACTGGATTCAATCAGTTAAAGGTGCACTACGCACTACGGATTTTTTTTTGGTTACATTTGCAGAGCCTGCAGTTAGTTTTCAAAACATATTTATTCTACATGTAATTTTTAGTATTGAATAATTCTATCATAATTATTTTGAGGCACCTTGAACCAAACGTAAGACTACAGAATGCTTGTAAACAAAATTGTTGGCCCTGCTGCTGTAAACAACAACAGTGAAATAGTAACTTTTTAGGAAGCTTTCTAACTTCAAACAGTGTTCCAGGGATCACATTTTGCAATGAGGAAAGTTTGTTTATTCAGTTATGAGAATATATTTTGGAAAGTTTTTGCTTCTCTGACTCACCTAAAGTTTCACAGTGCACCTTTAAATAACAATGTTTTTTCCTTCCTCAGTTGATCTTCTGCAAGTCGTTTCAAACGTCTAAAGACGGACGGACGTGGCATGAGCATCACTACTGCTGCTGGAGGTGCGGTCAGAGCCTGGACACACCCTGTCAGCATCAAGACACACAGACAGTCAAACAGTGCTGAAACTAGAGTGACAAGACAAAATAATGTTAACAAAGTAAATCTAATATTGTCCCTTAAACTAAAAAACTAAGTCCCCGATAAATTCTTTAAATCATATGTTTGGTTGACACTCAGTTAAAGGTGCTGCGATGAACATTTTAAATATTTCTGAAACAGTCTAATTTTTCCTCTGATGATCATAAATGACATGTAACAGCAAACAAGACCATCAGTGCAATGAATGCTATTTTTATATAGCTTTTGTAAATGCCTTTGTCATGGGAGCAACAGCTGGCGTTGTTAAAACACTACCGCTTTTGTCCAAATGGGTTGCAAGAATTAGCACAAACTGAAAGTTCCCCAGAGCACCTTTAAGTGAATATATCTGTTATAAAAGTATGTAATAGTGAAGATGATATATTGATATTTTAAAATGTGTAAGGCCTCTCGATTGACATTGAATTACTCAAAGGCTTGTTCAGTTGAGACTACTGGTGTTTCAGCTCAAGTGCTTAGGGAAATGTTTAGTTGTCAAAGTGTTTAAAGCACTTAGAGAAGGATTTGGTTGATTTATGGACACTTAAAGTACTGACAGAGACCGGACCCAGATGTGCTGGTTTATAGCCGGCAGCGTTTCAGATTTAAAAACAGCTGTTTTTCGAGACAGAGCGGATTTTAATGTTTTAATTAATATGGATACAATTAAAACCTATACTCTGTTTTGAAGGGACATATTGCAAAAAAAGGTACTTGTCTTTAAAACAAGGGAAATAATGTGTTCAATAGTCATCAACTTATCTTAGAAGACTTAACGAAATGCGTTTGAGTTTGAAATTAATTCCTTACATGTTAGGTTTGAATCTGTGCAGATTTAAATGGTTTAAATAGATTTTAATAGTTTGACGTAATCCTCAGAGAACTGGACAGGCAGAAGGCTGGAAAATGCTTCACACTAATTAATAATTAATAAAACTATGCTGGATTTTTTTTTAAACCCACCAATAAAGTTGGGTCGTGTGTCTTTGTTTGTACAACTCCAAAGTAGAGATTTTACTTACCAATAATATGTACGTGTGTTGTGTTGTTTCAGTCAAACTGCAGATCCATTCTTCATTTAACCTCTTTCATACATGGTTATCTGTTGCTGCTGCTAAACGTTACTTGCTTTATCTTAGTTATATTCCTGATAGACATTATGAAAGTTCAATACAATGTTATGTGTGACAGACGAGATGGTATGGGGAGGTAGATTTTACAATATCAAATAGATTTTTGATTGCATATTTTTTGGTCTTTGTGTGTTCAGTATGATGTGTTTAGCCTAGCTTAGCACAAAAACTGGAAGTTGTAGGGAACAGCTAGCATAGCGTAGCCTAGCTCAGGCAATTAGGAATTTATGCACATCTGTAAATTATGACATTTTAGTCTTTGAGTAATATGATAAACAAGGATTTCTAAGACTATCCGCTTTGTGATTTGGCAATTGTAAGGTAAATATGTGTCTTCATAGCTTTTAATTGTGTTATAAAGACAACACTACAATGTTAAATGAATGACTCAATTCTACAGTGGATTGTAAATGATGTAACCTTAGTCATGTTTTATCTGCTACATGTCATGTTTAGTTTTTCTCTCTGGAGAATATCATCACAAGTCATATTGTGTAGAGATTTCTCTGTTGATCAATAACTAATAGCTCATTGGTTGGAAATAAAGATACTTCTAATTGAACTCTCTTTTGTTTATCATCTTTGAATGGATGAATGACAATTTTGTTTTCATACAAAACAAAACACCAGTATACCGTATACACAACCAGTATTGCCATACCAAAAAGAAGTGAGATCAGCTTCAACTTTATCCATCCTGCTAGAGTAAAAAACGATTAAGTCCGGAAAATTAAACAATTAGATTAAGGTAAGGGGAGTGTGTGTGTGGTGTGTGTGTGTGTGTGTGTGTGTGTGTGTGTGTGTGTGTGTGTGTGTGTGTGTGTGTGTGTGTGTGTGTGTGTGTGTGTGTGTGTGTGTGACCTACTCCCTGCAGGAATGTAGAGTATTCTTGTGGTTTTCTCTGCCAGCGTTCCAGAGTAGCTGTGTAACACCGCTGACCGTCTGACAGACGCTTCCTGAACCGTGAAAGCAACGCCAGAAAAGGATAGTTTTAGTCCCAAACTCAGAACAATTCATTGGAGTTTTTTTATGGCCTGTAATAGCAACAGGGTGATTATCCAATGACTGATTCCGCCCCTCCTTTGATTCTATACACAGATTACCAAATATGGTTTTGGACTAATGTTGTTAAAATATTTTTTTTTCTTCCAATGGGGATGTTTAGAAAAATTACGCTTTGAGAGCATATACTTTGTGGTCTTAGTCCTAGTTGCAGTGGTTGCGGGATCAAATCCGACCCGTGGACCTTTACTGCAGGTCACCCCCCCCCCCCCTCTCTCTCTCTGTCTCCCCATTTCAACTCTGTTTCTCTCCATACCGTCAAACAAAAAGCTTGAAAATGCCAAAATTAAATATTAAATTCTAACCAAGTTATTGAAATGTAAAAGTTACATCATGATGTTGGCATTCGGATATCAGATTACGGCTTCAGATTCTTAGTGATGGATCACAGTTAAGATTGAATTTGAAAACTGCAGACGTTTTGTTTGCTTTTTGGAATTGATTAGAGGGGAATGAGAGCCAACTTAAAATGAGCCACATATTTTTCCAAGGCCTTTGTGAAAACCAAACCAGAACTTAGACATCCCCAAAGGAGGCATACTGTATGGACATAATGTTGTATGCTTATGCAATAAAGTAAAATACAGTAAATGTACAGGTTCGCTTGTGTCAAATACAACAAAACAATAAGCAACATAAAAGTATAGAGAATTGACAAATGAGCAAACTCTGGTTAATGAGTGTCTACATGTAAATATCATTTTAATGATTTTGTCAAACTTATCAAATTGAACTGTTTAAAGCCTGAGACAACTCTGTTCATAAGATTTGTATCTGAAACTTTAAAAAAGATTTATTCACACACAGACAACAATGAAAACTGTCACTGTGCTAGATGTTACACAAGTTAAAAGTTACGAAACACTGAAACGTTGCATGACATAAGATTAGATTTTAAATTATAAGCAGAACTAATGAAACAAAATTATCTTGTTGTTGTAAATGTTGCCACAAAGGACATCTCCACAGGCAGACACAGACGCTTTTATGAGATGTTGAAGAGATATTTTATATATAGTCTGAATGCCTTCCCTGATTAGTTCTTACTGCAGAAATACTGTGGACAAACAAAAATATAGTATTTTCAGCCTCGCTAGCAGCATAGCTCTGGGGAAAATTTAGTTTTTTTGTTACATCCCTTTGATCCAGACTCAAGCTTGTCAACAACATTTTTTTTTAATGAAAATGTGTTTAGAGGATGAATTCAGCAGACTTTGGTGATTGCATGAGACTCGTAAAAAAAACTTGGACATAAATAAAATAGCAAAGCAGATTTATTGGATGTGAAAATGTATTTTAGTCTGATTTAGATTATGAGGAAACTATATTTTCAGTGCCTTTAAAGTCTTTAAATGTTCAATCTTAATTGTAGCTGTTAATATGTACCGGTAGATGTAATAAAGGCTACAGATGTTGCTGCCTGAACGGTGAAATATAAATGGCATAGGCTGCTACACAATACAGACCTGAGACGGTGGCGCCCTCATGTGGATAACACATTTAACAAACATTGCTTACATAGTCTACTATTGGTTAGTAGGTTAATATTTACGAATGTACGTGAACGCAGCATGGTCTTATTGTACTTCCCCTTTAACTGTAGATGAAAGACTGTTGTGCAATTTGGGTGAGAGGAGGAGAGGCGGTCTGAATGGAAGACAGATCCTACTGACAGATACAAGACGACTCGAACAGGTACGGTGCTGCTCCTGCATGGCTACTTATTACATAACATAGGCTAGATATTTATATTATTAGATGTACATGATATAGGCTATGTAGGCTTAATCAATATGCCTTAACTTTAGAAGCCGGATGTGTTTTTCAGCCAGTGTGTTTATAGGCGAAACTACAGTGTCATGTTTGAGATGAGATGTTAGAATATAAAATGTCACGTGTGTAGTCCGAAATGTTATATGATTTATCTACCGGTCTGATACTGCTCTCCATGGAGCAAATGTCAAAATAAAATGCGACACTTTTGTTCCATAAAAATAACAGGAAACCGGCGACGATATGTTTTCAAGGAAGTTGCCTTTTCTGCTCCATTGATCTCTTTCACACCGGTTGCTAGGCTACTGAACTTGATCGCAATACCAATATCGCACTAATATCACAATCTCAACTCATCCACCTGCTTGAGATTTCGACGAGGCTACAGGACCTAATCTTAAAGTTAATTCTTGACCTTGGACATAAGTGGCGGAATATGAATAAATAGCCTACAAAAAATTGTAGCCAAAGTTCTTTTGTGTTCATGACTTTTTTTTTTATCTGTCTGGTTTGGTTAAGCGTTTTAACATCTATGTATCAAAGCCTATTTGGACCTTTTAAGACTGAAGTTACAGAGGTTCTAAGAAAAGTGAAATAATAATAAAGAGTAGGCTATTAGGCTATAAATTGAGTAGGGTACAATGTTTAAGTTATGTATGGGCAACTTATGAGAATTTTTTTTCCTCATATGACTATCGGCCTACTTTTATGGGCCAACATGTAGGCCTATCTGCCTGCTTTAGTTAGGCTATTGATTAGCCTACTTTCTTTATTTATTTTTTACTACACAAAGAGCTTTTAAAATATGAAGTTTTGTTATTATTTAAATTAAGATGAAATATCGAGTTGATCAATCAATTTGTTTATTGACTTGAGAAAACAAATTGGAAGATTTCATATTTGTTTGCAATTTTCTTCATTCTTTTTAAGCTTCTCAATTGTGAAGGTTATTTTTTGCATAGAGGCTCCTAGATTGACAGGCGAGGCAGTTAGATAAATAGTTTGACATTTAACATTGAAATTTGATATTTTGGCGGATTATCCTGTTAGGGAGGAATTATAGTCATGAGCAGAACAATGTCTTGTTTGTACTAAACAGAGTGCTATCCCTGTTATACAACTGATAGTCATGACTTGCACTGCTAATAATACATTTTATTTGTTGAAGTATTTTTCATTGGTACAAAGCAATCTCAAACTGCCATCCAACTTGACAGGAGCATAGAAACCGGAGCATAAAAACCAGAAAATTTAAGAGACGGCATTTTTGTAAAAGAGGTTTTTAGGATCTTCTTGAAAGAGTCAATGTTGTCAGTATCCTCAGGGCTATAACTTGTGTGTGTGTGTGTGTGTGTGTGTGTGTGTGTGTGTGTGTGTGTGTGTGTGTGTGTGTGTGTGTTAAAGCAGTTTGCAGCGATGGAAATGTTATTTTTATCGGGAGGTATTCTGGTCGTCCCCGTCCTCGCCTTCGTCACGTCCTTCCTGTTCTTCCCTGGAGAACTGCTGAAGGCTTACAACTGGTAAACACACACACACACACACACACACACACACACACACACACACACACACACACACACACACACACACACACACACACACACACACACACACACACACACACACACACACACTGAAACAATAACACCTACTAGTTTTACAAGTCCCGCTGGTGGTTTCCAGCAAGGTTGTGATCAATATTAATTTCATATTATATTAAAATAAACTATTCTAAAAATGTCCTCTTTGCTGCCAATACGTCCTTTGGCAAAACATTTCATAGGTTTTATAATTCAGTATCAATCATTTCCTGTAGCGCAGGTTCTGTTTAATATCTATCAATAGAATATTCCTCTCAGGTAACCCGTGAATAAAAAATAAATAACCATTTTTTTTTTCCATGAAGCAGTCCAAATATATAGTAGAGCATTTTTAAAAACATGTAGAAAATGTAAATAAATTATCTTATTTTTCTATTTGTCATGCTCTCTGCTCCCAAGCAAACTAAAATTCAATAACTTCTCACAATATTGAATTTTCTTATCACATCTGAACCTTTGGACCACATAACCTTTTCTTTAGCGCCACCCACAGAATAAACAAAAGAATAATGATGTACAAAAACATATTTATCTAATGTTACTGTCTCCAAAATATACTTTTACTGTGAAGGAGCAGACCCAATGTGACCTCACCTACTGGACTTTGTCTAAGCTGTGAAAAAATGTGCACGTTGGCCAGGCAAGAGATTATCGCTGTTTCACACACACACACACACACACACACACACACACACACACACACACACACACACACACACACACACACACACACACACACACACACACACACACACACACACACACACACACTTAGTGCTGACTCACTTCTGTGCTCAATGTGAAGTTACAAAACCCAGAAATATTGCGTGAAATAGGATAGGATTTAAAATAATTAGCAGAACTAATGAAACAGAAATATCTTATTGTTGTAAATGTTGCCACAAGGGACATGTTCTCCACTGACGGACACAGAAGCTTTTATAAGATGTGACACCTGTAATCTGAAAGTCGGTATGCCCTCCCTGATAAACTCTTACTGTATAATTGTGGACAAACATCTGTTCTCAGAGAAAAATAGATATTATTTTTTCAGCCACGCTAGTGACATAATTCGAGGGAAGTCGTTCCACCCTTTGGTCCAGACTCAAAATTGTCAACAACGACTTTATTGAAATGTTTTGAGAGGATAAACAAACTCTTCTGACCCCCTGACTCTTAATTTAGTGACAGCACTACATTTGCATTTTTTCCACGTTTCACTGAAATACAGCTCTGGAAAAAAATAAAAGACCACTCCAAATATTAAGTGTCTCTCATTTTGCTATTTAGTAAAAAGAAAATGTTGGTTTTATAATATAAACTCCTGACAACCTTTCTACCAAATTCTAATACTTTTTTTTTTTGTCATTTTCTTAATAAGTTATGTAGATATGATGATTTAAAAAAAAAAAAATCCAGACTTGTCTTTTAATTTTTTCCGGAGCTGTATCTCAATAACTATTAGATGGATTTCTGTGAATTTTGTACTGGCATTTGTGTCCCTCTTCAGGAGCTATTTTAATAGCTTTTGTCATCCACTCAATTTTCATCTAGTGCGATTATCTAAGAGAACAACCGGCAATGCAACAGATATATAGGCAAAAGGTTGTTAAGTTCAAGGTGCAGTGTCATGACGATATAGTATGTGCTAGGGAACTTACATGTGTTAACTGATATTGATTAACTGATTATCTCCTGCCTTAAGATAATGCTGTTTCAATAATACACTAAAAGGTAAGTGTTGGGAAAGGGTGATAAAAAATAAAAAGTAAGATCATAGATACACATACTCACTCACTCACTCACTCACTCACTCACTCACTCACTCACTCACTCACTCACTCACTCACTCACTCACTCACTCACTCACTCACTCACTCACTCACTCACTCACTCACACACACAATGCAGCTGACATATGCACACAATAACCCTTATAATCCTGCTGTAACCCTGTGCAGGTTCTGGCGTCGCAGGCTGGGGCTGGCGGTTCGTTACTCTCACAGCGGAAGTTACAGATTCTGTTATTCTGTGCGTGGGACACCAGGGGGCGCCGTGCCTTCTCTGCTGCTGCTGCACGGCTTCTCCGCCACCAAGGATATGTGGCTGCCTATCGTCAAGGTAACACACACACAGATATGAATGTAGACAGGTCCAAACGCAATTTTCTCACTGAGAGTCTCCAAAACAGTTTTTTTAAGCTATAGTGCGTAACTTTTACATATAAGTGAATGTCGATTAGATTCTCGCCAAATTAGTTGACACAAAGTTGATTAAGCCTATGAGCTCCACAAAACTCTCTCTGTATTTTCTCAGTATGGCAGCGTTTATAAAACTGGTGTCGCCCCCTCATGTAGATGTGCAGATAGTGTTGTTTTTATTACAAACTGTGACTTTTGGGACATTTTTTCACAGAACTTCACAAAGAGAAAGTTAAATAATTCCTAGGGCGGCTATAGCAGCATTAATATTTTAATCTGTCCTTGTGCGTGTTTGTTTTCTCCCCCAGTATCTCCCAAAGAATCAGCATGTGGTGTGTGTGGACATGCCGGGGCACGAGGGGACGAGTCGCACCGGGGCCGAGGACTACTGCATCCAGGGACAGGTCCTCCGAATCCACCAGGTCCGTGTGTGTATGTGTGTGCGTTTGTGCGTGTGTGTGTGTGTGTGTGTGTTTAGGTGTGTATGTGTGTGTGTGTGCTTGTATTTTTGTGTGTTAATTCTCGTATTATGCCGGAGTGGTTCAACAGCTCTACTGATGTGTTCTGTAACATCCCTAACACCCCGGATGTTGTGTTTCTGGACAGAGCCAGTAGGCAGGTGCTGCTGCTTGAAGTAGGCTGTGTTTACGATCTGTACATGGACATTGCCTTTAGTGATAAAATCATGAAGTACCAGCCCATTCTGTCCAAACTAAGTGAACTGGGCTATCAAAGTAAACTGGTGGTGTTGATCTTTGGCAGCTTGGGGCATGTCCACCATCTTGTTTTCACTGGGTTAAGGCTGGCAGGGCTCTCCAGCAGGACATCCAAACAGCTGTCAAAGTTCTGCTCCATATCAGCGGTGACAGGCAGCCTGGCAGTGTGGCGCAGGAGATGTTTTTTATACCCTTGAACACTGTCCTATCTCATTTCTGGAAATATTTGAATCCTGTCTGTTGTAATGTGATTGGTGGACTCAAATAAAGAATTAAAATGTAAGTGTGTGTGTGCATGTGCGTGCGTGCGTGCGCTTACTTGTACAACTATTTTTGTGAGAACTAATTTAAGTTTGAGACCTTAAAAGTAAGGACGTTTTGGCCGGTTCTCACTTCTGGACAGGCCTTTTAATGTCTGAAAGTTAAGACAAGGTTCATATTAGAATTCAATTTAGGTAAGGGATTGTGCAACGGGTTAGGCAATACGTTTTGATGCTATGGGTTAGGGTCAAAGGAATGCATTATGTCAATGAAAGTCCTGAAAGTATGGCAATTCAAACATACTCTAGATGATACAACAAACATACGTTATATGGATTGTAGTAACAGACTGGAACGAAAACTAGTGATAATGTCCTTCATGTGCTTTATCTGATCCCGAGGTCTGTCTCTGGCACTAGAACTGGAACTAACATGAATATTTTGTCTATGAATATTCTCTTTGTCTGTGGCTCTTCAGATCAACCGTGTTGGACAAAAATTAATTGGTTGTTCCAGTTCACACAGACTCTCAGATTATACTTCACCTTTCCCCTACAAACTGTCTGATCCCTGTTAACTAGAGCCGACCCAACCCGATGAAGTAAAAATTAATCAAAGTACTGACAACAAATAATGATTAAAGAGTCTCTCTCTCTCTCTCTCTCTCTTTCTCTCTCTCTCTCTCTGGTTGTTTGTGTGTGTAGTTTGTGAAGAGTATTGGTTTGGATAAGACGCCCTTCCATGTTATCGGGACATCGATGGGCGGGAACGTTGCTGGAGTCTACGCCGCCCAGTACCCCGCTCACCTGTGTGGAGCCACGCTGATCTGTCCAGCAGGTAAAGACACAATGTCTGGATAGATAGATAGATAGATAGATAGATAGATAGATAGATAGATAGATAGATAGATAGATAGATAGATAGGTGGGTGGGTGGGTGGGTGGATGGATAGATACAGTTGTCTAACCTAATCTCCTCTCCCTCCAGGTCTGGTCTATCCCACAGAGTCTGAGTTCATCGCTCGTCTGCGTGAGATGGAGAAGAGTGATGAGCCTGAGTCCATCCCTCTGATCCCCTCCACGCCTCAGGAGCTGGAGAACATGCTGCGCCTCTGCTGCTTCAAGCCACTCAAGCTGCCCCGACAGGTACAGGGCTGTCCCCAAACTGCCTGCTCCAGATTAAGACGATTTTAATGTGACTGTGAGGAACTTTCAAATATTTCTGAAACGGTCTAATTTTTTCCTCTGTTGATCATAAATTACCTGTAACAGCAAACCAGACAATCAGCGAAAACAAAGCTATTTTTATATAGTTCATTATTTATTATTAATGCCTTTGCACAGGAACGATTTCCTGGGAATTTAGACAAAACGATTTACGGTAGGCAGGAAAAGCCTGTGTTCCATGAGCGATACTAAATCAAAGTTTACTTTGCTTCACCATGGTCATATTACCATTATTATCTGACCAAGTCACATATAAATACCAGTACGTTACCGCATCTCGATGCATCCTGTGGTCTGTTTTTCACTCGCTTCTTAGACAAAAGCAGGCGCTGCCGGTACATGCTAGCAAATATCTTTATGGCATCCGGCACCGCTGACGTAAAAACACTACCACTGAAAGTACCTCGTATCTACTTTAAGGCTTTGCATAAATAGTTTCCTCTAAATACAGAATTAATGTGCAGGGTGTGTGTGTGTGTGTTCGTGTTCATGTGTGTATCAGGTCCTGCGTGGTCTCCTTGACAACAGGATCCCCAACAATGGTTTCTACAAAGAAGGTCAGTCGTTCTTCTCTGCTCCTGTTTAATTTGCTGTTGATGCAAACGCAACACTTCCTCCGTGTTTAGCTGTATTCGTTATAAAGTCAATTACAATATGGGGGAAATGTAGATTTTATTCAAATTATATTTCCCATTGTTATTCTTTTCTCTGGTTAATGCCTCTGCTTTATAATGACCCAGATGTAACTCCATTCTGTGATTGCATATGCTTTTAATATCGGTGGATTTCTGGTTTGTTCAGTTTTCATGGAGATCGTCGGGGAGAAGTCTCGTCACTCGCTGCAGGAACACATGCACCTGATCACATCACCGCTGCAGGTCATCTGGGGGATGAAGGACGAGGTAGGAATATGACAATGACGTACAAAAAAAACCCTCACAAAAAAACCCTTCTAAAAAAACAAATACAAAAGAATTACCAGAACAGTGATTTAAGAAAAAAATAAAACAGGACAGCCAGAACAGTGCTGCAGGCACATACACAAAAGCTAACCAAGTTGGCCGTAACAAGCGCTACATTTGGTAACCCGACAAAACAATATTAAACTAGAATTTAACTAAAGCTAAGACTCATGGCGACCCCCGATCCCACCGCTAACCACACCCACCCCAGTAATCTCTATATATATATTTGTCCGGATGACAGAAACATTTAACATTTAATAGTTTCATGAGTTCTTGGAGTTTATGTACTGTAGGTCTCTTTTGCATGATAGTAAAACTGTTCCTGGGATTTGTATTTAGTTCCAAGACCATTTAGGGCTTAATATACAGTGTTTATGTTGTTGTTTTTTTATCTTGTTTAATTGTGTTTTCTTATATCATCGATGCCAGGGGACTACAGATGAAAAATTGCCTTTTGGTGAATTCTGGTATTTTTAACCCATGTATGATCATGTGTTTTATTAATTTGCACTGTCCCCTTCTTAAATAAACTGAATTGAATTGAATTGAATTGAATTGTGTATATAGGATGTGAAAATCTCTCCTTTGTGTGGATGAGTTCTCCTATGTTCTTTAACCGTCCCGTCTCATCTCCCAGGTGGTGGACGTGTCGGGAGCTGAGGTGCTTCAGAAGTCTCTTCCAAACTGCCGGGTGGATCTGCTGGATAACTGCGGTCACTCCGTGGTGCTGGAGCGGCCCAGGAAAGCCGCCACCCTCATCACGGAATTCCTGTCAGCGCAGGAAGTCGGCAATGGGAACGCCAAGAAACTTTCCTGAAGAAGAAGAAGAAGAAGAAGAAGAAGCAGAAGCAGCTTGTGTCGACCCCCTGACACCATGAGGGGACAATGGAGGCAACATTAAAGCTGGAATCTTTGATTATGGGCCTGTTGTCAAAATTACTTTTTTTGTCAAAATCTGTGAGTATATCCTGCCGATCTACTACATGTACGTACTGTGTGTGTGTGTGTGTGTGCGCTGAAAATATTCCAGTGTTAATACACAATAACAGAGCCAAGGCTATGTTTAACACGTTTTTTCAGTGCACACACACAGTACAGACAGGTAGAAGATCGAGAGGAGATATTCACTGTTTCTGACATAAAGTCTTCTCCAGAATTGTGGACTCCACCTTTAATGAAGATAACGATGATGAGTTTTTCTTCAACAGAATTTTCGCCTGTGAAGATTAAATGAAAACACACAAAGACTGTTTGATATTCCTGAAGTTTTTTACACAAGCAGCACCATGCAGGAGGCAGGAGGCTCTGTTTTATAAAAAAACATTCCATGTTGGGATTTTGCACATTTTCATTTAGGAAATCTGTATTTCAGTCCCTGTGTGTGTGTGTGTGTGTGTGTGTGTGTGTGTGTGTGTGTGTGTGTGTGTGTGTGTGTGTGTGTGTGTGTGTGTGTGTGTGTGTGTGTGTGTGTGTGTGTGTGTGTGTGTGTGTGTGTGTGTGTGTGTGTGTGTGTGTGTGTGTGTTCTCCTGCTCTGGATATTTAACCTCATAAAACACCTTAACATGTTGGCTTTATTATTCTTTACTAAAAAAAGTTTGATAAATGCTTGAGCACTTGTATGAAGAATGTCTCTAGACTACATAAATAAATATTCTGAAGAAAAAAATTATTGATTTTTTGATTGATTGGAAACACTGTTTTGTTTGTAATGCACCGACTGACCGCTGGGTGGCGACACATCTGTAAAGTTTCATAAAAATATACAAAGAGTAGATAATTTATTCAAGATGTACCAGTTCGTAGCCAAAATGATTTTGTTATTATGTGGTATCGTGCAGACAGTGGGTCAGTGTAGCCTTAATAAAAATATTTACATTTGACGTTAGGTTTTGGTGATCATTTCTAGTCACTTTGAGAATTTTAACAACGGCAGGCCTATTGATTTGTTACCCACATATCTGAAGACATTACCAAAATATAATGCGTCTAGTATGGAGTAAAGTAGGTTTTAAATATTTTTCACAAGGTGTGGGTCAATTTGAATGCATGTGAATAATAGAATATCTAAAATTAATAAAATATCGTTCAAATAATGGAGTTAATACCAATATATCGGGCGGGAAAATTTAGCAATGTATATTAAAAATTACAATATAAATATTTCCTTGTAAGAAATGTAACTATTTAATGTCTGACTCCAATGTTTTCACCATGACAATTGTTTCCAAATATTGTGGCGGAGTGAACCATCTCGCCACCTTACTACTCTTTGAAACATCTGACAGGCATCACTGCGCATGCGCTTGTTCAAAGTTTGCACGGAGCCCGGAGCTGTTCCTCTCAGCACGTTGATGTAGCTGGTAAGAAACTATTTATCTGTCAATTCTCTGTAAATATTTTAACAATAATAAACGGCTGCTCGTTGACCGTCAGCTATGTTTACCTGTCAGTGTACCAGCTAGCTTAGCTTAGCTGAAGTTAGTTAGCTATTTTACCTAATGAGTTTGACCTGCTGTTAGCTCGTTTTAGCTTCTAATGTTCATGTGTTTAGTTGTTGTGACCTTCATATGTAAACAGTGTGGAGAGATTTAGACACTTTTTTTAAGATCTTATTTGATAACATCTGACAGAAAGTTTGTATTAGTTTAAGTTGACCATTGATTTTGCTCTACGAGTTTGTTACACAGCTTTTTTACGTGTTAAAATAGAAGTATATATTTTGATGTCCCCTCGTCTTAAAAAAAACTACTAATATTTCACCCTCTCATCCTCTTCATTCATGTGCAAATAAAATGATGTTGTTAAGAAGATTTATAACGTAATTATGATTCATCAACTTCACAACAACAGACTCACCATGCTGACATACACAGTCTTTATATGGATATCTGTGGACAAGTACACATGTAAACCCACGTTGAGTTGGCCTTATGAGTGTATTTAAATCCCTGTTTTGTATTTCAGTCTTAAATCAGCTGATCATTGCCTGTTTGGAGTCACTGATGCTTTAATAGAATGAGACGCGACGACAAGAAGGACGAACCAGTTTTCCAACGGGTCGTGTTGAAGAACGCCTCGCCGTACCAATACATGAAAATACGCCTGTAAGTCACTGACTGTGTTTACATTATAAAATAATGTATTGTCATTTTATCTGCCCTGGTAGATTTTTTTTCTTGTTCTTTTAACTGTAGGATGCTAATATTTAACTTCAGTATTCTTCTCCGTGATCTTGTGAATGTGGTGTTTGAGAATTGTATGTGTTGTTGGTTTCAGTTGTGCTTATTTATTATAACAAAGTGCTGCTTTCTTGGCCAGGTCATTCTTGGAAAATAGATTTTAATCTCAATGAGTTTTTTTCATTTACCTGGTCAAATAAAGGATGATGTTTGATGTTGATTACCATTCCTGCCATTACCTGCCTATCCATCCACATTGTGTCTGTGTGTGTGTGTGTGTGTGTGTGTGTGTGTGTGTGTGTGTGTGTGTGTGTGTGTGTGTGTGTGTGTGTGTGTTGTGTGTGTTTGTGTGTGTTTGTGTGTGTGTGTGTGTGTGTGTGTGTGTGTGTGTGTGTGTGTTTAGTGTGCTGCAGGATGAGTCTACCAGACTGAGCGCAGTGCAACTGAAGGTGTTCATCATCTCGGGTCTGAAGAGTCTGTTTGGAGAGGTGAGGTCTTATACGCGGCTGGTTCAATTCCAACCACAGCTAAACATGTGTGATCTGCTCTGACACTGTGAATAAAAGTCTAAAGAAAATATCAACAATGTAAAACTTTGGGTTTTAGCGAGTTTGTCATACAACAGAACACACAGAGCGAGGGGACAAATTATAATTGTCTTTAAAATGATATTACGCTATATTTATGAAATAGGGTTAGGGTTAGGTTTGGGAAAATCCATGTTAAGTTCTTTATTTCATGCCTTATTGTATATATTGTGCTTCAGGTTGGAGCAGCTTTGAACTTTGACCTGTTGAAGTACGATGAAGACACGCTCACTGCTCTGCTGCGCGTTTACAGCAAGTAAGAGCAACATCATGAGGATATGTATTGATGTATATGAGGAAATATTTATAATTATTATTTGTATTAAGTGTGTGTGTGTGTGTGTGTGTGTGTGTGTGTGTGTGTGTGTGTGTGTGTGTGTGTGTGTGTGTGTGTGTGTGTGTGTGTGTGTGTGTGTGTGTGTGTGTGTGTGTGTGTGTGTGTAGTGGTTTGGTGAAGCTGTGGAGCTCCCTGACTCTGCTGGGCCACTACAACGAACAGAGCTGTGCCTTCAGAGTGCTGCAGGTCAGCAGACTTCACCAAAGTCTCAAATCTTACTTTCCTTTAGCTCAGGGGTGTCCAAACTTTTCTCACTGAGGGCCACATACAGAAAAATCTACGAAGGGCCGGGCCACTTTGCAAAAATAATACATTTATCAGGACATGTAGCTGCTCTGATGTTTAGTTTCATAGTGTCTTTGTAAATTGTAATCCTTCTTCACTGCAACACTTTCCTTGCACATTAAACAGACACATTTCCGCTCTTGTTAAATGCCAATGATACACCCAGTGTTTTCTGCTTTTGAATTAGAAGCTATTGCAGAAGGACACATAGATTTTCCATAATAATATTAATTTAAAATAAAATATTATGCAGGGTCCTCTGGGATGGGCTTGTTGCTCTTTTTCTTTTATGGGACACATTTCTCTGTAATATAATGAGTGCATTTAAATTATTTAAAAATTTAAAGGGCCATATTACATTATATTTTTAAAATGTGCCACGGGCCAATCAATCAGTTTTTGACACCCCTGCACTAGAGAAGTGCAAAAAAAAAGGGCCATATTACATTATATTTTTAAAATCGGCCGCGGGCCAATAAAAAGTGGGCTGCAGTTGGCCCGCGGATCGTAGTTTGGACACCCCTGCTTTAGCTGTATGAACCCAAATACGTTTACTTATGTGTTTCTGTATAAATATCTAGAAGCTGTATAAACTAATCGCCCAATCATATAAACAGATATAGTTTTATTGTTATTGCATATAAAACACAACAACATTCTGTCAGCCGACTTTATTCTAGTATTACATCTTACTTGCCTTTAACTGTAGGAACTGACTGTGTTTTATCTGTGTGTTTCCGTGTTGAATATGTTGTAGCTGTATAAACTAATCTTCTTGTGTGACAATGATATGAATAGACATAGATATAGTTGTATTGTTATTGCTTTTAAAACACAACAACATTTTGAATGCAGGACCAATCCCACAAGCAGAATAATAATAATAATAATAATAATAATAATAATAATAATAATAATAATAATAATAATAATTTTCTCTTGTCCTCTTCACAGGTGTCTCCATTCCTCCTCGCTCTTTCCGGTAACAGTCGAGAGCTGCAGCTGTGACTGAGTACATCCTTCAGTTTTCTTTCATGATGACGTTCATATGGGGCCGTAGCATCTTTACCAAAAAACCCCGTCTTTGCCTCTCTCTCTCCCCCCACCGCCGAATGCTCCACGTGGGCCAGAAAGCCTCCCTCACCAAGGCCTTCTCCACCCGGGATGTGGAGCTTTTCGCGGAGCTCACAGGCGACAACAACCCACTACACTTGGACCCAGTCTACGCTAAAACCACCTCGTTCGAGACCCCCATAGTTCACGGCGTGCTCATAAATGGTCTCATCTCGGCCGTGCTAGGGACTAGAATGCCTGGGCGTGGATGTGTATTTTTGTATCAGGAGATTCGCTTCCCTGCTCCGCTGTATATCGGAGAGGAGGTTCTGGCCGAAGCGGAAGTCCGTAAAATCAAGATGTCGTTTGCCTTCATTGCGGTGACGTGTTCGGTGCAGGACAAAGTGGTGATGGAGGGAGAGGTGATGGTGATGATGCCCGAGGATCAGCAACAGAAAGCCTGAGAGACGAGGAGAGAAATGTCAGGATGTGATAGGGAATTTAAAGCCTCTGGAAACCTGGTCTAATATATCAAAGCAGGGTGTCTGTCTAAATAAGCTTTTACATAAATTTAATTGAGAATACAGTTTCATAAATATTATGAAACTTAATGGATTTTTATTTTCCTCTTGACCGATTGCCAGGACTGTGTGGGTGTGGCTGTGGAATTTTGATCCATGTGGCTTTTTATTTTTGATGTTTATTGATCACGTTAATTGAACACGGACAATAAGACGTTTAAGAGAGAGATGTGTCAGTCACTCAAGAATTTATTCTTTAGCTTGTTTTTTTTCTGAGATGAATTAAATCAGGAGTGTGGAATAAAAAAAAATGCTCAACTTGCTTTTTTCCTTTTTTTTTATTTATCAAATGAATTACTTCTGGTTACAGATCACTCTTGTAACTTGGACCACTGCATGCTCTGACAAAAGGGCAACATGTGTAGTTTGACCTAGAAGCTTACTGTTTTTTTTTCATTCATTCAACCTAGCTTACAGGAATGTTTCTCACAAAGTTGCCAACACAAAAATAAAAATAATAAAAACAGCTGCCGTTTAAAGTACTGCATGCACACCTGACCTGCATATAAATATAGATTATATAAATAATACATGCACTGTAAATAACACATTTATATAGAAACAAAAAACTAATATGGCTTTGTCAGTGACCTCAGTTGTAATTATACATAGTAAATAAAGAAGGTACAGCAGTGAAGACGGCCAAGAAAAAAAAAAATATATATATATATATTATTTTTACAGTATAAAGCTGGAGAACAGTGAGCATAATATAAACATTTGTTTATATATTTTTTGCGCTTGTGGTTCCTCCGGTTCCTCCCCTGACCAGCAGAGGGCAGTGACGCACTATCACGTGATTTTCCAACAGCCAATCAGGATGACAACGCAGCTTGTGACGTCAGTTCGGAGCTCGGACTGCGTTTCCTGGTTACGGTAAAGCTAAGCTAACAGCTATAACCGCTAGGTGTTGATGTTCCTCTCGCCGCTGAGCGAGGTCCTTCCTCGGTGTCCACAGTCAGCGACACACGGGCACTTTAGATTAGACTTCCACCGTTAAACCATAGACTAGACATAGACAAATAGATATAGTAGTACAGCGTTAAACCTTCCAGGATGTCTGTGAGGGAGAAGCCGTCTCCAGGCAGGCTGTTGCTGGACGACACGGTGCCTCTGACGGCGGTGATCGAAGCCAGCCAGAACCTGCAGTCCCACACGGTGAGTGTTTACCCGGGATAAAGCTCTCATATGCGGTGACAATCTCTGGGTTGATCGGTGACAATAGTCATATGGTGGTTCAACACAGACAGGCAGATGTGTCTCTACTGCTGCTGCGTTTTAGATACGTCTTATTTTAATAGGCGTTTGCTTGACTGGTTCCGTTATCGGACACATTGCAGGGATCAGCAGTTTCCTTAATCAGTCTATAATTAATTCATTTATAAATTATCCCTCAATTTGTATTCAAATGTCTTGAATCACGTGACATTTTCACTGGACCAAAATAAGTAAAAAATGATTTACGTTACAATAAAGATTTGGGCAAAATTGTCCCTAGCCCAAAGTAAATGATGTTTTTTTCTCTCCAGTTTCTCGTTATTGTGAAATAAGTCCTTATATCAATTTTATCTGCGTGGCATTACAAAAACATTCAATCTAACTTGGCTTAAGCCTCATTTAAGCCTCTTTCATGTACATTATAACATTAACCTCAAACTACCTCTTGACTCCCACAGTAGATAACAACACAAATATTGCTCATGTCGGTCAGTTGACAGCCGAGCGCTGTCACTGATTGAGCCATTTCCTGGACGCGTCGCTTTTATGCAAACTGCTGATGTAAAAGGATTAACTAACAGAGGAGCATTGACACTGGCTGACCTGAAGCCCAATAAAGCACTTTAACCCTGAGCGATAGCTTACATTGCGTTAAAACCATAATAGCTAACTAACTCCATTCAAAAGTGTGCGTTCTATTCGTTCTAATATTGTCAAACGAATATGCTTTCTAAATCAATATACATGTCCGTTTTGACTTTTTATTGATCAATTGAAACATTCGGCAACATCTTCTTCCTTAAATACCTTAAATGAAATACAGTGTTTTTAATTTGTTACCATAGATTACAAATACCAATGCCATACATTGTTGATGAGCTGCTTTGAAATTATGACAATTCAATGAAATAGACGTTTGTTTTTGTTAGTTATCTATGCCGAATTGAAGACAAAGTATATCTCAATGTGTGATTGTTCACGGAGTCTTATTACAATACATACATTTCCATGGAAACATTAAATACTCTGATTTTTTAACGGTGTCTGGCGAAATTTCTCTTAGCCATTATAACTCAACAGTTTACAAGATAGCCATTGCATTAAAACGTGCACTTTGAACTGGTTTAAACACCGACGGGGTCATTTTAAAGGATAAATCAAGCAGTGTTTGAGCTGTTTGTCCGATAATGGGCTCTCATGACCGGGTTTGTTGTTGACAGTCCAGTGCGGATCAGCTGAGCTAGCCAGTTAGCGTAGCATTGCATACTGCTGTCAGGAACCAACCAAATCCATAGTGGGTGTTTTTACTAATGTGAACCAAAACTGTAACATCATATTATAGACTAATATGGATGGATATATTTATTAGATTGAATTATTACATTTCTCTGGTTGTTTTTGTCTTATTTTTAGCTTATTATTCAAAAACAACAGCTTTCTTGTTTTTTAATTTGATTTATTATACATTTTATTTAGAACATTATTCTATTGTATTTCCTTTTTGCCAATTCTCAGATCAGATTACATACTGTCCAGAATTTCTCAACATGTCAGCGTTTCTAAAGCAAATGCAACACTGTGAGCAAAGGCCCTCTACACACTGTAACACTTCCTATTGTTATAGTGTGTGGGACAAAGTTGACTTCCGTTTCATAAATTACAAGTCAAGTAACTGACTAGTAGTAAAAAACATCTAAAGGATTCCACACAGGATGATGTTGTAGCAAATATTTTACAGCGCCAAAACCAGGGAAGGACGTGTGCAATAGACAACGTAAATTTGATTTTAAAATAAATTTCTGTGTCTAAATTTATAGAATAAAAGTTCATTTAAGCTCAAATTTGTTTCCGATTTGTTATTAAATTGTTGTGTTTTATCAAAAGCAAAACAATAACATCGTAATATTGCCAAGCGGGTAGAGTGGTCGTCCACTGATAGCAGGGTTGGTGGTTCGATCCCCCTGCCCTCTGCCACATGACGAAGTGTCCGTGGGCAAAGGGACACTGAAACTTAAATTACTCCCAATAGGTGGCTTGCACCCTGCGTGGAAATGCTGCCATCGGTGTTTGAATGTGTGAATGTAAATTGCTTTGAGTCTAAAAAAAACAGTAAAAATCTCTATATAAGTGGAGCCCATTTAACATCGAAAAATCTGTTGACCACTAGTTTGGACTTGAGCTCTTTATGTCCTGGCTGTTTGTGAAGCTGAAAGACATGAATGAACTCAGCAGATTACAGCAGGAAACACATTCTGTCTGCAGGACTTTGACTGTTACTACGACGACTGAGAGGATTAGATTAAAGCAAAAAATACATGTTGTGGTTCGTGTTTTGCTGGCAGTTATGAAAGACATTTTGCCCCAGAGTTTCATTATTGTAGAACTGCGTGGGAGTTGGGATGTGATCAGACTGATCTTCGACTAAACAGCGTTTCTCTAAATCATTATTTGTAAATGAAACAGAAAGTGACTCAGCTGAAATATGAAACCTTTTTGATTCAGGTACAGTAACAAGAATAGAAAAAATGACAGACTGATCTATTTTCATCCATTCAATAAGTGTGATATTCTTCTGAGTAATGAACTTTACAGCCTCACGTGACCCTTGAGTATTGATCTAACTGTTACTGCAGTAAGGCAATCCTAGTGATTATCACTATATTTGACTTTGTTTAAAGAGGAGTCAGCAATTCTGGAGAACGCTTGTTGTCAAATTCAGTGAATATCTCCTCATGATCTGCTACCTCTCACACACTGATTAAAAAATGGTGTTAATGGGGGCGCCTTTAGCTCAGTTGGTAAGGCGTCCCCTCCATGGGCCCCGGCCAGCAGCAGACCCGGGTTCGATTCCAGCCCGCGGTCGTTCTCTGCATGTCACTCCCCTCTCTGCCCCATTTCAACTCTGTCTCTACACTGTCAATAAAGCATAAAAATGCCCCAAAAATATCTTAAAAAAAACTGTGTTAATAATACACAGCCTAGGTTCTGTAAACTGGTATATAAACATAAACAAAGGGGCCCACCATAATTAGCCTTTACTCCCAAAATTCTTTAGATTTAATTTACGTTGAAAAGCGTCAGATGAAGTGATTTTAATGGTATTTTTCTCTCTTGTTTCTCAGGAGTACATTGTCCGGGTCCAGAGGGGCGTGGCGTCAGACAACAGCTGGCAGGTAAATACACCAACAGTTTGTTTGACAGAGATACTGATTGATGAAAATGTCAAAGATCATTGGACCAATAAGAAAGTGCTAGGAAAATGATTAACCAATTGCAACAACTCAGTAACTGAGTGTTGTGTGTGTGTGTGTGTGTGTGTGTGTGTGTGTGTGTGTGTGTGTGTGTGTGTGTTGCAGGTGATTCGGCGTTACAGTGACTTTGATGTTCTCAACAGCAGCCTGATGGTGAGTTTCACGTCTTGTCTGAGTGTTTTCAAAGCAGCAGGGGAATTGCTGGAGGATGAAATACACACACACACACACACACACACACAATACAAACAGCCACCTTTTAATGCCTGATGATAAAGAATAGAGAATGGTCTTTTGCGGCTTAGCCCTTTAAATGCTGCAGTAAAATGAAAGAGCACTGCCCCAACCAGAGTCCTGCCATCCATATATGTGTTAACCATTGATCAGTCATGTGAACTAATGCAAGGCCAGTGGTCTGTACGCATGCTTTAGCTGACTGCTTTTGTAGGAGTCAGCTAAATATATTCATATATATATATATATACACACAGGGTCGTATTGATGTCCAGTTAATCTGTAATCAATAGAAACTGTTTTGTTCCAGACTAGAGCGTATCTGTGGGTTAGGGTCTGTCAGATTGTCCTGATGTAGTTTTGGCCTTGTGGTCAAATCATTCCCGGATAACAGGACGTGCAAAGATTTTCTGCTGAGGTTTTGCCTATTCATTTCCTTTTTGGGGGGTTTCACACACACACACACACGCACACGCACACGCACACACACAACAATGTCCAGTCAACAACAGGCTGCAGAACTGTCCGCTGTTTGTCTATCGCTCTGTCACACTAGTTTTCTTTGTCATAATCGGATTCCGTTTCATACACACGACGTAGGCATGTTCTCGCATACAAGAAATTTGGCTGTGGTCAGACCGTGCACACAATAAACATAGAGTTAACGTAAACTGGAGTGCCATGGGAGCAGGACCAATGAATTACAATGTTACTGGTTCGATGTATGTAAACACTTCAATATATGTACCAACTTGGTTGTATAAAGGTAACAAACATTAGTTACTTTTAAGCACACTAAAACACAACAACAACAAAAACAAACGGAGCAGAAAAAGCTTTTATAATCTTCTTAAATCGGAGAGAAATGCGCCAGAACATCACATGACCAGCCACAGCACATGAAGAGCAGCATTCCACAAACTGAGCCTAGCCCGTCTGCACAACACGTATGACAAGCACATTTTCACAAAAAAAGCAAAATTGTGGATAAAATACAGCTCTGGAAAAAATTAAGAGATCACTGTAAATATTCAGTGTCTCTCATTTGACTTTTTATATGTTGGAGTAATATTAACATTTTGGTTTTTATTTTATGACAACATTTCTTCCAAATTCCCCCCAAAAGTATTTTCATTCGGATCATTTCCATTAAGTGATGAAGATTTAAGAAAAATCCATACCGGTCTTTTTTCCAGAGCTGTATATTTGAACTTTACTAAATAGTATGTAAAATTAAATTCTCTCTCTCTCTCTCGCTCTCTCTCTCTCCAGGTTTGTGGCATCAGTCTCCCTCTCCCTCCCAAGAAGCTTCTTGGGAACATGGACAGAGAGTTCATTGCGGAGCGGCAGAGAGGACTGCAGGCGTATCTGGACTCCATTACCCAGCATCCCTTGCTCTGCAGCTCCCTGTTCGTCAAGAGGTTCCTGGACCCCAACAGCTACTCTGCCAACTACACAGGTGTGTTAACTCAGCTTCACTGAGAGATTACTTTCACTAAAAGACCTACATCACCGGTGGAAATATGAAGTTGTATTGAACTCTGAGATATGTATTATAAATGTGCAAACATTTTTGATATCGATTCATCCTAGCCTGAGAAAAGGCAGAAAGAGTGTCTTATGGTCTCACTGTCTAACCCTACATTTTACTAGTGTGACATCACACTTGTAAAAATGTAGGGTAAGGATTAACAGGACAGCTGGGCCAAGGCAAGACTGAGGGAAGAAAAACCTCATTCATTATATTATAATTGCGATTCCGAATGGGTGAAGTATTCCTTTAAGTCTTATTTAGAGGTGGAAAGTAACTATTCACTACAAATTCAGGTATTTTATAAAGACTACATTTACCAGGATATGTTTAACTATTTAGTAATATGCTGTATCTAAGCACCAGCAGCATTTTATTGTTCAACAATCTTTGAAAAATGGTCCCATTGGTTCAATGTGTTTTGTAGATAACACGCTGAATAAGGAACAAAACAAATAGATGTTTTTTTTATAACATAGAATATATCAGATTACCCATATGACTGTCATTTACCATTTACCAGAGACACTGCTTTTGTTACACTTTCCATAGTAGAAGTGCTTATAGTTCCCTATTTTAAGTGTAACATAATGGGGGGAAGGGTAGATGGACAGCAGCACTATGTGTCCTTTGGTTGTGTGTGGCGTTCAATGCAAGATCAACATGGAAGAAAAAGCAGAAGAAAAAACATTGTTTTATTGCTTTTTAACTTCATTAACTTTCTGTCTGTAGAGATCGCCCTGCAGCAGGTCTCCATGTATTTCAGGTCTGATCTAAAGTGGGAAGTCCTGGAGCCTCTCAGAGACATGGGTAAGACTGAAACGTTAGCCGAATTAAATTATAAAATAATGCAAAAATACTATTCAAACTAGTAACTGTTTGATATGTAGTTACAGTCATAGGTTACAGTGCTTAACCCTATCATTAGCTCACATAAACTATTGGTCAAACCAGACCAAGTAATTCTGTTGCAGCGATATAAGGTACATAGTTTTGTTTTTAAATAATGCAGGATTTTTTTTATTAAAGCCACATACTCTGTATTATTCTTATTGTCAAAGTTATAAATAGAGTGACATGTTGTTGTTTTTCAGGCTGGAGGATCAGAAAGAAATATTTTTTAATCAAAAACAAAGAACAGCCGAAGGAGCGGTATCTGCTGAGCTGGGTGAGTGCAACACAAAACATGGGACTTAGTTCTGCTTACTGCCTTCAATCATGTTTTCAATACAAAATAATGATAAAAATAAATTAAGTTGTATTTTAACCAGACATATTAAATTACCAGCATGTTTACGTTTTTATCAGGGTGATCATTATAAAAAAATCAGGCTGACATTTTATGTGTAGTTTCAAACAACTTTTTAAATCTTAAGCTGGTGTTCACTTAGTGCATTAAAAAAAGTGTGAAGGAGAAGGAAATAATTTTCTCTAGGAACATATCCCACACTCAGTGACTCCTCTCTGTTTGCAAGAGATTACGTTTAGATTTATTTAATTCAATCAAATGATATCAACTGATGTGAAACAAGAGATGGAGAAATAAAGTCTATTTCACTGTTCATCTGACTAATGTGTGTTTTAGTTATTTCTATCACTAAGGAAGTTTGTTGAATTAAAACAGAATCAAAGGAATTCCTCCACAGTCTCCAAATTCACTTAAACATTAAATCTGATTTATTTTAGATTTCCAAAGGAACATGATTTGAATAACATTTGTGCAACTCATGTTTTTCAATCCAATCAATGTAATTAATCCCGTGTGTGTGTGTGTGTGTGTGTGTGTGTGTGTGTGTGTGTGTGTGTGTGTGTGTGTGTGTGTGTGTGTGTGTGTGTGTGTGTGTGTGTGTGTGTGTGTGTGTGTGTGTGTGTGTGTGTGTGTGTGTGTGTGTGTTTGTAGGTGGACCTTGGTCCAGATAAGTTCCTTTCAGACAAAGACCTGCAGTCAGCCATGAAGCTGCTTACAAGCCTCTCTGTAAGTACATGCTCTTTTTACCTTACAAAGACATATTACAGCTACTACATATTGGTGCAAAGAAGCTGAATGAATGTTTGACCGTGATAGCTTCTGTTTTAACACATACAAACCGATAAAGACATGGAAATGTATACTTTCTAGACAGTGAAAACAATCTGTTACATTTCCAGTTTCAACAAATGAAGCAAAATAAATGCACTGTGCTTTAATAGCTTTTAGTTTCTAGAACGCATCATTACAAATAGTTTAACTGAAAGCTGAAAGCAATCTCAAACTATATTCACAATTTTTTTTTTTTCGTTTTTTAATCTATGCTGATTGCAATATTTATTTATTTATTATTATTCTTCCAGACAATTACACACAATACACAATTTTCTCTTTGCATATTGACACATATTACTTTGTGTTATCGTCCGAAGGGTGGCAGGAGAAGCCAAAGGCTTATCAGGTCCCGCCCCCACTGCCATAAGATTCAGATACACAGCTACTGATACAGTTAAAACATTTTTTTTTTTTTTTTTTTTTTAAGAAGATGCATTCCAATACACAGACAATTGTAGGTCTACTTATTCATTGACAGTGTACACCAGGCATGCTTTCCAATTTCCTCTCTGCCTGTGAAAATGCAGATAGTGATATGGCCTTGTCCATTTCTTCTCTGGTAGTCTAAACACATCTGCAAAGTATTCAAAACAGTCAGTCTGTCTGCTGACCTCGGCTGCAGGCCCATAACATGCAGTGTATTTACAAATTCTTCAGTCAGTGAATGAGTTTTTTTTTTTTTTTTTTTAAGTAAATCAATGTTTGTATCCCCACAGATAAATATCTTCTTTTGATTTGTAATTCTCCCACGTATTCTATAAAGTCTTCCATTTTTGAATCGGGTGTTCTGTACACACAGCTGATAATTAACATTTATCTTTCATTTGAATTTCAATAGTCACACAATCCATTAGGTTATCAATTGCAGAGCACATTGTATTTACGATTTCAAACCTTATATTTTTACACAAACCAGTTTAAATCCCTTTAGTTCAAAGTCCATGCTTTTTCCTTCTTTAATCCATGTTTCTGACAATGCAATGATGTTGAACTGGTTGGAGAATTTCTGTAGATATTCCTTAATTTGTGAAAATAATATCAATCGTAATAGAAAACATACAGACACCTGTTGTAGCCAAACAAAGATGTATTTATTGACTGTTATTAACCAAGCCCCTCCCCCCTCTCCAGACTCCGTATCTCTATCCGCTGTTGTTCTCCAGCACCAGTGAGTCTTCAGCTCTGCTCATCCGGCCGTTCACTGAGAAAGGCTCTCTGAGAGACCACATCTGTAAGGTACACAGTGTGTGTGTGTCTGTCTGTCTGTCTGTGAGTGTGTGTGTGTGAGAGTGAGTTAGTTATCAGGCAGAGTTTGTCCTATTCAAATGGACAACCACAGGAATAATGTTTTTCTTTACTTTTCCTATTTGAGAGTCTGAAATAAATACAGATTGATGGATTTATTTGATAGAACCATTGAAAACCTTGGACTCCCTCTCTCCAGGTGAAGCCCAGAGAGAGTTTCCTGAAGAAGTATTGTAACCCCAAGAAGAGTCAGGGCCTCGAACTGCAGAACATTAAACTGTACGGCCGTCAGATCCTAGAGGTAAACACACACACACACACACACACACACACCACTCACTCACTCACTCACTCACTCACTCACTCACTCACTCACTCACTCACTCACTCACTCACTCACTCACTCACTCACTCACTCACTCACTCACTCACTCACTCACTCACTCACTCACTCATAGTAAAAAGGACAAATAAATAAACCACACCCACCAGTACTATTTGTTACTAGAGCATAATTTGTGTGTGTGTGTGTTTCTGTGTGCAGTGCCTGAAGCTCCTCCACGATGGCGGTGTATTCCACGGTCACCTCCACGCGTCCAACGTGATGGTGGACGACGGCGTGTGTCGACTGACGGACGTAGAGAACGGCATGCTGGGAGTTCCCTCGGTGCTGAGACCCGCATTCACACAGATCAGGAAGATCAATGTACGTCAACACTGAATTAGAAACCGATCCATCCAATTAACATCTATATTAATAAATAAGATAAATATACAGCTCCGGAAAAAATTAAGAGACCAGTCTGGATTTTTCTTCAATCTTCATCTCTACATTACTTAATAGAAATGCTTGTAATGACAATATCTGTGGTCGGAATTTGGTAGAAATGTTGTCAGTAGCTTGTAGAGGAAAACCAAAATGTTCATTCTACTCAAACATATGCCTATAAATAGTCAAACGAGAGACACTGAACATTTGGTGTGCTCTTTTCATTTTTTCCAGAGCTGTAAATATGTATAGATATGTATGTTATATTTCTATCTGCTATCTCACAAACATATATATGCTTTATTTTGACTGAAGTAATCAGCTCGATCTAGATATGATGTCTCTAAAACTGAGAGGGAAACAAAGTAGTAAAAGTATATTTTGGATAAGCCAGTGTTGCTGTGAACAGCATCTTAAAAAACCCTGCAGATGCCACATAAGCCAAGTGATTTTTAAATGTGCTACCAAACTGTTTTTTTGAAAGTTAAGTGTGTGTGTGTGTGTGTGTGTGTGTGTGTGTGTGTGTGTGTGTCTGCAGACCACAGATAGCATCGATGTGTTCTGCTTCGGACATTTACTTTATGAGATGACGTATGGCCGACCGCCAGACAGCGTCCCCGTCGAGGAATACCCCGCTGTCCCCTTCACAACTGTGGGTCAGTATTACACACACACACACACAAACTAGTATGTTCACACATACAGATGCTGCCGTTTGTCTTCTTCTGTATCTCCAGGTCCATTAAGTAACATTTTAAATTGTTCTTAGTTTATTAAAATGTATTGTGTATCTGTATAATTGCCAATTTGATCTGTTTATGTATTTATTGTGTGTGTGTGTGTGTGTGTGTGTGTGTGTGTGTGTGTGTGTGTGTGTGTGTGTGTGTGTGTGTGTGTGTGTGTGTGTGTGTGTGTGTGTGTGTGTGTGTGTGTGTGTGTGTGTGTCCGTCTATGTGTGTTTTCAGTGTCCGTGCTGCAGTCCATTCTGTCCGCAGACGCCTGTAAGAGCGGGATGCCAACAGTCTCGGAGCTCATGCAGACACCGTGAGTTCACCTGTTTAAGCCTCTCTGTCCTGTTGTTTCAAACGACCAATAACAGACGTGGAAAAAAATTCAACTCTTTCTCTTCATTATGACCCTCAATACACTCAAAGGCTTTATTGTGTGGGATCAGTACTAAGTACAGCATGTTTAAGTGATAAAATAAATAATTTACCTGACTGTAAGTAGTTTTTTTTTCTTTCTTTTTTTTCAAGATTTTTTCGGGGCATTTTTGCCTTATTAGACAGATTTGTAGAGACAGAGTTGACATGGGGATGCTCTTGCCCACTGCTCCACGAGCGACAGAGTAGTTTAGTTTTAAGTTTGTAAGATGCATCAACATAATATCAAACAGTTTCTAGTTTAAAGTATGTGATAAAAGATTCCCTTTTTAATACAAATCAAATTGTGTCAGTAGAAATAGGACATGTGTTGCGTAGGAACCTGAATGTCACCATTTCGTTGTTGTTGATGAGTCACAGTTTGTGTTTTTCAGGCTGTTCAGTGACGTCCAACTACAACACTCAGAGAAACTCACAATCAAGGTGAGAGGCTCAGTTTGATATTAACACTGAGGGCTTTTTCCCCATGTATGCAAGGGCTTTTCTTTTAGAAAATGTACTCGTTACAGACTAATTTCTGTATGTTGTGTTGTATGATTGTCATTATATATATGAAAAAAAAATGCAAGTCATAAAAAAATAATATTTAGGGGAGAGTGGCCTAAGTTGTGCATTTTGGAAGTTGTGCCACCCCTTGTTTCTAGAAAACCGTGGAAGAAATTGGAAATGTGACCACATATTTAAGAAGAGCCATCCATTTGACTCATCCTGTAAAGAAGGGAGACACAAGGAATAAGATATAAGCACATTTAAGCTAAAAAAAACTGTGTTTTGCCTTTCAAAGTAAAATTTCCATGATCAAGGTTTTTTGATTATTGTGTCTGAACAATTATAGACACGTTTGAAAACATTTGACACATGTTTTAGTGCTTTGGTATGCTACACTTTGAGTCTATACAGTTAGCACAATGTCAGCCCTAAATTGCTGCGTCATACCTATTATCCAAAATTCTGGGGATGGGGTGATTTGTGCCAAAGGGCCTAGGTGAGTTATAAGTAAGTAAGTAAGTAAGTAAAATGTATTTATAAAAGCACATTTATGACAGTTTGCACTGTCCAAAGTGCTGTACATAGTGCATTCAGTAGGTAAACAATGAAGGTAAAATAACAATAACCAAAATAAAAGACGTAAAGCCCATACATCCACATAAACACAGATAGTAGTGCAGAGGTAAGATAGTTAATGGGGAGGAAACACCAGGGTGTACATATGGGTTTTGAGCCTTGATTTAAAGGCAGAAATGTAGGGGGAATCACATTTGTCAGGTGGCAGTTGGTTCCACAAGCACGGAGCAACTAGTGCAAAGTACATTTCTGAGAGTTGTGCCAGTGGCATGGCTGTATACGCTGGTCACCAAAAGAAAGTGATTGTCTACAGTAGCTCAGAAGAGAGTGACATCTCAATTCCACTTAACGACACCACTGATGAGAGTTCAGATGGCCAGAAAGATGATGATGGTGACTTTGTCATTGTGAGCTTTGCAGGTAAAACCATTAGATCTGCTAGGCCTTGTTTAAGAAAATTGTCCTTCAATCTTTGTCAACTATTTACTTTATTTACTTTAAATAAACCTTAAATCAGTGATTGTCTAATGGATTTGTCTTGCATTACAGTTTATGAGATATATATCAATGGCACAATTCACCCCATGGTATTCTCTCCAACCGCACAACTTACACCACACCGGGGGCAAGTTGTGCAACAAGACAACTTTTTTTCCGAAAGCTATATTTCTTCTACAGTTTATTCCAGATCCAAAGTTTTTATTGCCAGGGATGCACAACACCCTGAAATATATGTACATATTTGAGTTGGAGACTTTACTGTCAAGGCCTTACTTTAAAGTCACTTTGAGTTAAAGGTTGCACAACTTAGGCCACTCTCCCCTACTTGTTTTTTTGCAATATTTTTTTTATATTTCTTAATTATTTTATTTTGTTTTTCATGTTTCAATGCTGCGTGACTTTTTTTTAATCCTGTGTTTTATTCCCCTATTGTACTATGGGACGTCTTTATGTTTGTACATCACATGTATTTCATGCTTTTTTTTTATCAGCTTAGCACTTTGTAACTGTATTTTGAAATCTAAATGATATTTAAATTCAATATTATTTCTCCCCAGGTTCCCAGTCGGCTAAAAGAGGCGCTGAAGACGGCGAAGGAGAGTATGGAGAAGAGGCTGCAGGAGGAGCAGAGATTGGTGCGTCACTTCATTTTACATCTCGGAATTATTATTTTGTGTGTGTGTGTGTGTGTGTGTGTGTGTGTGTGTGTGTGTGTGTCACTTCACATTACTTTATACGTCTGAGCAGCTTTTGGGAGGTCACCGTGTCCCTTTACATCAACAGTTTTCTGTTAGGAGTGAGTGACCTTCCAGATAAGGTTGACTTGGTTGGCTCTTGTGAAAACACTGTCTGTGTAAAAACATTGCAACATAGTTTCCCACAACCTTTTCATGTTGCAAACACTGAAACTCAGTTCTGTTCTGAATCTGATAGGAAAGGAAATTGCACAAGCGTGGTTGTTGTAAACATTAACTGTCGGAGATAGCATCTATCAAATGTTCTATAAAACATTTTACTTTCTTTAACCCCTTTCATTTTGATGATTTATTTTGCACTTGGTGAAAGCATCTTGATTCTGCTCCTAAGCATTTTTCAGTGCAGGTTTTATGAGACGTTTGCACAGCGCAGCAGCTTGTAAATATGAATGTTTTTGTAATATTGTTTATTATTGTTTGATTCCAGATCAACCAGCACAGGAGGCTGACCAGAGCTCAGTCTCACCACGGCTCAGAGGAGGAGAAGAAGAGGAGGAAGATACTGGCCAGGAAGGTTAGCAACAGACAGACAGACAGACAGACAGACAGACAGACACACACACACACACGCTCACGCACACACGCACACACCGGTTTGGGATGTGTTCATCTCAAAATCATTATTAGTTTGTTCTCCCAGAAATTGTAGCAACTTTTAGCCCTGCATACCTTTTTAATTTGAACTATCAAAAAAGTATTTAGTCTTGAAAAGCTTTTTTAAGTTTGAGTGACAGTGATATTCTTTCTTTGATGAATTCAGGCATCTCCATAGAACAGATAAATGTAGTTCTTTATTTAAATGATGCATTACTTTCCTTTCCTTTACTCAAACAATATCAGTGGAAGCATCAAACCCAGATTTTATCATTAGAAAAGTAGAAATGTTCTAAGTGTTTTAGATTGAGCACAGCGGTGTGTAACTGTTTCAAACATCATCACATCCTAAAAACCATTTGGGTGCCATATGATGAAAAAATTGGGTTTGGATATATTGTTGTACAGTTTTGGCATATGGAATATTTTACCTGAGTCGTTCTGCTACCTGTGTCTTGGCGTTGTTCTATGAATTATGAAAAAGTATTTGGACCCCATTGGAAAAAAAATAAATAAAAAATAGGTTAGTACCTTTTGTAGTTTTACATTCTGATAAGGAGGACAGGATAATTACTCTGACATTTTTCTGAGTCTACAAACAGGTTTAAATTATCTCTTTTATAACAGACACTATGAACACATGTCACATACTGAACATACTGTATAGATCAGACCCAGTATACATATACACTATACATATCCAGGTGTCACGCCATCAAGAGGTCTGATCAGTTTCTCATTGCACCACGTCAGCAGCTAAGAGCAGCTTCATCCTGTTTGGTTTGATTATGGCCGTAACAACCAAGGTCCTGATTTCTGTATTTTTTTCCCCAAAAATTAAAAAAAAGTATTAAATAGACCGAACAAGTTGTTAATGCAAAGAAAGATACCAGGCACAAAGAAGTTGGAAAATTAATGGAACATATTTCAGTTTTTGTAATGATTTCAATATTTATGTATTGTATTTTTCGCATTTTCTCAATAAACATTTTCAGTTTTTTTGCAGTAGTGTTTTTCCCCAGTAAAATTAACAAAATAAGTAGGAGATGAGAGCAGAATGAACTAAGCCTAAATGTTGCAACTAAATAGGAAAACTTTAAAGTTTTCAGACTTTAATTCTTTGTTCCACTAGTTTTCAAAGAGTGGTACATTTTGTGTGAGCAAAGTGATTAATGTTAGCTCAAACTGTAACGTCTGAAACAATGTTGTGTTTTTGTCATTGCAGAAGTCCAGACAGTCGGCTTATGAGAATGAAGAAGACATCTCCGTCAGAAACAACAATAACTCGGGTGAGTCACTCACTGCTGTCACTGTCGCCAAGTTCTTTTCTTTCTTCATTTTTTCTCTCAGTTAAGATCGTTGCTGTTGGTGATTTCTGTCTTGTTGTTTGTCTTCAGGTTCTGGAGCCAGTTCCCCTCCAACGTGCCCGTCCTCCCCCACCCCCCCATCCACCACAGGTATGTCCGTCTGACTGTATGTCTATATGTGTTTTACTCTTGGTTTCTCTCTCTCTTTCTCTCTCTCTCTCTCTCTCTCTCTCTCACTCTGTTTCTTAATCTCCCTCTCTCTCTCTCTGTCTGTCTGTCTGTCTCTTTCTCTCCCTGTCTCTCTCTTCCTCTCCCTCTCTCTCTCTCTTGTCACTCTCTCTCTCTCTTACTTTCTCTCTCTCTCTGTTGGGGAAAGTGTGGGACGTCTTGTGTAGCACTTCTTCCTTTGTGGTGAGACTCTACTGGAGCTGATATGGGACTCGGCGCGCTGCTCGGATCAATAACAGCATCGTCAACATTAACCTGGATTTTCTGACCTGAAGTTTCATTCTGCCTTGTAATCTGCATGTGTGATTCTGAAGTCTAAATCATTTGACTTGAGCTGTCTGTCTGTCTTTCTCTTCTCTCATCATGTGATTACCTGGTTTTCAGACAGGTATACGTCTCTCTGCTATTGTAGTCACAAGTGTCTTATTCACCTCTTTATGTCTCTAGCTAGCTACACGCAGGGCGGGAAACAAAGATGTTTAATTTTATATTTAAGAACATTTCTGTCGATATCCCAAAATGGTATTATTGTCAACAAATCCCATGAAAAAAAACAATGACGTATTAAAATATATTTTTATTATAATCATAATGTTGAGTGAGTATCTCCAGTAGCAGATGTACATGGTCTTAACTTGTGTTTTTTTTAATAGTTTTTGTACAACAGTTTAGCTATTAGATAAATTATTTTCATGGGATTTTTTTTGACAATAAGAAAAATACGGATTATCACCAGAATTCACTTTTAAAGGTGCAGTGTGTAGTATTGGAGTATTTTAGGGTCATAGTGGTGAAAATTTTAGATTGCAACGCGCTATCTCTACCCCTCCCTTTGGGAGAATGTGCAGAAGCTATGGTGGCCTTCAAGGACAAGAAGCTAGTTACTAAAGAAAGACATCATCCACCACTGCCTCCAGTCTTTCCACAATATCAAGTGATATTGGTGAATATGTATTTAGTAATTTATTCTATAGTACTAATTCCTCTTCCAACAGCTGATTTCCGACGCATTCCTATGTAGATATAAAAGGCTCAGTCTAAGATAATAAAAAAAAATCTATTTTCAAGCGATTATACACTAATTATATCAAACTCATAAACAATAGTATATTCCATTTCTACCAAGTATTTTCTGGGTTACCTTGTACACACTGCACCTTTATATGTTTTGACAACATGCTCACACCATTGCAGCATCAGTTTCCTCTCCTGGTATTAGTGTCTCCTCTCCTTGTCTCCTTTCTCCTTGTTTCCTTCTTTAGCCTCCTCTCCTCTTTGTCTTGCTGGTTAAACAGTGTCAGTGCTGAATGGTCCAATGAACAGTAAACTGTCATCTCTCTCTCTCTCTCTCTCCTCTCTGTCTCTCCGTGCTGTCTCCACCATAGAGCATGCTCCATTCTGACCGTGTCGTTGGGTAAAGTAAACAGTTTATAATGATAATGATAATGGTCCCTGGTGGTTTTTAAAGCTGTCGTACACCTTGGCCTCCCAGCAAGATCCAGGTCTCAGTGTTCGCACTAAGGCTTATGATCTCAAGAAATACCGAAATAGACTTTATTATTATTTTAAATATTCAAAGTCAAAAGAGTAAAAGTGTTTTCTTAGTGTCAGTTCTGATATATGCAAGACATACATCAGAATTTAAATGGCGTTTATCTCTGACCCACGGTGCAATTGGAACGATAAAAAAGATATATAGAGTAGGATAAACATAAACAATAATTACATTAGATAAATTCTAAATACTATATACTAAGTAGTGTGTAGTAGTCTATCCAATATGGACAGCTGCAAAGGGTTAAAATGACAGCGTCTGTAAACTTATATGCCGTACCCTGAAGAAAGGTAAATATGAGTAGGTGCTTTCCAGACTCAGATAAGTGTTGTAACTTGTTTCAGAAGGTTTTTCTGTCAGATTTATTGACACAAAACAATCACATTGTCGCTTAATTGAGACTCGATATCTGTGGCTGATACTGGTATTTATATTTGGGAGTTCAAAAATTCTGATAACAAAAATATCAGCCAATAGTTATCGTTTTTTTTTAAAAGTGAACAACATAGGGTAAAACTTGATACAGATCCTTAAGATTTTCAAATATTTCTTGTTTTGTATGAGCAGGTCATTTTACAGTGTATCGACCTAAATAAGCTTATGGCTTAGTTAGTGCTCTCTGGTGGATATATTGGGCAATGGTGATTCATTCAACCATCTCCACCTCAAATTTACGCAGTGATGCCTAACATTGCTTCTTTGACTAAACTTCAGGATTTTGGTTAAATATGTGCAAATCATGTATATAATGGTTAATCCGAAAAATGTCTTCTTTAAACGGTTGGCAAGTTTTATTTATACAGCACAATTCAGACACAAGGCTTTGAGTGAGATCCAAAACTAATTCATCTTTTAACGGACTATTCGCTGCTTGCCTGGAACAAGGTGTACGAACTATCTTTATAAAACCCTCACAATCTGCAATGAAGCCCAAACCCTCACACCCAGTGCAGCTCCCCCAGGCTCCGACCATAGACTGTCTATGGGTCAGACCTGATGTTCTCATTGGAGATTGTGATCTGTTGGTTCTGTCCGTCCGCCTGGTCACTCAGTTGCAGCATGTCTGTCTGTCTGTCTGTCTGTCTGTCTGTCTGTCTGTCTGTCTGTCTGTCTGTCTGTTTGTTTTGATTCATCTGCTTATGTGTCTGTGTTTGGGACGGGTGGCAAAGTGAGGATGCTTTTTGGGTCATAAACTTTAAAGCCTGTTTTCCTTTACATTACTGGTACCGGTACTCTACTCTACTCGCCTTTTGGTATCAAATACTTTTTTTACGTATCGTTTTCCATTACAGGAGAATATCCATGATTCAATGCGAAAATACACGTCGCTTCAAGTGACGTGTGTTGTCACATTGATGGTTGTACTGGGTACAGTTTTTGAAAAGACAGTAGAGAAAAACCTGGAGAGGCAGCAAGCTCAGTAACTGCGACTGCTTCAGTATCTTAGCTGTTTGTTGTACAGAATAGGGTGCCACAAAAAAAAAATAAGTTAGGGGTCCGCACATTGATGACATAATGGAATTGACGATTCTCATTAACCGGATGTGTCCAGCAATAATAAAAACAAACTCAATAGCTCTTGCTGCATGAACTCTTGGGAAAACAAGCTGCTGTCATGATAATTGTTGTTCCTTTTTATTCATCTATACTTGCAATGACAAGTATATATGACCCCTTAAGGATGCATACTGCACGTTGGAAAGGTGTTTAAATGAAATAAGAATTAGACAGTGGAGGACCAAATTTGATATTACTATAGGCACTAGAGTAAAATATCCTATTATTTCAAATTGTACATAGATTTATTAAAATGTTATTATATGAAGGTGTTGCATGTGCATTCTTACAGCCCACTCAGCAAATGGCTTATACAAGAAGCTTTGCATGTGTTTTAAGCATTATAGAACATTGAACATTGCGCTGCGGGGACGTAACTGAAGTGTCATCTGGATGTGACATGAAAACTTACTAGCCGTTACCGTGGCTGCATAACATAATGAAAGTCAGTTCCGCGGCCATCTTGGAGTAGATCAGTCACCACTGCAGTCTTTAGTGATTCTGCAATTATTAAATTATTAAGAAAAGGGGGCGCTCCTGGCCCAGTGGTCAGAGCCTCACCCCCCTGGCCCAGGCCCCAAAGTGCTTAAAAAAGAAAAGAAAATATTCAGAAAAATTATAAAAATGTTATGTTCATGCTGTTGTTAACCAGTGTAGACAGGTTATTCCACTGAACATACCAACTTCAAACATGTCTATTGTCTCCTGCAGTGACGTGTTCCTCCAGGTTCGCTTACATCCATTTAACTGTTGGTTGTCTTTTCATTATGTCGAAGATAATTATTGTTATTTGAAAATAATTCACAGTGTAGTCAGGAACAAAGAGGAGGTGGTGGGCGCCAGACGCAGCTTTTTTGTCTCAGCTTTACCCTCATGTTGAGCTCCCAAAACGTTTTGCTTTTCTGCCTCTGATCGCTGGGTTACATCATGGTTACATTCAGCTTGGGAGGCAAAATGGCAGAAAGAAATGTACCAGGTTTGGGTTCAATTCACCATCCGTTTACTTTGTTGATCAAAGTGATTTGATTAAGCAGGTGAAATGGAATGGACTTCAGTCTGGAAAATAAAGAAACGACTACAATTCCCAGAAGGCATTGCTGTAAGAATCATCCAATCTGAGAGCATTAGAATATGTGTCTGTGTAGCTAAAGGTGAAGTTAGAGGTATTTTGTACCTAAACTTTGGGTTAAAAGCAAACTGATGGTGGATTGAGTTCAGCATGGACACTACGTCACATAACATGCAGATGCTGGATAAACTCCTTTTTATTAAAAGAGTGCTTTGTATTTCTGAAAATCTACAATACATACCGGTACAATTTATATATATAAAAGTAATACAAAAATTATAATTAAAATCTAGTGCTACCACGTTATTTTAAGTCAGCCTTTATAAATGATTTATTGGAACTTATAGCTTTAATTATGGTTTATAAATCATGTACTAATACTTTTTTAAATTGGGTTTTAGCGAATAATTACAACAGAGGTTGAGATTCCAGGTATGTATTTAGAAGAAAGAAAAAAAAAACATTTTGTGGTGAACAGCCTCCGCTCCTGTAGATGTCGCAGTGCGGCTAGTTTCCTCATATTGCGTTGTGCAAAACAGCAAAACTAAAGCAGACCCTTCCTAAGACAAATCCGAATATCACAATATGCATGGCGATGTATCATATCATGACCCATGTATCGTGATGCGCATCGTATCCTGAAGCCTTTGCCAATCCCCACTGAGCTTGAGTCGTAACTGCCATTAACCGGTGTTGTAATTCTGTCTCTAACAAGTTCAACGTTTCTCTCTTTCATCCAGGAGCACAGACCACTCCTCCTCCCCCACCACCACCACCTCCCCCCCCTCCCATGCTGGACTGTCCCCCCGGGCCACCCCCTCTCGCTCCCTCTGACGGGGCGGGCGGCGGACGCACTGCCCTGCTCAGCTCCATCCAGGGCTTCAGTAAAGGCAAACTGAAGAAAGCCCAAACCACCGACCACAGCAAACCCATCATCTGACCCTTGTAAAACCATCGCAAACCATCGCCAACGCAACCGTCGCTACGACAACACCACTGACCCGCTGGTTCTGCACTGTGGTCTGCACGGGCTCACGACGCCGCCCCCCCCCCCGACATGTGAAAAAGAATCACTAACAAAAAGAGAAGAAAAAGAGTCACAAGAACCATTTTTTTTTTTTTGCTATTTCTGCTTTTTTCTTGCTTTTTGAATTTTACAAATCTGTTGCTGTGGTAGGAGAGAGTGGAGGACGTGTGGACAATCGTCTGGACAATCCTGAGGCCCCTGAAGGTTTGTCTTCTCTGACAGACACCAGACAAGAGGTAGAACAAGCTGGTGAACTTAAACTGAGTCTGTTGAGCTGCTGCTGCTGCTGGCTTCTTCTCTGCGCTAAAAGCTTGTGAGAGAGGCGATTGAACGTTTTGGAATTTGATATTTATTTTTTTTTGCAACTGAGGATGCTTGGAAGAAGTTAGGAAATTGAATTTCCTGGATCCAAAACTCTTAACATCAGTGCTTCAGCTTTCCCATTATGAAATCATTTGTGTCCTTCTGACGTCTGTTCGAAGACAGATTCTAGAAAAACTACGTAACAAAACATCACCACCATCAATTCATTTATGTCTAACTTAACTTCCGAAAACACGATTTAAAAAAAAAAAAAAAAAAAAAAAAGTGTAGAATATATAGATAAAAATCAACTTCTCGATAGAATTTTTCTAGAGATGTTTATGCATCTTATGACAAGAAAGAAAAAGTCAGGTCACCGTTTTTCATCTGTAACAAGTTTAAACATTGTTACTGAATTGGAAGATTTCATTTTACTTGTTTTAAGGAAATTAGATAAAAATTACCCAAATAGAGCAATGTTTGTTGCAGTGTATGAAACCACTAAGTGGGATCACACCGTCCGTTTGGTTTGAACCCGAGGGCTTCCTTTGATACATTTTGTGCAATTAATTCATAAGTTAGAGATTTTGTCGGTAGTCAAACCATGACATGGCTCCCTAAGTCCCAACTCCACTGTCTTCTGTTTATCCCAATCCTCCCAATTATCACATAACCGAAGCGGATGGAAACGCACATTAATCCTCATTTTCTTTTGCCATTTTTTTGCCAAAATGTGGTTAAAATGTGGGATTCGTTTGGATGTAAAACAATCTCATTATACACTTTCTAACATCCTACTGTCTATATTTACTAATACTGGAAGAATTAAGATCTCAACGTGGCTGCTGAAGGGGGCAGAATATAAGTGTAGGGCATGTGCCACTATGGCTAGCGCAGCCACTCTCTCCATTGGAAGTAAAGGCCTCGCTGTACGCGAAGTCAAACCTGCACTTTTGATGTTAGAGACTCTCGGATCAGAGCAACATAGCCACGATCCGTTTGAGCTCTGATTGTATTGAGGGTCTGAAATTAATCTAACAGCAAAAGAAATTTAAAATTATAAAAATAGATTATATATCTTATGTGAGATTTGGATGGTTCTGGTTCTCTGCACCAGAATAAAACAATCATTTCACGATTGTTCAAAAAATCCATACTGCTGCTTAGCATTTTTTTAGTCAACTCCATCAGTCAACATTTAGTCAACTAACAATCTTATTAGTTTTAATCAACTGTAGATTGTTAAAAAACCTGCCTGTTAAACAGCCACTACTAGTGTTGCAACAAATGGAAAACTTCAAAAGGAAAAATAAATAAAAATTAATTTAATGTATAACAACTCCTGCCATGACGCTGGTGCATAAAGCAGTGCTACCCTCCACATAGCTCCGTTAACCTTCATTTAGCGGCCGAAGGTCAAAGGTTAATTTCAGATCCTTATTGTGTTGATTCCTGTTATTTTTTTAAGTGTTTTGCTTCTGTTGTATGTAAATGTTTGTCGTCGTCCCAGAGTTGAGATTCTTATATTTTATTGTGCCATATGGATCAGTGTGCCTATTGAAATCTGAATGTGTTTTTTGTTTGTTAAAATATTGCATGTGACAATATCTGTAACTAGATCTGCGGTATGTTTAAAGCTCTGTCTGATGAGGATCAACACTTTAGCACACAGCATGGTATAATGTGGCGATTGGCATTAAATAAACTAAGGATTATTATCTCATGATAGGTTTTGTCCATAAAATCCCTGATCTGTGATTCTCTCATATAGTTTTCCAGAACCCAAGTTGAAATCTTCACACGTCTTATATCGTCCTAGCAACAGGCCAGAAACCAAAATATTCAATTTACAATTAAATTTAAAGAGAGAAAAAAAAACGGAAATCATTACATAGCAGAAGATTAAACAATTTTTTTTGTAAAAGATCGAAAAAAGTAAGATGATTTTTTTTTTCTGCCTTGAACTAAAATCATCAATTGAGTAATTGTAAAAGCAATGAAAAGTAATAATGTGTTACAATGAAAGCAGAATTAACAAGACGTCCGTGATCACTGTGTGCTAAAGTGTTGGCCTGTGTGACGGACAGAGCTGCTATACTGTAGCAGATGTTGTTGTGAGTCTTATAGTTGAATCCCAATGACTCTGATCTACACAATCCAAGTTTTAGCGCTCGGAGCGTTTCGTTTCATATGAACTGCTCTTATGCTCAAATGGTTTTGTTTTAAGTATTCAGTGCAATCCGGTCCAATGCGATGGTCTTCTTCACTTCTTTGAAGGGTCATTCAATTGTGTATGAATGTTTTTTCTCTGTAGCACTTTACCCGTGTGGGGTGGAAGACATGTCCAGAGTTATTATTGTGTCAAATAGAGAATTTGTGAAAAAATAAAGTTCAAGATATGCCGCTGAATTAACAGAGAATTGTATGAAAACAACTGTCCAACATTAAGGTCATTTACAGTTTCCACGCACAAGCTGAAGCAAATGTTAGTGACACACGCACACCTCTCGGATAAAAGATATATACGGATAAAAGATATATACGATTAAAGCTGGGGTATATGATTTCTGATCAGTCAAAGTTAACATGAGCTGCACACTTTGACCAATCAGAGCGGGGCTCCGATTCTCCGTTCTTATTGGCTGTTGGGACTGTCCATTCACTTTGGCACGACTTTGTTGGTGTAGAACGTGTCAAGGAAGGGCCATAGGGAACAAGTGGAGCAGTTGAGGTATTTGGATTCGAATCTCTATCCCAACTGCCATTTTCTCCCCAAATGCTCCACCCCAGCTTTAATACAGAAGGAAAATGACCCTCCTGATCATCAATACTGAAATAAAATACATCTAGCAAGTCTGCTGTGATGTGATGACAACTGTATCAACCAAATTAACTTGATTAAATAATTTTTGAGGAAAATTAATAGTAGGTTGTTCATTATTGCAAAAGATTTGTGGGAGCTGCTTTAACTTAAAATACATTTTAATGCAAAAAAATTAATACAATATCATTACATTCTTTTGCTCAAAGAAGAATCAATGTCCACTACAAGGGACAGATCATTCAAAAAATAATATATACATATATAAATATTTTTTCAGATACTTTCAACCACTGTACTTCAATTATCTAAAATAAATTGATTCTAAATATCAGTACGTTTCCAACTGGGTGTCATGATGTTATTGGCGTGGTGGTATGGCCGTGTCATCAGTGCTTCAACTATCAAAAGCTTCCAACACTTTTTTGTGAACATTAAAGTCAGACACAGTCAATGAGAGGACACGAAGCCAGGTTTGTCTTTTACCCATATACCCTATTTTTATTTTTATCATGCAAAGAAACAACAGCATAGTAAAGATGATACAGCAGAACAGCATATCTCAGTATCTTTCAGGCCACAGTTTACGCTCAGTAAGTCTTTATTTTAGATCTTAAAGTGGAATCTATTTATAGACATCGTTGTTAATGTGGCGTTCATTTTCAAATCACTGATCCCCACTGATGATATGAACCTTCTTGTAACACTAAAGAACTTTTCCTCAGCGATTGAAACTGGACTGATTTCAAGCTGACAAAGCTGTCTGTGACGAATAAGAAATAATTATATAATAATAAAGTTGTACTGATGATGTAGCTTGAGTCAGGACATGGTTAGCTTAGCATAAATCCTCAATGCGTGGATATAATGGCAATCTGGGCCGTGTTTAAAAATACACCTAGCATCACCTAAATCTCCTTATTAACCATTTGTATTGTGTTTGTATAGTCTATTAATATAGGAACCAAAAAAAATGTTTAAGTATTTTTTTCTATATGCACTTCAAGAAAAAAAGTCGAAACATTGAAAATTAAGTTGAAAGTTGAACATATGGTTTTCTGCAAAAAAGTAAGTTGTAGTCTATAGTCTTATTTGCAAAGATGCATTTTCAATCATATTTCATTACATTTTATTTAGCTGTCACTTTTATCCACTTCCAGTAAGTGCATTCAACCAATCTCAGAACAAAAGGAATTGCGTAAGTATTATCGCTTTAAATAAACCAAACTCCAAAGTGCCAAATGTATGTGCTACATTTCTGCCTTTTTTATTTTTTTATTTTTTTTTGTATCATCTGCCTAGTCAAGGTTTAAGGCTAATAGGGTAGTTCGAATCTCTCAACAAATTTCCAACTTTACTGCATTCTTGAACTCTTGAGTTTATTCTAGCGTGTCAAACGTTTTCTCGACATTTAAATTCTTTCTTGAAGTGCATAGTGAAAAAATAACGGCCTCTATTTTTTCTCATCACTGTCATTACGTGTTATATTTGTAAATCAATGTACAACTTTCACCAAAGTAGAATAAGAAGAGTGAAAAGTAGGAATCAAAGAATCAGTCCCTCCAGGAAATCACCGGTTCAACCAAGCCCTTCATTACGTTTAACCATTTTTTCTAGTCTTTAAATTAATTAATATATTTCTTAAAAGGTCCAAATTTAAAAATACTTGCAAATTTCAAGTAGCTACTCTAAATTATCACAATAATTATATCAAAATCGGTACGAGATCCTAGAGGGAGTGTAAGAGGATACAACACTTCTCCTGTGCTGATAACTGTTTTATCAAGGTATGCGCAGAATTCACAGAATAACTTTTATTTATTTAAAAAAAAATGGTGATTCTGGAGAATGCTTGTTGTCAAAATCACATTTTAGATTTTTTTTTTTCAGTGCTCACACAGTACGGACAGGTAGCGGATTGTGAGGAGATATTCACTGATTTTGATAGAAAAGGGATTCTGACAACAAGCGTTCTCCAGAATCACTGACTGCACCTTTAATGCATTGTTATATCAAGGTACGCGGCGTAACATAATTACTTTTATTTATTATTTATTTTAACTATTTTGTGCTGCTTTTTTAGTTTATTTAATGTTTGAATCACTGAGGAAAACAGCAAGACATTTCAGGGTCACTCCGTCAACATTGGCTTTTGTATGTTGGTGAGAAATGATCCACTATAATTTATAATAATATAATTTAATATTCACATTTAAATTATATGACTGATGCCTTCGTTTAGACAGTTGATGGTTTTGTGACCTGCATATTAAAGGTGGAGTCAGTGAGTCTGGAGTATGCTTGTTGTCAAAATCAGATTTTTGATTTTTTTTTTCAGCGCTCACACAGTACAGACAGGTAGCGGATCGTGAGGAGATATTCACTGATTTTGACGACAAGCGTTCTCCAGAATCACTGACTCCACCTTTAATTCAGATGAGGAACCAGACTAAACAATCAATTGAGAGAATTAAGAATCCCTAAAACTTGGTCATGACAATTCTGTGTGCTACACAACAATGCTAACTGAGTTGATCTGTTCAGGAGATGGTCAGAAGAAGAAGAAGATATCCAGGCGAACATTCTCATGATCAGGAATCATTCTGGAGGTCCAAGTCACCATGGAAACAACCTGAAAGTTAACAGCATATTCAGTATAATTTGGAGAAGGAATGACAATTGCCCTGCGTTCCAATCCCCATACTTCAATACTAGTAAGTATGCCAGAAAAAGATGTAGGATGTCCCAATACATGCACATCAATTGTAGTATGCTGAAAATACCTAGATGCCCCTCTAACTCCAATAGCATTTTGGAGTATTCGTCTTTATTCTTGACATTTCTTTACATAATGAAAAAATAATAATTCTTATCTGATTTTTTTTCTCTCCTGTGGCCTTAAAACTTTTCTGTACTTTAGTATGTAGTATAGTAAAAAGAAAAAGCATGTGATTTGGAATGCAGGGTTAGTTTTTGCTCATTATAAACTTGGAAGTCTTCTTAAAAGCAGAGATATGTCTTACCTAGTAACCCCAGACCATGGTCACAGTGACGGGATGTTCATTTTCATATTTATTCATGAGAGATCTGCGTCTCCTTGAAGCCTGGTTACAGTTCTGGGTTAAAGTGGAAGACAGACGGAGAAAGTTTTAGGGTTCAGTCAGAAATAAAACTCAAACTATTGAACTAAATTTAAGGATTATATTTAGCCAAACTAGTCTTGTCGCTCTCTGATAGCAATGCTGGTTGGGTCATTACTTTGTGTTCCTTTGATTTGGGTCTGTCCTGGTTTGACCCCATTTGTTCCAAAGGAGGAAAATCGAAGGTTAGATCTTAAGGCTAGATCACACAATGATATTAAAGTGGCTACAAGGAACTTTCAGTTTTTGTTGATTCTAGCGGCACCTTTGGACAAAAGCGGTAGTGTTTTTACTACACCAGCTTTAGTTCCTGGGTGAGTGTACCAATGACAAAGGCATTAAGAAAAACTATACAAAAATAGCATTCTTTGCACTGATGGTCTCGTTTGCTGTTACATGTCATTTATGATCATCAGAGGAAAAATTACACTGTTTCTTGTAGTCAATAAGTCAAGGGCCTCCCCGTAAACTACCGACTTAATAGTAGTTTGCCCTTTCCCATTTCAAATTCACAATGCCCTTATGCACAAAGCCAGTTCATCAACAAATCCCTTCCGTCTGGTTTCAAAATCCGAGAAGGCAATAGCAGCAGATTAACAACCATGGTTTTGGACTTTAATGTCCAGCTATTGAATGTATTTATATTATCATTCCTGTGTGAGTGTTTTTGCGGGAGTACCTGGACACAGGAGTTGCCATCCTTGGGACACAGGACCAGTCTGCAGTGCATGTAGACCTCTGGATTCGTCCCCATGAACTTGAACATCTGGAGGGAGAAGTAGTTGGATGCTCCCTCTCCGTTGCTCTCCATCATGACCGTTTTGTCAGCAGGGTTTGGACAGCTGGTCAGAAAACAAGAAAACACACAAACACATTAAGCGTCTTTGAGTGACCTCCAAAAAAGCGCTATATAAATCTTATAAATTATTATTATTATTAATTATATATATATATATACGTATAGATATCAACTGCAGATAGTTTGTTACTTTGTTTAATAGCATTTATCATATCCTCCCATGAAACCTTAATCCTTTCAAATCCCTAAATGAACCCACTAAGGTTTACATTGTTAAAGTGGCTAATGGCTATGGTGAGGGACTTCCAGGTTGCGTTCCGAATCGCATACTTTCTACTACATAGTTTGTAGAAAGAAGATTTAGGATGTCCCGATTATTGTGGCCAGATTTAGGATGGTTAGAAGTACCCGGATGTCCTACTTCATGCGGCCAAGATTGTTAGTGTTGAAAATTGCATCCTATTTGGGCAATTCTGACCCACAATCCAGTGCGCACGTGAAGTGACGTCACATCGACGAAGCCTCCATATGAAAACAAACAGGGATGCGACGGAAATAAAAGCAAGAGGCAAGATCAAGGCGCAATGTTATGATGAAATTTGAGAGTATTGTATGTCCCAATAGTATGCCTACCGCATCCTAACTAGATTCTTTTTATCGTCGGATGTAGTATGTAGAATAGAAAAAAGAAAGAGTATGCGATTTGGAACGCAACCTCAGTTTTTGTTGATTGTAGGGCCCCCTTTGGATAAAAGCGGTGGTGTTTCATAAACATTTAAGAGTCGTAAAAAACAGAACCTGAGAGTTCCTCTTTATTTATTTTTGTAAGATTATTTTTGGGCATTTTTGCTTTTTATTTGACAGCGTGGATAGACAGATATGAAACAGGGTAGAGAGGGGAATGACATGCAGAGTACGACCACGGGCTGGATTCAAACCAGTGCTCTGCTGCGACTGAAGACTGAGCCTCTATGCGCAGGGCGCTCTTACCATTACACCACAAGCGTCCCCTCTTAGTCACCTTAATGTAGAAATATCGAATTGAGAAAAAGTGTGAGCTAAGCTGTATGGGTCTCTTAGGTCACATATTATGCTAAATGCACTTTTTAAATGTGTTCTAACATATCCATGGGTCCACGGTGTGCCTAGAGACTGCCAAACTATTTTAAAAAATAACAATCTCTCATTTTCTCACTCTCCCCCTTTCTGAAACCCCCACCCCTCCCCCCACCCAATATACTCCAGTCAGAATTCTCCTCGTTTCTGACCTCAAAAACTGGAAAGCCAGAAGCTTCCACTGTGCAGCCCACACCCCTATTTCTTATTGGTCCACGGCCCTGACAGACAGAGGGCGAGGCGTATCTGGCTTCGCTTCCGGACAGGGGGCGGGGGGAGCTCAAAGATTGTATATTTACGAGGGGAGCTGCAGCTCTTTTAAAAAAATAGGCCATTGTGAGATTAGCTGAACATCAGCATAGTACAATAAATTATCTGAAAGTTTTTTTCAGCAAACAATTAAAGAAAAACGTATTAGGGACCACTAAGACCATATAATATGGTGTATAATAGTACCGAAAAGTGTATAATATGGGAGCTTTAAACACAACTAACGTGGGGGGTTGCTATCGGCTCAGTCCCTATCGCAGTGTTCGCATGTTTGAATCCGACCCTGGCCATTTACTGCATGTCATCCCATTCTCTCCCCATTTCAACTCTGTCTCTCTACCTCTGTCAAATAAAGTTAATAAATGTATTTTAGAAACCCCCCCCCCCCCCCTCGAATTCCGCCTGGGTCAGTTCTCTGCATGTCATTCCCCTCTCTGCCCCATTTCACCTCTGTCTCTACAAGCTGTCTAATAAAGCAAAAATACTCAAAAGATATCTAAAAAAAAATTAAAAAATAACTTAAGTGTCTCTCACCCATTGATGATGAGGTCATAACTCAGGCTGGTGTTGGGCGACGGTTGGTTGGTAGCGAAGCAGGACTTTGTCACCAGGGCAACCATGCTATCATCCAGGGGACTGGCCTTCAGCTCAAACCAGACCCTCTGGTTGAGTTCCAGCATGGTGGTTTTGTTCACAGTTTGTGTACGTTCCCTGTCTGTGAAGGCCTTCAACGACACAGTGTAATTCCAAACTCCAGTTGTGACATACGCCACCGAATTATTACTAAAGGAACACACACACAATAACGCAAAGACACACACGCATAAACACTTTTAATATAACTTATATAACTAAAACAATAATAAATATATGACTTAATGTATGTGATCATATGGATTTTGACTGAATTTAAAAAATATTGTCAGGTTTCATAAATTATCATTTTAATGGATTCTGACAACCAAATGTTTAATTGTTATCGGGGATCTTTTCAGGACAAAATGTAATGATATTTGAGATATTAGTATTCAAAACAGATTTGGGTTGTTACACCTCAAATTCAATGGGATTAATACAATATTACATATCATTTATATCACATTATGTATACGATATGTTCTGCTAGACCAACAGGTAGAGGAGATATGTTTTAATTATGGGGAAAAAATCCACAATTATACACTTTTTTGTCTTGCATGTACTGTGCCAAAAATATCTTGTTTAACCCTCTACACCCAACAACACACACACACCTGCTGCTGCCACTTTTAAATTGGATGTCCATTGAGAAATCGATGTCTATATCCGGAATAACAAAGGGACAAGTCAAGCCCAAAATTTCCTCATCGGTGGTCTCCAGCATGACGCCATTTTTGTTGACAAGTTGCTTTTCGTCGTTCATCTGAAAAGTTGCAGGGAGTCCGACATTGTTACTGCAGAAAACATAATGATTACCGTGACCAACCCTAACCCTACCCCGCCACTGTTATCCATTGGAATCAATGCACTCACTCACTCACTAACACTCACTCACTCACTCACTCACTCACTCACTCACTCACTCACTCACTCACTCACTCACTCACTCACACACACACACACACACACACACACACACACACACACACACACACACACACACACACACACACACACACACACACACACACACACACACACACACACACACACACACACACACACTCTACCCCGTCAATGGGGTAGGTTGTAACAACGGTACACATTGTATTTGTCGTAATCTCACAAATTCCGTCATATATAGTTGAGGAAATTTATATGGTTAATGGTTGCCACTTGTATTAGATAAATATGGGTACTTTGCCTAAAAGGTCCAGAACTGCAGCTTTAAAAAGATGGTAATTTTAGGTGCTGAAGAAAAAAGTGTTACAACCATACCTTGTCTCCCCCACAAGAAGCCCAGGGCCAACAGACAACAGACTGGTGGACACTTACCTTAACCAGCGTCCCACATGGGTTCTTGTCCGTGGCCAAGCCTAGAGTGAACATGTGGGTCACGTTGTCCATCTCCCCTTTACAGGTGCTGTCGTACAGGTGTAGGTCGGAGTAACTGATGCCACTCTCCTCCAGGAGACAACCGTACATAGCAACCGACGGGTAGTTATCATTGCACTCCACCGCGTCAGCTGTACACCGTGAAGGCACAGTGAAACACACAGGCAACATTGACAGAAACTAAAGATAAGTTATCTTTATTAATCAATTAACACGAGGCACGTTGAAATTCGTCTTTTCGCACATACCTTATCAAGTTACCACACTTCAACAAGGGGTAGCCTATGTAAACAAAGGGGTCCCACCATAGCTAGCAACATACATTACAGAGCCTAGACTGCGTAGTCCTATTCAAATTGTAATTTTTTCAACATGTGGAGATATTTACATATTTTTACATAAAGTGATTTGGCTAACCAGCGTTCTCCAGAATCGATGATTCAACCTTTAGTAAAATATATAATTTGTTCAAAATGTCGCAGTAGGTTTTGACTTTACACTCATTGAACCGCAGAGGAATATAATAATGTTCTTGTACATCAGACGTCTTTCTTACCCATACTGTTGTTTGATCTGTACGGCGAGGCGAAGATTGCCCGACAGTGGCAACGGGTTTCATTGCTGTTGCTCTTCTCACCGCAAAACTCATGAGCGCTACAGTAACGGTCCTGACAGAAGGCCTGAGGTTCTGAAGCTACAGAGAGAGAGAGCCAGAGAGAGAGAGAGAGAGAGAAGGAGAGAGACAGCGAGAGAGAGAGAGAGAAGGAGAAAGAGAGAGAGACAGAGAGGGAGAGAGGTTCGAGAAATTGTTGGCAAAACCAGCAGTATAACATGTTACACTGGATCTGCCTCATCATTGTAAAGGTGGAGTCAGTGATTTACAGTGACACACAGTACAGACAGGTAGCGGATTGTGAGGACATATTCACTGATTTGATTTTGACAATAAGCATTCTCCAGAATCAGTGACTCCACCTTTAAACGTCCCATCCCTTTCTTTGCATATCCTAACCATAGACTGTATATTCAGATCTTGACACTGATGGGAAGTCTTACAGCAGTTTGCCATCGACCTCCAGCTGTCCAGTGTGATGTTGTACAGGCTGCAGGCTCTGGCGTAGGCCTCCAGGAACTGACAGTCTAGCGCGTCCACCTCTGGATATTTGCACAAAGCATTGGTACAGGCGGTGACATGGGGGTCCGGTCCCACGGAGGCGTGACACGGGGTGAAGACAGAGTCCTTCAGGAGGTTACAGCTGCTCCAGCGAGGCAGAGAGAGAAGTGAAATGAAATCCAGTCAGAAGGGACAATTAGGAAAAGGTTAAAGGAGTCAGCCATTCAAAATACATTTTTCTCAAAATCACTTTTTGTCAAAACTAGTGAAAATCTCCTAATGCTGAGCTATGTGTTCATACTGAGCAGTGGCCCCCCCTTGTGGCTCAATGGTTGAAAAAGCGCGCTAAAGTGCCCTCAAGAGTGGTGAAAACGAGAGGAAATGCCTTATTTGCTGCCCTTTTCACGTGCAAAACATGATTGGGTGCCCTCTAGGATGCCCCTTCATACAATAAATGATGATGATGTGCCCTCTAGAACAAGAAAATTCGATGACGTGCCTTAATGAGTGCTCTTATAGTCCCTTTCTGCCCATCTGGTGCCCTGCCCTTCTAGTACCCTGATAGTGCCCTTCTAGTACCTTGATAGTGCTGTTCTAGTACCCTGATAGTGCCCTTCTAGTACCCTGATAGTGTCCTTCTGCCCGTCTGGTCCTTCTAGTACCCTGATAGTGCCCTTCTAGTACCCTGATAGTGCCCTTCTAGTACCCTGATAGTGTCCTTCTAGTACCCTGATAGTGCCCTTCTAGTACCCTGATAGTGTCCTTCTAGTACCCTGATAGTGCCCTTCTAGTACCCTGATAGTGTCCTTCTAGTACCCTGATAGTGCCCTTCTAGTACCCTGATAGTGTCCTTCTAGTACCCTGATAGTGCCCTTCTAGTACCCTGATAGTGCCCTTCTAGTACCCTGATAGTGCCCTTCTAGTACCCTGATAGTGCCCTTCTAGTACCCTGATAGTGCCCTTCTAGTACCCTGATAGTGTCCTTCTAGTACCCTGATAGTGCCCTTCTAGTACCCTGATAGTGCCCTTCTAGTACCCTGATAGTGCCCTTCTAGTACCCTGATAGTGTCCTTCTAGTACCCTGATAGTGCCCTTCTAGTACCCTGATAGTGCCCTTCTAGTACCCTGATAGTGTCCTTCTAGTACCCTGATAGTTTCCTTCTAGTACCCTGATAGTGCCGTTCTAGTGTCCTTCTGCCCGTCTGGTCCTTCTAGTACCCTGATAGTGTCCTTCTAGTACCCTGATAGTGCCCTTCTAGTACCCTGATAGTGCCCTTCTAGTGTCCTTCTGCCTGTCTGGTCCTTCTAGTACCCTGATAGTGTCCTTCTAGTGCCCTTCTGCCCGTCTGGTCCTTCTAGTGCCCTTCTCCCCATCTGGTGCCCTCCATGGTGGTGAAAATGAGAGAAAGTGCCTTATTGGCTGCCCTTTACATGTGAACAAAAATGATTGAGTGCCCTAGGTTGCCCCTCCATACAATAGGCCTAAATGATGATGATGTGTCCTCTGGAGCAAGAATATGGCAAACCGAAAAGATATGTTGCGGTACTCTAATGAGGTGCAGACGTTCCTCTCTTTGGTAGCCGACGAACGGGGAATGCGAAAGAGGCGTTGCTTTCATGTGGCGTCGCTATGACAAACAGCTTCATCGAGTGGTATTTAAATCTCTACTGGATAACAAAGCAAAAAGCGGATTAAGAGTATGTCCGTCCGTACCCATAGTGGAAAAGCGCAAATAGATGCCAAGTTAGAAAAACTTAATATTTTCAGTTTGCATAATCCATTTAAAATGTATATACATTTTTTGAATGTCAAGATCCGGTCCTCATTCAAGTGTAGGTCATTTCATGCAAGAGAGACGATAATAGTCAGCTATCACCTCAACATGAAGGAAAACTTCGATCAATATTTCCGTAGCTGGCTGTCAGCGGTCAAAGACTGTATGGTAGCGGCACATTGATTTTTCTCCAGTCTAATTTACTTAAATGTTAGTAAAGATGAAAGCAGCAAGGCATCCTCCCTTCTTAGGCTAAAATGTGAAAGTGCACATTGATGTGAACAACTCATTTTAGTGTTTATAAAGTCGCTAGAATTAGGGGAAACAGTGTCTTTGAAGCACATTTTCTTCTGGGGGGGGGGACCCCCAGACCCCCCGTTTAATTGTACGAGCCCAACAGTTTTTTTTTAACATCTACAAACACAGTGTTTGGTGTTTCGTTACATTACATTCCATTTAGCTGACGCTTTTATCCAAAGCAACTTCCTTTAAGTGCATTCAACAATGAGGGTACAAACTCAGAACAACAAGAATCACGTCAGTATTATAGCTGCAAATAAACCAAACTACAAAGTGCCACATGTAATTGATATATGGAGATGTAACAGGTGCCCCGAACGGGGCCTTCCGCTGGGGGAATGTAGGCTGAAAAAAAATCTGGTGTTAATACACAGTTTATAGGCTCTGTAAACGGGCATGTCGCTAGCTTTAGGGCCCTCTTTATTTACATACCAGTTTACAGAGCCATATGCTGTGTATTAACACCAGCTGTTTTCTTAGGACACACGCGACACACACACGTATCACCATACACTGGTCACGACACGATATATCACGATATATCACATATATATACACACCCTGATATATCAGATGTATTGTTGCGATATTCCATAAACAAGTTGCCTTGTCAAACATAAAAGCACAATATATTGATAGTTGCAAAGACAAATGAAGTCAAAACTATTTCCTTCACAACTTCCTTTACTATTTTCATGCCTGTTTTTGGTTTTGGCAAATGATCAAACACTGCTGCAGCTGCTTAACATCAAAATAACAAATCCAATTCACTCTTGTACTAACTGTACAGGACACAATGAAAATGAAAACACATCAGTGTGCTTTTGTGACACAGTGAATCTTAAGTATTTTTATAAACAAAACTGATCTAACTTCAATAGTCAGTATCCTAGAGGCTCAGGCCTGACAGCAGACATGGGTTTGAATCTGACTCGGCAGTTGTCCTCTTGCTCCTGCCCCACTTCATATCTGTATCTCTGCACTGTCAATAAAGCCTTGAAAAGCAAAAAAAAATAAAAAATAAAATAAAATAAAAAAATTAAAAAAAAATCGCTATTTTTTTTATATAAAAATCGATACTGATATCGGGAAACTAAGTATCGCGATATATCGATATTTCGATTTTTTGACACAGCCCTAAATAGCATACAGGTTGCTGATCGTGAGGATATATATACTGATTTTGCATACAAGTGTTCTCCAGAATCGCCACAAAATACAAGACGAGCTGAACCTGGCTCAGATTTTGCAACAACACGATGCAACATCCTCTGTCTGTGTTCTTTGTAACATGGACAGTGAACTACTTTTTTATTTATTTTTCTGAACATATTTTTGCAGGGAGGGAGAGAGAGGGAGGAGAGAATGACCTGACACACACACACACACACAGAAATGTAACAAATGTACTGTGTGTTGTGCTCTGCTCACCGTTCAGTGGTTTTGTTGCAGTTGATCGTACTGTCAGTGGTGTCATTGTAAAGTGTCTCACATCTAGGGAGCAACACACACAGGATCAGGACTGTTCATCCATTACGCCCTGAACACACTCAAGGACTCAGGTTCACTAAAGTCATCTCTGTGAGACAAAACAGCCGTTATGAAGTAGGCCTTGGCATATGATGCAGTTCGACCTTCCACGTTCACCGGCTCCTTCCGACAGCTCACAGCCGCCGCCCCCGCACCGACAGCACAGCAAACTGCCCGTTATGACAGTTCGCCCCCCAGTATGAAAAGTAAATTAATCGGGATAAATCAAAATGTGATCCTGCCATAAAATAAAAGGTGATATGATATTTTTGCCATAGCGCAGATCCTTACCCTGTTTTATTTTCAATGCATTATGGACATTAAGTGTCTGTTTTGTGTAAGTATGGGCCGATCTGTTACTATTTGCCTTTCTTGTTTTCATGTTAAAAGTAAGCTACTTAGAAATTGAAAGTAGCCTAAATGTGGTTGAAAGAAAAGGAAATGTGCGGTGTTGATCATATGTGATAGATAAGGACTCGCTATTGGATGCAGACATTATGAGATTCGGACCTTTGCTGTAAGAAAATGTTGTCAGCTGGACCCATTTCAATTTTAGTTGAAGACCCCTCGATCAGACCAAGAATAATTCAATTGTAGTTCAAGGATGATGTTGTCGATGACGGTATGAAGAAGAGAACTGTGGAATGCAGGTCTTTTAAATGTAGAAACTGGATTAGATAATATGATTTTTGTATGACTTGACTTGTGACTTGCTTGACCTGAGCAATGACTATCTATCTATCTATCGCAACACAAACATTTCTCCAAAACAAAGTATAGTTCCTAACCTCTGATCTCCAGCTGTGCAGTGTAGCCGTCAAAGAACACAGTGAACGTGTTGTTGTTCTCTGTCACGGTGGCGGTCACTCCGGCCCGATCCTTAGAAAGCTTCAGACCCAGGACCGTCTGAGCCGTGGCGTTTAGCGTGATCTCTGTGTTGTTCACCTGCAACACAGCAAAGGGGAAAAGAGGAAGCAAGATTTTTTATTTGATATTATAGATTATCTGTGTGTCGTGGGAGGGGGGGATTGTTTTAAGCACTTTTTGTTACATTTACTGTAACATGAAAAGTGCTCAATAAAGTTTGATTGATTGATTGAGATATCTGAGATATTCCCTGATTTTGACAATTAAAGTATTTTGCTTCTATCTTTCCACATTTTATAGAGCTTAGTTGGAGGGAGCCAGAAAACTAAGCTTTTCATTGCCCAAGACTGCTTCGCTGTAATAGTAGTATATGACAATAAATAAATAAGTAAAACCAATTTAAACAATTAAAAATGGTAGATTTAATTCTGGTGGCATATTTAAATGTGTGCAAATCAACAATGTTACAAGCTCAAAACAAGAAGATCCCTCTCTGACATTATGGAGGTGTGGAATGATGACTCAGATATGTTACCTGAACTCTCCCGCCTTGCTCCAGGTCGATAGAAACACTTTGACCGTCCACAGCCAGAATCACGCTGTCCAAAAAACTAACGTCTTTACGGCGACGTTCCTTGAACCTCGCGTTAACCTCCAGACTGGGGAATCCTGAAGTCTTCATCAGAGTGTAGGTACAGCGATCCGTGACAGAGTTAACTTGGCCGTTGATATCTATGACAGAGGGGCCTGTCACAGTGCACAGGGCGCACCTGCAGGAGAAGCAATGTTTACCATGCGTACTGTGTAAACATTCTAACATTATTTGAGCAATAAACAAAAAAGTTAAAATTGAGGCCAGCAGTGGAAATGTCAAGATTTATTTGGTCATAAATCAAAGGATCCGATAAATAGACATTTTGACCTTATGATGGTACTGGTTAAAAACTATTGAAATATAGTTTTTCTTTATGCCTTTTCATCATGGGAACGCTCAACCAGGAACTACAGCTGGCGTACCCAAACTGAAAGTTCCTCGGAGCACCTTTAAGTGATGCTAAAGTCATTACATTTTAACCTGCCACGAATCGGAACTAAAGAAATCGGTGCATCTCTGCACTGAATGAGTAATTCCAATGAATCTATCCAAAGTCGTCAGTGCTCACTCACACGAACATGTTCTCTGTTTTGAGTAGGAAGGGAATGTAAAAGTATTTTTTTGACCTGATGATTAGATTTCATTTACATCGGCTCCTTATACATTTTTATAGCAATTTCTTTAAAGTGTAAAGCAAACATATTTACTCAAAGTTTCCCCCGCAAACAGCCTCGGTGTTAGAGGTGGTAAAATGGAGGACTGCAGTCACGAAGAGCAGCCAGCGGAACATCTCGGCTTGAGCTCTGTGGGACCACTGGAAGGAAGAGACAAAATCACAATCATCAGAACAGACATCATTGGTTGGATCTTTTCAGAATGAACAGGAGAACTGTTTACAGCTAGCACAACCCTCTAATAGCCGAACCGTGAAAGTACAGTGGTGGTGGTAGGCAATGCTTTAAAGGTTCCTGGTACAAGGTCACTTCGACTTCACAATATAAGGTTGCAGTAACACATTTGACCTTTGAGCTCCAAAAGTCTAATCAGTTCATCTTTGAGTCAGAGTCTAAATTTTGTGCAAAGTTTGAAGACAATCCCCGACAGCGTTCATGAGATATCGCGCTCACAAGAATGAGCCGGACGGACAACCCCGAAAAACATTACGCCTCTGGCCTTCGGATATCGTCGACACTGCTGGATCAAAAGTGACGTGGCACGTTATTTGAAGTCTATTTTATTATTTACATCTATTGATATTAGCGTGTGAGACTGGCAATTTTTTTTCAACACTGGACAGATTTTATTGTTAATTTCATTCTGATGCCGAAATCGAACTTGATTTTGTACTTAATGCTGCTTTACGAGCGTCTTAATTGAAAAATGTCCTAATGTTTATTGTTTGAAATGAATGAATGCATTTCGCACATTTCAGGTTAAAAATCCTTTTATGATTTTCTTGTTTTTCTTGTTCACATCTTTGGCTTAAAGCGGCAGTTGAGAGTTTTTTTTACTGTAATATTTGGCAAAACTGTCATAATAGCCATTCAGCTATATGTAGGTGAAGTGGTCTGAAAATATTTTTTTATCACTTTGCTCCCCCCTGCCTCTGTGTGCTGCCCCCCAAAATTGCGACCGCTCATGTTAATTTTGACCAATCAGAGCAAGGTCAGATTCTCCGTTCTTATTGGCTGTGGGACCTTGGCAACGACGTTGATGCGTCAGTTGCGTGAGCGTTCACGACCCTAGCAGTCTGACACTAGCCTACTGTTTGGTACAAGGCTACTACGGCGGACAGCGAGTAGCAATGTCTTCACAAACGAACCCTCAATTTACCATTCCCAGGATACTAACAACTAACACCGCTAAGACAGCAAAAAAACGAGGAAAGACGAATATTGAAAAGTTAACTGCTGAAAGGGAGACCGAGAGAGCTTGAAAAAAAAGTAGGCCTACACCGGCCATGTCTTCTTGCCCTATCACATCAAGACCTCTCCGACCGCGACCTCGCGACTCTTTTTCAAAACAGCGACAAGCGACAACTCTAGCTTTTTTTCTGGTGTTATTGGTGACTTTTTTCGCCAAAGCAAGTATCATCTCTTCTCAACGAGCAGCGGAAGCACTGACACGCAGCCCGCTCCTCGCGCAGCAGCCCCGAGCTGAGAGGTGTAGCCTATCTCCTGCTCTGACCGCAGCTGGCAGGGGCTGCTGCGCGAGGACCGGGCCGTCTGTCAGTGCTCTGTGACGGGGGACGGGCCGGGAGGCTCCCGCTGCTCGTTGAGAAGCGTTACAAGTGATATTTGCTTCGGCGAAAAAGTCACCAATTACACCAGAAAAAAAGCTAGATGTGTCGCTTGTCGCTGTTTTGAAAAAAAAGTCGCCAGGGGGGCTGAAAAGTAGCTAAATATAGCGACACAATTGCTAAGTTGGCAACACTGCCCGAGCAGCCCCTCCCAGCTGCGGTCAGAGCAGGAGCATACACACACACCTCTCCGCTCTGTTACAATTAGTTTGCTATCTTGCCTGGCAGTTGCAGCTACTTTTGTTAGGCCTACCAGCACACTTAAAATAATTTTAAGCTAACATACATGGTATGTCTGTGATTAAAAGGTATGCTCAATATGTACGTATGTAGTTATCATTATACTAATGTTTAATCACCTCGGAATCGGACATGGTGTTTGTCTCCTGTCAATGTAACTCAATTCACATGAACGCGCGTAGCTGTCGTTCAGAGGGAGGAGCTACAGCAGGTCCCAACGGCTGAAAACGGCTGAAACGATCAACTGCAGCTTTAAAGGAGAAGTAAATGATATTTGTTAATAAACATGTTATATCACTCTATATTCATACAGCAACCACTTAAACAGTATGCGTAGTTCATAACACAGGTCTCCCAGTCATTCAGCTTTGCAGTAATTGCAAGATGCAATTTTGAGTATCCCGCTCGTTCAATCAGGAGACAGAGCGCTATGAAGACGCGGGTCTCCGTGCTCACTGCTCTTCAACGTGGCAATATCTGATGAAGACGGCTGAGTGTTCATCTGGTGGTGACGTAGGAACAAGGGAGGGGACTGCTAACTGCAGCCACTGACAGGAAGTCAGCTAAAAGGACCATATCACTTACTGTCAGACACGTCAGCACTCCTGATGCTGCCTGAGGAGGGTTTTTTTGTTGTTGTTGCTGAGCCTAACATTTACATGAGGTGGCATCTTTGAATTGGAACCCGTCTGCCTGTTAAACATCTTCCAAACTACCGCAGGCTTTATGTTATGTGATTGCTCGTGTAACTTTACAGGCCTAGTTTGAAATAACACTAAATAGCTCAGTATGACATTATTATATCAGGTTTCTCCCTCCCCTGACTTGAAGTTGACAGAGGATAATGTATAACAAAATCGTTTTTATATTGATGCTGATGCATTTAGGAATTGCTAGATGTTATTTAGCCGATTGAAATGTTCTGAGTAACCACTGATGTCTGGGAATGAGTTGGGCTTGTTACCGTGTGAGAAGAATTTAAATTTTTTTTTGCATGTAAAACCAATTAATTATAGCAGCGTTTGCTTTTATAACTGTATTTACTGTTTGAGCAAACCCCATTCACGGGTTTATTTTAAGTACACACATTTTGATATCTGTTTGTTGGTCATCGTTCTAGTCTTTATAGTCGTTATATATTTATTTAAAGTGACTACGACCACGTCAGATTTTTTTTTGTCAGCGCACACACAGTACGGACTGGTAGATATTCACTGATTTTGAAAAAAATGAATTCTGTCAACACAAATTCTCCAGAAATCGCTGACTCCACCTTTAACACTTAACATATCTTGACCAAACAAGTGTTGTCCATATTTACAGGCTGACGCTTATATTACTTTATTGCATAGAGTCAAGATACAGAGTTCCCTCCACACATTTTTTCTATTTGAGCACAAGTTCTTTTAAAATGTATTATGTTGGTATCTCTCCTTCTTTTTTACAACTGCAGGCCTCTGTTTATTCCAAAGTTTGGTCTAATGTTATTCAAAAAGACAGAGAAGGATACTGAATATGTGTAAGAAAGAGATGAAAATAAAATTCTTACCCTGGAAAAAAAATTAATAGAAGTTTGAAGCAAAAATCTGTGTGGAAGTCCTTATGTTCCGTTCACTGTGAGGCTCTGCTCTCTCTCACACACAAATCATACTCAGACTCGTGTGTGCAGAAAATGCAGAATGTTTTTTTGTTGTCTCCCCCAACTGGTTTTGTCACATTTTCAGCAAATTAGGAGCATGTGTTTGAATATTTATAAGGTAACATGTTTAACTTGTACTTATCGTCATGACACTTTGCCAGTTGATTACTTACATTTAAACAATAATTTTTTTCAGAAATGTTTGAATAAATTCGCAATTTAGCAATATCTTACTAATTATGCATCTGGATTAAAAAATTAATAAAATAAATTCTTAATGTTGGATAAAGCCAGAGTTAAAACTTTTATTAAATTTTTAAATCACATACTCACATATACCAACACACAGATTTTGTGTACAACCTTTTTAATTTAAAAAAAAATACTACAGATAATTTTCCCCAAATTCATTTTCGACATATTTTTTTCAAAGCAGAATGTATCTTTAATCAGACAATTAACATATCTGTTACAAATCCATCTGTAATAACCTTCGGAATAGTGCTAAGAATGATTATGGAAAGTTTAGTTGATTGAAGTACTTTATAAATTAGCGATTTCTGGTTCAGAATATTGAAAAAGAAAAACTTAAGATAATGGCCATTAAAGATGGTTGCAGAAATGTACAGACAAAAAAACAGACAAAGTTAATGTACATTTTGGACCTTTTATTTATACTAGTGTGAAAGAAGACATGGTATGGAAGCAAAACGGTAAAATATCTCAAAATTTACCAGTGATTGGAAAAACAATCTTTTATTTTGGCTGCAGTGTCTCGCCTTGAAGGGAATTTTGGGGCATTTTTATTTTACCTTTTCAAACATGTCAGCCTTTATTTAGCTTAATGTTCCGTTTGTGTAGACACTATGAGAGCGGAAAGGATCAGTGCTCATTTCGGGGACTTAGGGGCCACTCACACTAGTGCCGTTGGCCTGTTCCGTGCTCAGCACGATTCAGCACGATTCCCCCCCCCCCCCTCCCCCCGCAGGCCCGTGCTCACACTGCTCGTGGCCTGGGCACACTTGCACCTTGCCTACGTCACCGTGCGCGTTTAGGATTTGGAGCTTCTACTTGTAGGCTATACGACTGTTTGTGAATATTTTCATCCGGCTAAATTTGCATCAAATAGGCCTATTCAACTTCCACATTAGAGCAACGAGAATCCTTAAGCTATTGTTTTTTTTTAATTGTAGCCTTGACGTAATAGGTCGCGGTGGACAGTCTCATATTTGTGCAGCACGCTGTTTATTATTAATATAACGGCCCGTCATCAGACCATATGTACTGGATGGTTTTATACACATCGATCGCTCCATCAAATCCAAGTCAGAACTTTTTGTATGGGCAGAGATCGTTTTTTTAAGTGTCTTTATAAAGTTTCTTGTTAAACCTTAGTGTAGGCTACTGTTTCCTTATCACCGGGCCGCGGTGTGTTGTTTTGGGTGCGTCTCCACCGCCATGCGTAAATGCAGTTATGACAGCTGACGGGAGGAAAAAGAAAAAAAATCATCTGACGAACGTGAGTAAACACGAAAACCTTTTTGCTGTGCTTTCTGAGCCGACCTAATTAGCTCTCTCCCTCTTTTATTAGCCCACACCTATGGCTTACACACACGTTAATTCTCACACATTATAGCTACAAGTCCAAGTGGTGGGCAATTCTGGTGCCGACTAGTAAGGCAGCGGACGTTAACGGACAATGCATCCTTAATAAATTCACGTCAGGAACGCCGCCTGTGCGCTTGCTTGTGCGCGTGTCATCTCATTAGCATCTGTACTTTGGCCACGGCACAGTGGCCAAGGGGCTGTTCCGTGCTGGAATACAAGTTGGCGTGGTCACACTAGCCAAACGTTCTAGACTTTAGTATGCTAATGAGCTTCTTGTTGTATAGGAAACAGCATTATGTAACATGTTTCTAAAAATGGTATCCATCCTTTTAAGTTAAGCCACTAACCCCTCTAGTATACTTCTGCCTGTGGAAAGTGTCGCATACAAAACGTTTAAATGTTAAGAGAGGTAGTAGAGACAAATACGAGTTTTCTGACATTCTTGGATAATCATTGCTTCTCAGGAAACATTTTAAAAACACAATGCACAGTTGAGTTGTAAAGGTCACACTGTTATATGCAAATCTCTTCTTCCAGAAAAAAAAGACGTAAATCTTGCTTTGATAATTGTGAGTGACGGGTACCCATCAATACGTGTTACCTCCAGGGCAGAACTGAGATCCTATATAGTCTGTTATAGGTGGTAACTTGGCAGGAGGACGGGTTAATTACTGTCTCTGAAGCATTCGTCTCACAAAATACTTTCAAACAGATCTTGATCAAATCATTTCAGATATTTTTTTTTATTATAGTTTTTTTTTGTTAGGAAAAGTGGGGGGAGCTGTGCCACCTTTTACTCAAAGTGACATTAAAGTGAGGCCTTGACAGTAATGTCTCCAACTCAAATATGTACATAAATTTCAGGATGTGGTGCATCCCTGGCAACAATAACTTTGGATCTGAAATAAACTGTTTAAGAAATATAGCTTTCGGAGAAAAAATTGTCTTGTGGCACAACTTGCCCCCGGTGCGGGGTAAGTTGTGCCTTTGGAGAGAATACAATGGGGTACATTGTGCCATTGATATATATCTCATAAACTGTGATGCAAGACAAATCCATTAGACAATTACTTATTCCTAAGGTTTATTTAGTCAAATGGATGGCTCTTCAAAAATCTGTGGTCACATTTTCAATTAATTCTATGGTTTTCTAGAAACAAGGGGTGGCACTAATTCCCCGCTGGCACAACTCCACCCACTCTCCCCTATTTTATTCTTATTAAATATTCATAAATAAAAAGTAAGAAAAAAATTCATAAATAAAAAGAAAGAAAAAAATTCATGAATAAAAAGAAAGAAAACAATTTGATATAGAAAGATGCAGCGCCCCCTTGAGGCAATTAAAAATAAATTAGGAAATGAAAAAATACCATTGAATTTATAGCGAGAGAAAAAGAGCTTTTTCAAGACACTCATGTGAAAATAGTCACGATTATCCTGATAATGTAAATTCACAATGATCAACACATTGTGTAATTTATCAGGATTATCGTTAAAAATTTTGCCTTTAAGGTCAAATTTTCCCCCTGGAAGTCAAATAATCACTGATTCTGAAATGTAAATGTAGGTACATTTCTGAAAGTGGGCTATACAGTATACTTGACTCAAATCTACTTGACTTGCCACTATAATAGAAACATCATTCATTCTAGTATATTAAAATTTTCAAGCATTTCCTTTTTTTAAATGAGATGTTTGTCATTGGCATCATAAGCATCAATCATGTGGTGTCAAAACAGCTGACATATGATGATGTCATTGATGAGTTTGCTGGAAGAAAGGCAAGAAGAGTGAGGTTTTAGCAAGGTGGGGTTAGCCTGTGGAGTTGTGAGATTGAGGTCATTTTAAATGTAGACAGCTCCCTCTGTTGGAATAGCAGTAGAAGTTCAAGGCTTCTGTAAATAATTTCTTTGTAATATAGTTTTTCAAATGTTTAATTATTTATTATACATTTCTAATGTCAAAAGTATTTTGTGCAAGCCTTATTATATTGTATTTATGATTCATTGCTTGTTACTTGGTTTGGTAATAAGTTTTTTGTGTGTTTAATTTTATATCTAAAATAAAAGAGTGTTAAAGACAAAGCTTTGCAGTTTCTCTGAGTGTATGAACATGTGTGATCGAAAGGGGTAGGGGGCGCCAGCAAAAATCTTGCCTAGGGCGCCAAATTGGTCAGGGCCGACCTGTTGACACCACATGATTGATGCTTATGATGCCAAGATCACTTAGACGTTCTTGCACCAAAGGTAGCTCTGTGCTCTATGTTTTGATGAGTTTGAGCTTGGAGAAGCTTCGTTCAGCAGCAGCCACTGTGACAGGAAGAGTTGCAGAGATTCGCAGGGCAACCCACATATTGGTGTATATTTCTGTTAGCCTTCCATCATGTAGGAAGGTCAAGAGGTCCATGTTTGACATCTTTATGGAAGGCAATTGTGGAAAATTCTGCATTTCCACAGCAAGTTGCCTCCCATCAATATCTGGCTCTCCATCATGGGTCAGAGCAGCACTTAGGTTTTCACAGTGCTGTAGCTGTTCTTCTTTGCTCATGTTTGGAAAGTTCAGGAGGACTCCAAACTTGTCATTCACATCTGCCATGTTCTGGAATCTCTCATTGAGGGAAGAGAGGGCTGTATCCACCACCACATTAAAAAATGTGGTTTCCAATTTTTTGAGTGCATCATCTATGGGTTCTTCTGCAGACTCGTATCCGAAGTGCCTCTTAGTTGTTCTCAGGCGCTTCTGTTTAAGAACAGCTTCCACATTCATCTCGTCGCACATCTCTCTGGCAGCCGTCTGTGCATCAGAGAATCCTGTGGTTCTGTAGGAGGTGAGCGAATCTGTGGTTTTCCTCAGCAGGTCGACAGCCACATCTAGCTGCATGGATGGTGACTGCAGCAGTGCACTGACATGCTGAGTTTTGTTGAGGATGTCGTACCATATGGCTGTGCAAATGCAGAATCGGTAAGATCTGGTGTCTGACCAGGATTTGAGGGTGGTGTTCACATGTTTTAGGAGGATTGCCCATCTATGGACGGAGGCTGAAAAAAGTTTGAACAACTTGGTTAGATACCCAAAGTAGCCAACTGCATCTGGTGAGCTCTTTGCAGCATCAGCTACCACCAGATTCAAAGTGTGGGCACCACAGGGGACAAAGAAAGCCCTCGAATTCAGCTGAAGCAACCTAGCCTGGACACCTTTATTTTTCCCCTTCATGTTGGCTCCATTGTCATAAGACTGACCTCTGCAGTCTTGAAAGGGGATGTTAAGCTCTTCCAGCCTTCTGAGGATGAGAGTTGACAAACTCTCCCCTGTTGATTCCTTCGCCACAAGAAAGCCCATGAAATGTTCTTTAACCTGTGGTGTGTCTCCCAGTGAAACAATTCTAAGAATAACAGAGAGTTGCTCTTTGTGACTCAGATCTGGGGTGCAATCTAAAATGATGGAAAAATATTTTGATGTTTTGACCTCTTCCACAATTGTTTCCAGTATTTTTGAGCTGATGCAGTCTATCAGCTCATTCTGTATTCGTTTGCCCAGATAATGTGTGTGACTGCCAGCTCCACTTTCCACCCTACCAACATGCTGCTTCATCACAGGATCAAATTTTGCCATGAGCTCCACCTCTTTCAGAAAGTTGCCATTGTCCGGTTTGTTTATTGTGTCTGTAGAGCCCCTGAAAGCAATGTTTCGTTCAGCTAAGGACTGAATTATTGCCACCAATCGAGAGAGAATATCGTGCCACCTTTTTCTCTCGGCCTCAGTAAGTGCCATCTCTTGCCTATCTATGGTTAGCCCCTTTGCAAGACGCACCTCCAGATTCTTCCATGTTGCCATGTGGGCAGTGTGCTCCTGGCTGTCCTCGTGGAACTTGAGTAATTGGCTTGCGTTTTTCCAGTCCTTTAGTCCTTCTCTATTTCATTTGTAGTCTTTGCGAGAAAACATTTTGCAGCAGAAGCAGTGCAAGCTATCATTCTTTTTTGAGTACATTAGCCAACTTCTTTTGATTTTCTCTCCATTGGCTAAGACTCTTTTGAAATAGTCATGCTGGCACCTTCTCCCGTCTTGTTTTGGAAATGTGAATGTGTGTTTGATGTGATATGGTCCTCTGTGAACAAACTCTGTTCTGTCTTTCTCAGTCAAAAGGGATGGCCAGTCAGCAGGGTCAATTGGTAAAGCCCGATTTTTATCACTGCGTGCTGAGGTGGATGGGAGAGGCACACTTGATAATGCTGCTTCATCTCTGGGTGGTGCTGTAGAGGAGGTTGAAGGAGCGCTTGATGCTGCTTCATCTCTGGGTGGTGCTAAAGAGGAGGTTGAAGCAGCGCTTGATGCTGCTTCATCTCTGGGTGGTGCTGTACAGGAGGTGTCCTTAGGTGGTGCAAAAAATTTCAAAAGTGCATCTGGAGAGAGAAGAGAAGAAGAGTATTTGTGACTATTGGGTGTAACATTCCAATAAAATAAATGATGGAAAAATACAATAAAAATCTTAGAAAATTAAAATGCATGATGTTTGCTAAAGGCATTCATACGCATCATAATAGATATGAGTTCAGATTCAAATTAATGTAAATACAATTAAATGGTGTATCAAGTTTGGTTACAACCAGAGATTAAACAAGCACTCAAGTGAAGTTGAAAAAGATATGGGAAATTCAATCTAGTCAAACAAACCACACAAACTATCATCCAAAATCAGCTTGAAAATAAACACTGCTCCAACAATGGTTACTTACTACAATGCATTGGATACATTTAGGATAATATCCCCATTTTACTGTAGGTTACAAACTGTTATGGACCTGACATGTTTTGATTTTAATTGAAGCGTGTGGGGTTTTGGATTGAGCAGCGGACGCGGACCAGCTAAATTCAGAGCTGCCGTTCCTTTTCTTTTTTAAAAACAAACACGGCACGGCATGACTATTAACTCCGGTTACGTTGTTTGTTGCTTTGCAGCGCACTAAGCCCCGGGCCGCCCCGACAACTGTTGGCCGCGGCGGCGGACTATTTTACTAAATAATAAAACCACATTTAAAACCAAATATTGCATCGATAGGTGAATAAATTAAGTCAATAGCCATTTAGCGGAGTTATAGGGAACAGTTTAAGCTCCAGAGAAATAAAGATAAAGTGACTAGTTGGCTATAGCCAGCCAGGCCTACATTAAAGATAATAAAATAAAGTTAGGCTACTGTACCTTTGTCTTTTTCCCGTTTTTCCTCCTCTTCTTTCTTTCTTTTCCTCCCCTGGGCGCCAGAGAGTTTAGGTCTCTTTGACATTGTGTTGTTGTGTTGTGCAAATAACGGTCAGAATGATGTATCGAGACAAGTGTGTTGTTATTACGGTAACTCGCCCATCCCCCAACAACACCTCCCGATTCAGGTAGAGTTTATCAGGGGCTGGGGGCGCGGGGGAAACGGAAACTAGGACTCTTTTATTTTACATGTAATGTTGTTGTCTAATATTTATTTCGACATTCTGGTATTAAGAAATATAAACATTGAAGTTAAAGTTAAATGGATACAGTATGCAAAAAAAAAAAAAAAAAACTTCCCATATTTTCGGCGCCCCCTGCGGATGGATGCGCCCCTAGCATTTGCCTATACTGCCTATGCCCAGGGCCGGGCCTGAACAGCTGACATATGATGATGTCATTGATGAGTTTGCTGGAAGAAAGGCAAGAAGAGTGAGGTTTTAGCAAGGTGGGGTTAGCCTGTGGAGTTGTGAGATTGAGGTCATTTTAAATGTAGACAGCTCCCTCCGTTGGAATAGCAGTAGAAGTTCAAGGCTTCTGTAAATAATTTCTTTGTAATCTAGTTTTTCAAATGTTTAATTATTTATTATACATTTCTAATGTCTAAAGTATTTTGTGCATGCCTTATTATATTGTATTTATGATTCATTGCTTGTTACTTGGTTTGGTAATACGTTTTTTGTGTGTTTAATTTTATATCAAAAATAAAAGAGTGTTAAAGACAAAGCTTTGCAGTTTCTCTGAGTGTATGAACATGTGTGATCGAAAGGGGTAGGGGGCGCCAGCAAAAATCTTGCCTAGGGCGCCAAATTGGTCAGGGCCGGCCCTGATTCTAGTATATTAAAATTTTCAAGCATTTCCTTTTTTTAAATTAGATGTTTGTCATTGCTAAATTATTTCTGATTTCGATTTGATGTTGTACATTTGATTAAATTTGAGATATTGGACAGACATCAAAAAGTAAAAATGTACTTACAATAAAAAACATTAAGCAAAATTAATTGTCCAAAACTTAGTTTAACTGTTTACATTGGGCTATTTGAATAAAATGAACACTACTATACAAACACAATGCATTCAGTATTTTATTTATATTTTTCACACATTTTTCTCTTCTTTTCTCATGGCAATATTGGTTCATACATATAAACTATTTTGTATATGATATTTCACATTGACGTTAATTCATGTATGTCCAGGCATTATATTACCTGACCTCTCAAAAATTGCAACAGAAACCATTTCAACTGTTTTTGACTCATGAATATGTAATTAATAACATACTAAAAGTCTTACGGAATCCAAGTGGTGGAAAGTTATTTTCTAAGGGGTTTCTTAACCATACCTTTATGTCAATTTTCGGCTTCCTAAAGTACTGTTTTATGGTAGAGGGGATGTGTGCAAAATTGTTAACCTTTTCAGAAAAGCTTGAAACTTGGTACACTTATACAGTTTGGGGCTCTGAACATTTTCAGATATTAAGCCATTGCAAAATCGAATCATGGTTGCCATGGAGACCATTTTACTTTCCGCCATAGCCTAATTATGCATTTTTCATCATAACTCCTGAACCAAACATAATACCACATAACTAGTGATGTCTAACCCTATGTTTTCATGGTCAGGGATTACTATGATACCACATACAACATCAGAAACAGTTAAGGTTGGGCGCCCTTAGCTCAGTTGGTAGGGCGTCCCCCCCCGGGCCGGGCCCAGCAGCAGATCCGGGTTCGATTCCCGCCCGCGGCCGTTCTCTGCATGTCACTCCCCTCACTGCCCCATTTCACCTCTGTCTCTCTGCACTATCAATAAAGCATAACAATGCCCAAAAAATATCTTTAAAAAAAAAACAGTTAAGGTCAATAGTCAAGGGTGAATCCAATGTTTTTCCGAAAATATAAGCCCAGAATCCAAAAACATCACTGTGACTTTACAATTGGGGCCTATGTTGCATACAAATTGTGTATCGAGTTTTAATTGTGTTCTCTAACAAAGACATAGGCTTAAATGTATGTAAAATACTATAACAATATAAAAAAAACACAAATATTTGTTAATGCTAAACTGGAACAAATTAACATAAATTGTTGTACTGATAAACATACATTTTAATATGAAAGTATTTTGGTGCACAGAAGAACTACTAATCCAAAGTGCAGCCAGAGCAGTACTAATTCAATGTGAAAGGGCTAAATCAATGCATACCATGAATATGCATTGCCCTCTGACCCCCTCTGGAGTGTGGTAACTTGAGAGGGGATATGTGAAAAGAAATATTTCAATGTAGCCTTGTGTAATTGTCTTGACTAATAAAAAAACTCAATTTAGCATTCAGATCGATTTTTACGTTTATTTAATAGTTGTATGAATCATTATAGCAAGTTTTCTCAAACATAGTATGGTTTTCCTCATCATCTTCCTCATCATCATCTCCAACCTGAGATAATTTTGCACCCCCAGATCCTTTGCAGGTACCACATGCAACAGAGCACTCAATGGCATGCCTCTTGCATGTGCACTTTCGGTTGTTACAGTCCTTCTTGCATGTGCATCAGATGACCCATAAGAGTATCTGTGGAGGTGTTGGTGGGACAGTTTTGATATGGACAAGCACCCCACAATCCCTATTTGTGAGGAGGAGTTTGTTTATCTATTGTTCCCTTCCATTGTTGGACGCTGACTGTGATACTTTGCTCCTGCTGATGTAGGTGGCGGACCCAGTAGCTATACTATACATGAGAAGGTTATAGAGGCCAGCTTCTCACAAAAGGGCTTAAAACGAACTGGTTTCTAATTTCTGGAGGGGAGCTCCTTTCCTATTGAGCACAGCGTTTGTTGTGTGGCAAACTCCACTGCTTTCTGTTCTATGAGCCAATCAGCATCACTTGTGGCATGGTACGTCTGACAGCTCCTTTTCTGTTGGTGACCACTGAGCATGTTGATGAACAGCTGCTTGTTTATTTGATTGGAAAGGAACTTGTTTTTCTTCAAGGTAACCAGCATGTTCTCACCTATGACGTCGGCTGCTTTGTCTTTGTATGTATATCAACGTGTCCAGATGATGCACATAACAAGTGCTCCACCATCAAGTATACTAAATATGACCCTCCTGGAAGGTCAAGTGTGTGGAGCGCCCAAATGGCATCTGCTAATAGTGGCTTATGTGGCTGTCGAAGCAGTAAGAAGGTCTCAAACAGGGCTGGAGGAGGACTGCACAGTTCATACTTAACTTGGATCCCAGTTCTTGTGAACCTTTTGCAGCAATTATGTGTCGCTTGAAAAGTAGGTGAAGATCCACCTGCACTGCTTCACAGTCGATCTTCACTGAGGATCTTTGTACTGATGGTGATCACCCGACCCCTCTTCTTGAATGTGTTCTCAGCAGTAGTTTGTCCATCCATGCTAACCAAAATGGTGTTTCTGATGGCTTTTGCCATAGAAAGGTGCGAGACACTGCACAAGCTTGGATCCAAGCAGTAATTGTGTCTTTCTAATATTTTTGTTCTACATTAGATTTGGAGAGACAGAGTTAAAATGGGGCAAAGAGGGGATGACATGCAGAGAACTTAACCAGGCTGGATTTGAACCCGGGTCCTCTGCGGCATAACCACTGTGCCATGAGCACCCCCTGTAATTGTGTCTTTCTTGGAGATAGTTCGGAACTGTGTGCGTTGTTAACTTCAGCACAAACTGGCATGGAGTGAAGCCATGTCAGATGTTGCAGCCTGCCCACACAATTGGCTGGGCCCCTGAAAACCTACCCTTCAAAACTATAAAGTTGGCATATATTTGCTTGCAAAATTTAGGCTTAATTCAATCTGCTCTCATCACTGCAAAATTACTGAAAACATTACTTAAATCATTACAAAAAATGTCTTTTGAACACAAATCTGTTCCTTCAGTTATTTCCAACTTCTTTGTGCCTTGTATCTTTCTTTGCATTAAGAACTTTTTAAGGTCTATTTTAATTTTTAATTTTTAGAAACAATACAGAAAGCAGGACCTTGGTGTTTACAATGATTAAAACAGGATGATGCTGCTCATCAGCTTCATTGTGGTATCACTCGGCTGGTTGGTCAATTGGCCAGGTTTCTGAAAAAACTGGTCAGACCTGGCTGGCTGTGTCAACCTGAAGACTTATGTCAAAGCCTTTAGAAGTTATAGTCCCCAAAGGGCAATTCTTTTTCACAAAATGGTAAATGGACTTGTATAGCGCTATATCTCCGTTTATCACAGACTCAAAGCGCTTTACATTGTTTTTTGTACACATTCACCCAGTCACACACACATTCATACACCGATAGCAGCAGCTACCACGCAGGGTAGGCTTAGCACTAGGGTGCTAAGCTAACTATCGGGAGCAATTCGGGGTTCAGTGTCTTGCCCAGGGACACTTCGACATGTGGCGGGGAGACGGGGGATCGAACCTCCGACCCTGCACACCAGAGGCGAACTTCCTACCCACTTCGCCACTGCCGCCCCAAAAATGTACTTTATGGGAAGAGATAATTTAAACCTTTTTGTAGACTCAGGAAAATTACAGAGTAACTAGCCTGTCCTGTTTATAAGAATGTAGAAGAACTACAAAAGGTACCCAACCTGTTTTTTCATGGGGTCCAAATACTTTTCACAACCACACCCAGACACAAGTAGCTTTTCTACTGCTTTTTAAATGGCCTTAAGCGGAGCCGCGGCTCTGTGTAAACACCCAACTTTGAATAGATATTGACATAAATATCTAAAAATAAAGGTAGGTTCTTGGCTTCCAAAGACCATGGGCCCCCCAAGTGGCTGGGCCTTAGAAAGCTTTCACAATTTCTACCCCTTATGGGTGGCCCTGTCTGCACATACTGTAGATGTGAGCTGATTTTGTGTAGAGATTATGCCCTGATACTACCATGAAAGGAAGCATTTCTGATATTGTTTCAAGGTGAAGTTCCCAATTCTCAGAAACCTGCAAAATATGTCTACCAATGGATTTTAAGGATTCAGTTTTGCATTTGAGAAGTCATCTTATTCTGAGAATCACAACAGAATGGCACGCCTTCTCTGCAGACATCGTCTATCAGCTTTGCATAGATTGCAGCAACTTAATTGACACCAGAGTTTTATAAACAATCTCCAGCAGGTATCATCTGCTGATGACATCTCTTCATCATAGTATTTTGTATCTCCTTGCAGCTAATGGGGAGTCACCACAAGTGCATCAGGCAGAATCAGGCAATTAAGGACTCTTGCAATGCAAATCCCATCCTAACATCTTCCCTGTCATAATGTGCACAACAGCTGCATAGAAAATCATTATCACTTCCTCTTCCCAGCTGCAACCATAACATGCCCAATGGACCCCAACAACTAATATCCGTGTGGAAGCCCCCAAGTAACTTCTGGCTCAGCTGCTTTCATAAGAAAATGCCTTCCACCAGTGGTTGATAAAATTAGATGATTGGGGTGGAATTGTGGCAGTGGGCATGTTCACATATGAACATGCGGAGTAGATGCATGTAGGGTCACTACGTCTCATATCAACCAATGGGGTAAACACAAAGGATGTTTTCCCCGGGTGATTGCCATGCTGTGCAAATTGCATCATACTAGACCATGCTGGCCTTTGTGAGACAAACAGGATAGCAGTTTTCCATATGAGTTCCAGGTCTGCTGTCGGGTCATATGGTTCTGATCTCTCTCTCTCTAACTAATAAAGGCAAAAATTACCCAAAAATAACTTGACATTGTTATCTTGAAAACGTTTAATACATTTATGGCAAGAGAATTAAATCAAATGAATATTATGACTTCATAGTTAATCATTTATTTGCACATGCATTGTACCATATATCTTGTTAAACAAAGTTGTCGGTTGATTTGGACAGTAATGAACGATTTGTGTGGATATCAGAAAAGAATGTATGAATAAATAAAAATAAATTAACATTGGATTCACCCTTAACTACTAACCTTCACTGTTTCTGATGTTGTATGTGGTATCATAGTAATCCCTGACCATGAAAACATAGGGTTAGACATCACTAGTTATGTGGTATTATGTTTGGTTCAGGAGTTATGATGAAAAATGCATAATTAGGCTATGGCGTAAAGTAAAATGGTCTCCATGGCAACCATGATTCGATTTTGCAATGGCTTGATATCTGAAAATGTTCAGAGCCCCAAAATGTATAAGTGTACCATGTTTCAAGCTTTTCTGAAGGGGTTAACAATTTTGCACATATCCCCTCTACCATAAAACAGTACTTTAGGAAGCCGCAAATTGACATAAAGGTATGGTTAAGAAACCCCTTAGAAAATAACTTTCCACCACTTGGATTCCGTAAGACTTTTAGTATGTTATTAATTACATATTCATGAGTCAAAAACAGTTGAAATGGTTTCTGTTGCAATTTTTGAGAGGTCCACCCATATTTTCTCACAAAATGTCTGTACTAATAATTGGACTTCATATGGAACTGACACTCACACATTAACATTTGTCCAACATCTATTTCATTTCTCTTGGCACAGTTGGTCTTCCATACATAATGACAGCGCAGCACAGTGTCCTTGGGTTTCTCTGTACGTCTGCGATAAGCCGCTCTGATTGGCTCCTTTTTATGACGCTTCCTGGCGAGCTGCTGTGATTGGTCGAAATCGCCTGACCTCAACACAGTCCCCACCTTCTATCCGGCAGAGGACAGGTTCAACATGGCGGCGTCCCTGAGGTGCTTTCTTCGCTCTGGCAAGGTAGGGCAGTGTATAGTGAAAATAAAGTTTATTCTGTCATTAAATGATGAAAGATGATCATTAATATAGTCTCTATGGTTTCCTACAGAATGCCGTGTCGGCTGTTACGCGACGGGAGTTTCACAGGACCGCCCCTTCGGCTGTGCAGGTCAGTGTTAGCATCTAGCAGCCGAAGCTAACTAATGCTACAGCTAACAACCTTTTTACTGTGATTTTGTTGTTTTAACTCATCAATTTAGTGACCAAATGCAGCGGACAGGTCCCGTTGTCAGTGGTTACCTGGTAGGACTAGGTGTCAGCTGCTCGTTTTAAATGTGAAGTTTGTTTTTGCTGTTGTCCGGTCATTGAGGAGAGATGGAGGCTGCTGTCACATCAAGTTCGAACTGATTTACCCATAGACTGTATATAAGGATTTACCACTAGGTTGGATGAAACGATAGACATATTTTAAAAAGTTGTTTTTAAACTGGTGACCGTGTTCAAACCATTCAGTGATTCAGTGATGGGTCCCTTGAGGATGTTGGCTGCAGCGAGAGGTGAATGTATTTTACAGAGAGCAGTGATACGCCAATGTTGTAATCAGTGGCGTCATGCCCGTCCTTTTAAACTGTCAATACTTTTATCATATTAAGATGAGTGTAACATATTGTAGATAATGGCATAGGTTGTTAGTTATACCCGAAAAGGTCACACACCCCTCTTTCTCTATGATATTGGATGTACTCACTCGCACACACCTCTCTACATCATAGCAGTATGGAGGCAGTATAATAGTATTAGTAGTAGTGGATCTGTACTGTCCTTTTTTAGTAGGTCCATGGTACTGACTGCGGTGTTGTTGTTGTTGTCAGATGACGGTGCGCGATGCCCTGAACCAGGCGATGGACGAGGAGCTGGAGCGGGACGATCGCGTGTTCCTGTTGGGGGAGGAGGTGGCCCAGTACGACGGAGCCTACAAGGTGAGGAGACACTCAGCACTCTTTCTAGTGTATTGTTAAAGTCAAAAGTCAGATTTATTTCTATAGCACATTTAAAAAAACAACATCAGTTGACCAAAGTGCTGTACAAGATACAATACAAAACAACATATAGGCCTAAGATACAGAACAACAACAACAACAACAACAACAAACAACAACAATGCTCAATTTGTGTTAAAGGCCAAAGCAAAAAAGTGAGTCTTTTGTAACGTTTTAAATTGGTCAATAGACTGGGCATTTTTTCTCTGCGAGAGGAATGTTCATTTTGTACATGGTCCCTGACAAATAAACCTATACATAAAAAGGTTGAAGTTCATTTGTATTAAAATGCCTTTAATCTTTCAAAAGTGTTTCAAAACGCTTCATAATTTTGCCCTAAAATATAGCTGACTGCTTTGCGTCATTCGGTATAATAATACTCTGTGTGTGTGTGTGTGTGTGTGTGTGTGTGTGTGTGTGTGTGTGTGTGTGTGTGTGTGTGTGTGTGTGTGTGTGTGTGTGTGTGTGTAGGTGAGCAGGGGTCTGTGGAAGAAGTATGGTGACCAACGCATCATGGACACTCCGATCACAGAGGTGAGACACTGTTTACATTCGCCCTTCACAGTGTTGTAAACTAAACTGAATCAGTTCTTAAAGAGATTTCTGTCAGTGTCTTTGTGATCTACACATTCCCTTTTGAAGAAACATCTCTCAGCATGTTAACCAACGTCTCTCTCTCTCTCTGGTGCAGATGGGTTTCACCGGGATCGCAGTGGGAGCCGCCATGGTGAGTTCCTCTTCATCCACATGGCAACACATCAACAGAGACAGTACATGAGCATTACAACACTGGGTATAATTGAATATTTTTTTTTCAAACTCACACCAATTACCAATTGGGGTGGGGCGCACATGTATATATTTTTCCTTATTTTTTGTACAACATAAATGCTGTACAAGTAATTTTTTAATTTTTTTACTGAAGTTTATTTTTACAACGATCTGTCTTTTATTTATTTAACAATTCAACAATTCAAAATCTCAGCTAAATATCGCGAAGGAAAGGCTGTCTTGAGCACATTTCCATTAGCCTACTTTCAAGCAGTTTCCACTGCCAGCTGTGAAGTCAGATACACACAAAATGTCTCGCAGCAGAGCTATCGTTAGCATCCTCATCTCATGCACATAAATAACACAACTGTTTAATTTATTCAATAAAATAGCACCTGATATATTTGAGAGAGAGAAAGAGACCGTAGCTACATGACCTTTGTTGTTATTTTGCACAAAAATCTTGCAAAAAAAAAAGTTGCCCACCCAAGACAATGGCAGGGGAAACACTGACTGATAATAAAGTCTAGTCAAGTCAACTTTATTTATATAGCACATTTATAACAGCCGAGGCGGACCAAAATGCTGTACAGTAAAATACATTACATCCAAAACGTCACAAAAAGACACATAAAAGCTAAAATTGAAATTAAAACACAAAACAATAGTAAAAGTTCTAGTAGACACTGCTGGGATAGAACGCTCTGAACTACAGATACAAAAAATAATAACAAACTGCTGTCCCCCCCCTGCAGGCCGGCCTGAGACCCATCTGTGAGTTTATGACCTTTAACTTCTCCATGCAAGCCATCGACCAGGTCATCAACTCTGCAGCAAAGACCTACTACATGTCGGCCGGGCTGCAGAACGTGCCCATTGTCTTCAGAGGCCCCAACGGAGCGTCAGCCGGCGTCGCAGCACAGCACTCGCAGTGCTTCGCTGCATGGTGAGTTAAAGACCTACTTCACTGGTGGGAATGTGAAGGTGTATTGAACTCTGAGATCCTATGTGGTATAAATGCGCAAACATTTTTGAAATCGGTTCATCCTAGCCTGAGAAAAGGCAGAAAAAGTGTTCTATGGTCTCACTGTCTAACGCATTTTTACTAGTGTGATGATGTAGGGTTAGGATTTACAGGACAGCTGGTCCAAGGGAAGACTGACGATAGACTGAGGGAAGACAAACCTCATTCATTATATTAGAATAGTGATTTTATAATGATAGAACGCCGGTTCTGTATGGGTGAAGTATTCCTTTAGCCATTGATATTTGTGTTTTAAATAGCCATATAATAAAGCCTGATACTTTTACTGTAATTGTTATGACTTGGAGCTTATATCCATAAAATAACTGGATCTTATTCTTGTAGTTTCATCATTTTTTGAGTTATACATCAAAAATAACAATACATACAGTTTCTGACGGGTCAAGGAATATGATCAACATGTCAAATAGACAGAACTTAAACTAAAAACCAAAGAATGAATGATCCTTTAATAGGGACAGTTATAGTTGAATTAACCCATTTACTCCTTAAACGCCTTCTAAAAACGCCTATTAAACTCTATGGCAATCTAGGATACATATGATACAGTGTTTGCGTCGCGCAGCATCCGGTATAAATGGGTCAACAGCAGGTGATGTTGATGTGACTGTAGCTCTGGTCTCAGTGTGTGTGTCCGTCTGTGTGCAGGTACGCCCACTGTCCTGGTCTAAAGGTGGTCAGTCCCTGGAACGCAGAAGATGCCAAAGGTCTCCTGAAAGCAGCCATCAGAGACGACAACCCCGGTAAGACGGCGATGGCCCTTTTAATCTTACCAGATCAAATCAGTTTTATTTGTGTAGCCCAATATCACAAATAGACTTTTGCCTCAGTTTACATTCCATACAGTATGACACCCTGCCCTTAGACCCTTAAAAACTCAGAGTAACTTTGCTCTTGCCATAGCTAAGGCATGACTTTAAACTGTGCCTCCCATTTCAGCTCACTAATTTGAGAAATTCAGCAAAAGAAAAAAGTAGGAAATCACATTGTAAATAAGTCACATACTTATTTACAACGCCTAGGCTGTGTATTAATACCAGATTTATTTCAATAAATTCATTAATCTTCCATTAAATGCACTTAAAATATAAAATAATTGAATGAATTATTAAATCACAAGAGCCGATTTAATTGATATTTCTTCTTGCAGTTCTCTGTATTTAGTTGCTTTTAATGTTAATTCCCATATGTACTGTCACATTTTATTTTCCATTTTATTTAGTAACCGATTCATTTTCAAAAGTATTTTATTTCTGCCACTGATTGATGCATAACTGTATCAACACATTTGTTGCAGTGGTCTTCCTGGAGAACGAGCTGATGTACGGCGTTCCCTTCGAGATGTCGGAGGAGTCGCAGTCCAAAGACTTCACCATTCCCTTCGGCAAGGCCAAGGTCGAGAGGCAAGGTGAGTTGTGGTGTGTGTGCATCATGGGACCAAACCTAGCAACCCGAATGTCAATACAAGACTTCAGGAAGCCTCGCACTGTCAGGGCATCCTTTTGAAGTAAATCTGTTCCCTCTGATATTGAAATTTAAAATCCATTGAATTTATAGCACTGAATATGTATGAAATGATGTATCTGAATTGTTTTGCCTCTGAATTTAATTTTTAAATGTTCAACAACTAATTTTCACCTTTATTATTTTTCAATGTTCACAAATTCAGAAGGTTTACAAAATTCAATAATTTAAAAAAAATCATATATATTTTCAGTGCAACAGATTCAAATGGAACAGATTTATTTGTTTAGCAACAAATAAAGCCAGCGGCTAGATAAGTATCACAAGATTGATATCGATCATCTACGTAGTCTTTCTCTTGAAAAGAAAGTAAAAATCCCTTTCACCTGGGTAAATAATAGAATAGGTTGAATGGTCCGAGGAACTTTCATTTTGTGTTCATTTAAAGGCGGGAGTGTTTTTACTACGCCAGCTGTTGTTCCTGGGTGAGCGTACCCATCACAAAAAGCATGTACCCATCACAAAAAGAAAAACTGTATAAGACTATCATTCTTTGCACTGATGGTCTCGTTTGCTGTTGCATGTCATTAATGATCATCAGAGGGAAAATGAGACTGTTCCTCGTAGCACCTTTAACTTCAGATATCTGTCCTCCTGAGCTGATGTGTTCCTTTTAATGAGTATAATAAGGGGCGCGGCCCAGCTAGACGACCCTACAGTTACGCCCTCCTGTCCTCCATGTTATTGGTCCCTGTCTTTCTATGTTTCTTGGCGGGGTTTAAACTGCAAAGTAATTTTGTTGCCCTGTAACATGTGCGATGACAAATACAATTTATTCTGATTCTGATCCTTTGTGTTGCAGGGACTCATGTGTCTCTGGTGACTCACTCTCGTATGGTCAGTCACTGCCTGGACGCCGCCGTGGTCCTCGCCAAGGAGGGAATCGAGTGTGAGGTAAGAGAACCACTAACCTGTTATTACCTCACACACATTCAATCAACCTTTATTTATACCACAGAGATCAAACAGTGGTAATAGTTACAATGATATTGAGTTAAACAAAACAATTCATAGTGAAAACAACAACAAAGTGAAGGTCCACAACAGGCTGATTTAAAAAAAAAAAAAAAAAAAAAAAAAGAACAGTTTATAAAAGTTCACACACTAAGCATAATAAGCATTAACTAACAGTTCATGAATGCACCCTTAATGTAAAGTGTTACCATAAATAGCATATTAAAACAGTTGCGAGTAGTGTTTGGCCTTATGACCTCATGACCTATGCTCAGTGGCCTGCTAACTAGTGTGTGTGTGTGTGTGCGTGCTTGTGTCAGGTGATCAACCTGCGGTCCATCCGGCCTCTGGATGTGGACTGTATCGAGGCCAGCGTGATGAAGACCGGCCATCTGGTGACGGTGGAGGGCGGCTGGCCTCAGTTTGGGGTCGGAGCCGAGATCTGCGCCAGGATCATGGAGGGTAAGGGACTGACACTCTGCATTAAAGAACAATATGTAACATCTAGGGCTGAAACCTTTTGATTTTTTAAGTAATCGAGTATTATACTGATTTTTTCCCTCGATTAATCTGATAAGACGCCTGTATGCCGTCAGGTTGTTTAATACAAACTATGCTGTGTACACAACTGCTATGTTTAAGTGGATTGTAATGAGCAGGGAAACTTTGGAGTCATGGTTAATGTCTGAAAATACTCCAGTCTTGAATTTTATGATGAATTTTGGTATTTGAGTTATTTGAGGAACCAGAGGAATCGTTTCAGCTCTAGTAACATTGCTCTTCATCAAACTACTACAGTGATACTTTGTATTTTATATTCGTGTTACACAGTGTCCCACTTGATGATATAAGATATCAACAGTGTGAGCCTAACTAACTTTTAGTGATTTGAGAGGAATTAAAAATAAATTCATAAACCATCTCTGTGTTTTTTCAGGTCCTGCCTTCAACTTCCTGGACGCCCCGGCCACCAGGGTGACGGGCGTGGACATCCCCATGCCGTACGCCAAGATCCTGGAGGACAACAGCGTCCCACAGATCAAAGATATTATCTTCTCTGTGAAAAAGACCCTCAATGTCTGAGTCACACACACACTCACGGGACACACACACCTGTCCTGTTCACACTGACGGTGGTGAAAACATTTGAACCATGTGTTGTAAATACAGCCAAACCTTTAAAAAAAAAAAAAAAAACGTTTCCAGCCCGATGTTGGTAAATGAAGCAAGCGCACAACTTAACTGTTTATCTATCGGCACCAGAGTGGTGGACACACACAGTTCAGACAAGTCCTCACCTCCGTTAGTAAACTTGACCCGAACTCTTGTGTGTGGCTCTGGCTGCTCTCCACTTCCACTCTACCCCTTCAAAATAAAAGTCGTTATATCCTGTAGGCGTACCTTTTTTTGAAAGGGAGTTTGGTAACAACAAAACTGCTGAGTGAGTACAAAAAACATGTCAGTCTGTTGTGTAAATAATATATTACGTCTGCTCTCCAAATTAACTAAATAAGGGAAGTTCTCTAACTTATAAAATTATGTTTTATTGATGCTACTATCTATGGCCTGATGCCACTCTGTTACATGTTAACATTCCCCAAAACTAAGCATTGAAAAAAATAAAAAGTCCTCATGTTCTTATAAACTGACAAAATAGTCTGATTTTAGAGTCCAGCAAAAAGATAAAAATAAGTTTTTTGAGTCTCAACGTTAGACTTGCAGACTGATCAAAATTCAACTTTTGCTCTTTAGTAGTTGTGTTTTTAATAAACTCCCACATATTTCAAACTTTCTGAAACATATTATACTCCGGTCTATTATGGTAATTCCTCGCACTTACTTTGGGTTGGTCTCTGAAAGCAGCCGTGGAGGAGAGTGAACCGGTCCGAGGGCTGCCGGTGGAATGGGCTTGGGGATATTTATTGTAGCTGCAGCAGCTCTGTGGATGTTTTTGTTGCTGTACATGAATCTGTTACAGAAATAAAAACCTTTCAGTCCTTAACGCTGCTTCATTCTATTCTTTCATACTATCCGTCTTTGTCAGTCAAGTGAACTTTGTCAGTAACTATGGTCGCGCTACTGCAATGCCATTTTGGAGGTATCGCTAATCGGCTGTCAAGGTCTTTCTTACAACAGCTGTGTCCTCTAGTGATTCAGGAGTCCACCCCTTAAAGGTGGAGTTTGGAATTCTGGAGAATTTGTGATGTGAAAATGAGTGAATTTCTCTTCACGATCTGCTACCTGTCCATACTGTGCGCGTGCTGATAAAGAATGTAGTATTACACAGCCTAGGCTCTGTAGACGGGCATGTTTCTTGCTAAGGTGGGCCCACTTTGTTTACATAACATAGGCTCAGTAGGCTGTGTATTCAATGGCACACAAATGTAAGAACTGCTCATAAAATGAGTACTGGTACTTAATATACAATTATAAAACTGATTCCCCATTCCTTATTTTAATGATTTCATTCCCAGTGTGTAGTGTTTTTAAACTCTAAAATTTTAATATTCTTTACATAGAAAAGAATATATTTGTCATCACAGGGAAATAGATAAACAGTTAACTTTTAAATGATAATTTTGTGAAATAGAATTTCTTAACATTTTCACCACGGAAAGAGAAAGTTGAAGCTGAAGACCTGGTGGAGCCTTAAACCATTTTTATTGGCAAACTTTATACAGGAGGCAGCAGGGATTCTGACTCTGTGAATATCAGATCTGAGACTTAATCAGAAAACACGTCTGTCAGTCTTTCCTCGACGCTAAACATAAAAATATAAACATTTTTAGAAGAAACAGAAAACCGACATACCCTAGATACAAAATCAAATTATCTCACAGCGTCATCTCGTTCTGAAACGTTACTTTTATCATTCGATAAATCAGCTGAGACTTTATAAATGTTAGGATTATCATTCAATGAACAGATAAAGATCATTTAAACCCTTGATGAATGGCTTTTAAATTTCCAGGAAAGTAGCGTGTAATCTGTCGTCAAATACTTTCCCTCTTCCATGGCCCTAATACTCTTCCGTACGAAACCTTCCATCATCAACTAAATCAACGAAATAAACATTAAGCACAGAACAGTCAGAATTGATCTGTTGCCTAACTTTACATGTGTACTGTGCAGCCACAGTCTTGCCTTTCACTTCTGAAAACCGAATGTCAAACTTAAAAACCAAAAAACCAAAGGAAATTTGGGGTCAACTATGGCTCCATTTCTCCATACGCCTATGAGGTGAATGAGACCAAGTAACCAATATCCCAAACCCCGTTTCTCTGTCTATACTACCTATAATACAACATTATTATAGAACAACTTTATTCTCATAATATTGACATCGTTTGTGATTTTTTTTCACAATTTTCCTTTTGGAATTTGCTTTTTCGACTAAATTACTAGGAAACTTTGGGATCTGTAAAAACAAAACACAGGAGGAAGGTGGTTGAAACGGTTTACCACACCCACGACCATCAGGGGTAAAACCTACACAGATAATAATCTTGTCATTTTTCAGCTGTGTACGTTTTATTGTAAGTCTCCGTTTCAGTGGAGCAGTTGTGAGGCATTTCTGGGTCAAACACATTATGTTTTAGCGAAAAAAAAAAAAAAAAAAAAAAAAACTTCAATTACTTTCCCTCCACAGTCGCTGACCTCCTACAATTCCCAGAATGCCTTTCACCATCCCTAGAGAAGAGGGCGGGACCTTCCTCTGTCCTGCTTTCTGATTTGACGCTGGGCCTCGTCTTGTCCTTAGGCGTCACCAGTAATAAGAGTCTTAGGGAGCCGATAGGTCAGACCGTCCGACTTCCGAGTGTCCCTTTAACAGGCCGAGTCTCACCACCACCACGCGCCTTTTCTTATTCTCCGAACCTTCGTCACTGTCATCATCACTCTCCTCTGTATCGTCACTATCACTGCTATCCTCCTCTTCCTCTTCTCTCTCCTTCCTTCCCACCTTCCGTTTCCCTCTCTCCTTCCGCTTCTGCTTTTTAGCCTTTTTCTTCTTTCGTTTCTTTAGCTTTTCGGCCTTTTCTTCGACCGACTCGACGTCGTCATCATCGTCGTCAATGACATCATCGTGTTCCATCTGCACTCGGTCCTGAACTTCCTGTTCCTCCACTTCTTCCTCCAGAGTCACTTCCTCACTGTCATCATCATCATCATCCTCCTCCTCCTCCTCCTCCTCTTCTTCTTCTTCTTCTTCCACCACATCTTTCATCATTTGCTCTTGTTTTATCTTCAGCATCTGTCGTCCATTTTGTCTTGGCTGAGAGACACAGAGAGAGAGAGAGAGAGAGAGCACAAAGTTAAGAAACTATTATTCATTAATGTGACACCAAACTTGGCAAAAGGTTAATGATAATAATAATGGATTGGATTTATATAGCGCTTTTCTCGCTACTCACGGTCTTCTTGCCGTTCTGCAGCCTGTGCAGCAGTAGGCGCACGGTGTCTTTGTTCTGACACAGGCCCATGGTGTTCAGCGTGTCGAGGGAGGAGCCTGAGCAGCCGGACAGACGCAGCTCCGCCCCCAGAGCCGCCTGCAGGAAGTTGTTCTTCCAGATGTTCCTGGTGAAGAGCGGGATGGACAGCGCCACCACCGCCCGCCGCTCCAGCAGCGTCTGGGCCTGCTCCTCCGTCAGCTGGCTACACACAGACACACAGATAGACAGACACACACGCACACACACACAGGTAAAGACACAGACAGACAGACACACACACACGATATCAGAGAGAGATCGCAGATACACATGTGTGCAGATTCAGTGGGCAGAGTCAGCAATTCTGGAGAACGCTTGTTGTCATAATCAGTTAATCTCTCCAAAAGATCAGCTACCGGACCGTACTGTGTGAGCGCTGAAAACAAAATCTGGTGTTAGTACACAGCCTAGGCTCTGTAAACAAGTGTGTAAACAAAAGGGGGCACTGTAGCTAATAACATGCCCGTTTACAGAGTCTAGGCTGTGTATTAGCACCAGATTTTTATTTTATTTTTTTTTAAATCGGCGACACACAGTAGGTGGCCAATTGTGAAGAGATATTAATTTTTTTTTCTCAAGGTTGACTGATTCCACTTTTTAAAGTTCTCTGTTATATATACAGCTCTGGAAAAAATTAAGAGACCAGTCTGGATTTTTCTACAATCTTCATCTCTAAATAACTTATTGTAAATGCTCTTAATGACAAAAAAAGTATTGGAATTTGGTAGAAATGTTGTCAGTAGTTTATATTATAAAACCAATACGTTCATCTACTCAAACATATGCCAATAAATAGTAAAACGAGAGACACTGAACATTTGGAGTGGTCTCTTAAATGTTTTCCAGAGCTGTATTTATATATAAAGTTGTGTGTCCTGTCTCAGACTCACTGGCTGCTCTTAGCGAGGGCGGTGATGTCGGGGAACAGCGAGGTGAGGCAGGTGGTGACCAGCGGAGCTTTGTGCTGCGCCCAGTTCAGACAGTATCGCCATGGGAACGAGGTCAGCGGCTTCCTGCTCAAAACCTTCTGATGGAAGGGGCTGTCGACTTGCCGCGTCAACACCTTCATCTGCAGGGAAAACAAGCACTAGTTAGAAGATACAGTGTGAAATATATGAGTATTTTGGCATCATCTAGTGGTAAAGTTCTAGATTGCAACACTCCCCTTTGGGCAAATGTACAGAAGCTACGGTGGCCTTCACGAACAAGAAGCTAGTTATCAAAGATGGCATCATCCACCACTGCCTGAAGTCTTTCAACAAAATCAAGTGAGAAGGTAAACATTTATTCCATAGTACTTCTCATTCGTCTTCCAATGAATGCATTTTTGGAGGAAACTATTTATAAACAAGCGTGAGGCTACTGTAGAAACGTGACGGTGCAACATGAGGGGGCGCCACGCTCCAATGTATATAGAAAAGGCTCAGTCTAAGGTAATTATACACCAATTAAGACACTTATGAATATTTTATTCCATTTCAACTAAGTCTGTTCTGAAATACAGACAATTCCCTTTGCACACTGCACCTTGAAGATGGTTTAAACCCAGATATGTTTGTCTTGTCCTCACCTCCTCTTTCAGCTGTTTGCTCCAGAACTCCAGCATGGGCTTGCGGGCGCCTTTGGCCGACCAGAGCATCTTGAACGCGGCCTTGTAGCAGGACTTGCTCACCAGCAGCGCCGCTTTGCTCTTCTTCCCCATCCGACGCGCTTTCTTCTTCTTGTCCTTCGCCTCGGGCTGCAGTCACCAACACCAAGGACGTAAACAGAAAACAATTCAGCTTCTTATAATTCATACCAAGTGCATGAAACGTGACCATGGATGTTTCGGCCCGTTAAAAAGGTGTAGCATGGGAATCTAGAAAATGCTTGTTGTCAAATCACTTCGTTTACGTATCCTTTGTTTACATACCCGTTTACAGAGCCTATGTAGTGTATTAACACTGGGTACACACACAGTACAGACAGGTAGTGGATCATAATGAGGTTTTCAGTGATTTGGACAAAAAGTGATTTGGACAACAATCATACTCCACCTTCAAAAATAAAGGAAAAATAATGAACAAGTAACACACAAAACCCACCTGTTTTTTCACTGGCGGTTTCAGCCACAGTGACCTCTTTGAACACTGCTTGCGTTTGCATTTGGTCCTGATGAACTGGGCGCAGGTCTCACACAGGAAAGACTTGTCGTTGACGGTGGTCTGAGGGAAGACCCAGTGCACGGTGTCGGGCGTGGTGAAGGTGTAGACGGCCCTCCGGTTGAAGCTGCGGCCCTGGCGCTCAAACTCACACTTACAGGCGGAGCAGCTCATGTCATCGGGACGCTTCGCACGCCGGCGGCCTCGCGGGGCAGCGGCGGAGACGGGCGCTTCTGCAGGGGTGTCTACGGCCTGAAGCGGAAAAAGGGGAAATTCTTATCAAACTACTTTTCATCTGTTTTTGATTGATTGATTGATTAAATTTATTTCAGACATATCAAAAATACAAAACAAAATGAAAAACATGAAAATACAATAAACTAAAATTATGTTTACATTATTTTACAAAAAAGAAAACAATTTACATATATTGATATGATATGCCTGAAAAGGAAGAAGTACTTTTCATGTGTTTTTAAGCTTAGTATAGAGAGTAGCTAGGTGTAACAATCTGGGTGTTTCGTAATATCGAAGCGCAATGCAACGGACAAACATCATTATATATCGCAGTCTTGAACATGTGCGTTTTTATTTTTCAATCTGTCTGCAGGTCTGTGTGTGACACTTTTACAGTCAGAAACTCCCCCAAAAAAATAAGCAAATTTCGAATATCTATTCATTGACACTCCGCCTGCACATCAACATGCCCTAAAATATACATCCAGTTGACTGCATATTGCACATATTGTAAATATTGTTCATCACATTGCACATTTCAATTTAATATACTTCATTTTGACTTTATATTCTATTTATATTCTACCGTTTAATTTTGTACCCTTGCACTATTTAGTATTCAGAATGTATTTACTTTAAATATTGTTTATCTTATTCTACTTATTTGATTGTATTGTACTTATTGCACCGTGGGTCGAAGATAAACGTAATTTCGATTCTTGTGTATGTCTTGCATGTATCAGAATTGACAATAAAGGTGTACTTGACTTGAATATAAAGCCGATTTCACCTGCTGGTGAGAGGCCGCTTCCTCTTCGTTTCCACCGGGGCAGTCTACCTCTGCTCCCACGGTGGGCCCAGGAAGCCCCACGGGCAGGCTGGGCATCTCGGGGTTAGTCGGAGGGGCAATGGGGACTGACCCGTCTGTCACCGGTACACCAGAGGCTGTAGAGGGCGTCTCTGTGGTGATAAAGTTAGCAGCTGTGTTGTGGGCATAGTCGTGCTCTGGTGGCGGGGCAGCCTCCTCATCGGCCCCTACGTTAGTCTCGGTGTTTTCAGTTGCCATGGTGAACTGAGGCTGTCCGGTTGTAGTCAACTGAGTGGTCAATACGTAGAAATAACAACTGTGTCAGTGGTCATTTCTATTCCCCTTGCAGCATGCTAACACTGAAGCTAACGGCTAAAACCAACTGATGCTAACATCGAAGCCCGCCACTACACAATCCAGGACGTCCCCGCAAACGTTTCGCCGTAAAACTCTCCTGGACGCCTAACTCGACGCGTGCACGTTTGTTTAATGTTAAAAAAGCAATAGAAATAGCATGCCGTCTGCTATTTATTAAGTAGGAACAGCTACAGAGGAAATGGAAAACACAGAGAACCGTGTCCAACTGGATGTAGCCGCTGATAAACAAAACAGTTTCCGTGATTTATGCTTAGTGGTTTGCAGCACCGCCCCCAGGTGGTGGGAGGCTGTTACTACACTACAGTAGATAGATAGATAGATAGATAGACAGACAGACAGACATAGTTTAAGAAAACACACACACTAACACAACACAATTACCTATAGCCTGCCCTACAAAATATACACATATAAATTAAACTTAATTAAACAAATCAAGATTTGACTAATGTGCTCAGAAATAACATTGTTGTCTGTTCATATCAGTTTGAACTAAATATATTTGGTTTTGAAATGTAAATCTACAAAATCAAAAAATTCTGGAAATCACCTTGGACTCGATGGATAAATGTGGGAAAAATCACAATGTGATATTTTACAGAAAATCAATGAATATGCAATGACAATACGAGATATGTATAATATTAGGTTATATGAACAATCAAAAAAGATCTATCTATTAATTTCCGTAATCCTTTATACAGCTATAAATGCGCATACTGACCATTAGACATTTTATTCATACATTTAATTGTATGTGTGTCTTGTCTAGTTTAGTAGGCTACTTTTTATTGTTCTTACCTGCCCAGGGACTACAGGTGGAAAATAGCAGTTTGCTAAAACCTGGTACAATGCATCTCTCCTTGCTCTAAACAAGGTTAATGTTTCCTTTGTACATTGTCCCTGTTCAAATAAAGTTACATTGCATTACATTAATCTCCTTAGTACGAACTCTTATTTTGTAAGGTCTTATTTTGACAGGTTTAACCGGAAGTATGTGAACTTACAGCTGATGAATGGGTTAGCTAAGATACATATATCCAGTGTGTGTGTTGTTATAACAGCAGTGATGGAGTGGTTATAGGTAAGATAAATTAAACATTTATATTACATTTAATCTATTAGATGTGTGACGGTGTGACGTAGGCTATTCTTTATCGCGCTAACGAGCGAGATTCTCCAGTTAGCTTCATTCAGACGAGGTTTCAAGCTAATCATCACAAACAGGCAGCACACACATCATGTTGTTATCGTCACCTTCAGCGGTTATATGCGCCCTGTTGTATTAAACTAATGTTGAAAAACAGTTGAAACATTTTACTGCACCACGAAAGTTAACTATGGCTTCTGAAATGTGCTCAGGTAAACATGCTCAGTGTGTCAACAACAGCTGATTCACAGGCTCTGAGTTTGTGTTGATATGGATTGGCTGGTTACCTAAACTGGGTACTGAATGCATGCTGTTTCACTGTCAAGTGCTGCAAATAATAAGGATGATTTTCGTATATGAACTGGGCAGCCATGGGACTATATGAAAATGTCATGTCAAGATCATCGGATCCTGACCAAAATAATTGCCATTCATATTATCCCGAAAATCATCAAAATATTCTAAAAATCCCTAAAATGACTGCAACATACTTAACTCACATTGCCTTATATTTTCGTAAGAAACAAAGTGTTTTGCATCACAGATAGGAGGACTCACATCTGGAAATGGATCACGTTGTTTTATTTAAATCATGATCATGATCATCTTATATCCTCCCATTCCTTGTCACAATCTAAAATCTTCACTTTGCTACTTTATCCAACCATTTCTAACCTTAACAAGGAAGACGAATGATTAAAATAAAAAATAAATTTCTCCCGTTTCCCATTGGCTGGCGGTTTGTAGATACATCAGCGACACCAGACTAAATATTCTGCACCATGGCAACGCAGCATTATAGCTGGCTGCTTATCTCCATGGCAACCATCTCACTATCTGTCCATCATCCTCTCCTTGCAGGTGTGAAAACAGTCTGACCCTGAAGAGACACAACACAGACAGTCAGCCACGGGGTGCAGATGGAGAATGGAGACCTCGGCCACATGGTGTGTGTGTGTGTGTGTAGTGGTATTTTCCTTTGCTGCAGACATTTATCTATCTGAACTCTCTTTCTCTGTCAGCTTAGCCTTTGGCCAGTTGAAAAAGGGTGGACATTTGAAAAAGTGTGTGTGTGTGTGTGTGTGTGTGTGTGTGTGTGTGTGTGTGTGTGTGTGTGTGTGTGTGTGTGTCTTTTTCCTTGCATGTCTATCTTAGTGATCTGATACCTGTGATGTCTTTACAAATTCTTAATACTGTAGTCAGAGCAAAACATAAGCCGGTCAATATTTAAATAGGTCAAAATAGTCAAATACTTATCAAAGCAAAGATATAAGCCAAGCCGATCTGTATTGATAGCATTGTTGCTGGCTACTGTGGGTAGGATTAAACCACTTTTTTTACATACCGGTTTACAGAGTCTAGGCTGTGTATTAACACTGGATCTTTCCTCCACGCACACACAGTACAAACAGGTTGTGGACCATAAGTAAATGTTAATTTTGACTAAAAGTAATTCTGACAACAACAGTTCTCCAGAAACATTCCACGCTTAAAGCTGGGGTGGAGAATTTGGGGAGAAAATAGCAGTTGGAATAGAGATTTGAATCCAAATACCTCAACCGCTCCACTTGTTCTCTTTGGTCCCTCCCCTATGGTCCCTCCCTGACACGCTCTACTCCAACAACGTCGTGCCAAAGTGAATGGACAGTCCCAACAGCCAAGAACAGAGAATCGTATTTTTTATTCATTTATTTTTTTAGAATCGGAGCCTCGCCCCAGCTTTAAAGTGGACCTATTATACTTTTTCGACTTTTATGACCTATAAACGTTGTTATAATGATTTATAGTCATACTAAAGTATCAAATAATGACTTACATGCATTTAGACGTATTCCCTGCTGACCGTCTGGGGTGGCTGTGCAGAGCGCTAAACACTAGGGCAGCCGGTCGAGAATTCAATTGTTCAAATCGGTTCAAATTTCCTGCAATCGTGTCGTCACGATTCCGGATTTTTCCATGTATGGTAATGCTGCAACGTGCTGGCGCGCTCCGGCCATGCCCCCCACCTTCCTGCTCAAATCTGCCCTCGTGCTGCTGAAATTGTTCCGGAAGGAAGGCAACCAATCACAACGGAGTGGGGTTTGCAGGAGGGGGGAGGGGGCGGAGATGGCCGAAGCGCAGTGTTGACAGAGCATGCTGAATCGCCCAGATGAGAGGAAGCGTTTCCCAAAAATCTACATAGTTTTTAGTGATGTGATTCATGTCAGGTTGCTCTATAGCAGTTTTTAACAAGAAATTAAGACCAGAAAAGTAGTATGATAGGAGATCTTTAATGAAAATATGTTAACACTCAATGGTTAGAGTTTTTTGAATTTCTGAAGTCAAGACAGTTTAGATTTCAAATACAGCTCTGGAAAAAAGTAAGAGACCAGTCTGGATTTTTCTTAAATCTTCACCTCTACATAACTTATTGAAAATGATCTAAAAATGTATTGGAATTTGGTAGAAATGTTGTCAGTAGTTTATATTATAAAACCAAAATGTTCATTCTACTCAAACATATGCCTATAAATAGTATAACAAGAGACACTGGACGTTTGGAGTGTTCTCTTAATTTTTTCCAGAGCAGTAGTTACAAATATGTGGTAAATGTTTGATGTGGCCTTTAGTGTTGTCTCTGACTGCTGTTCCTGCTCTGTCCAGATGGGGGAGTCGGTGGGTCTGAATGTTGGCGGCTTTGTGCACAGCGTGTCGCGGTCTATGCTGCAGCGCTACCCCGACTCTATGCTGGCGGCCATCATCAGAGGAGACCTGCCCACCGCCAGGGACACACACGGAAACTACTTCATCGACCGCGACGGTCAGCTCTTTAGGTAAGTGTGTTTGCCTGTGTGTGTGTGTGTGTGTGTGTTAGAATTAAATATTTATAGACTTAGACTTAGACTTAGAGTTAGACTTAGACTTAGATTTAGACTCAGACCTAGACTCGGAATGAAATATTTATTGATTGGCGAGCATAAAATAGTCACTAAGAATTGCACTACTTGATGTTTCAGGAAATTTGCAGAGCCTTCAAAAAAATTACAGCATGCAGAAATGCACTACAGTAAAACTAAAACCAGTTATAATGTAATGTAATGTAATGCAACTTTATTTGAACAGGGACAATGTAAAAAAGAAACATTAACCTTGTTTAGAGCAAGGAGAGATGCATTGTACCAGGTTTTAGCAAACTGCTATTTTCCATGTAGTCCCTGGGCAAGTAACAATAAAAAGTATAAAACTAAACAAGATACAACAATATCTAGACATGGGATTAAACATTAAAAGGACAAGATACAATGATATAAATACATAGGATAAAAAAAAGTTTATGAAAAGCACTACATTACATATTTAATTAAAAAAAATACCCCTATCCTACTAGCACTACAAAATTCTACAAGTGTGTGCAGGTCTGCTGCGTGAGCAACCAAACCTTTGTCAGTCGGGAGAAAGCCCAGAAATCACCATTGTGTATAAGATCTGTTGGTAGACTGTTCCACTGTTTTATCCCTACAAAAGAGAAGGACGACTTTCCAAATGTGGTTCTGCATTGTGGGATTCTGCATACTCCCCTAATTGTTGACCTGGTTGCTCATGCTGAGATTTCTGAGCCCAATGTCTCAAAGTTCCTTAAGGGAGGAGGTGCAGCATTGTGTATGATTTAAAAAATTAAGCGCACATTAGACGCCCTCATTAACACAATGCGATTTTCAAAATTAAGCAGATTGTGTTTATCCAGGATTTTGCAGTGGTGATATTGACAAGTTTTTTTATCATGAATTTTAAGAGCATTTTTATCTAATGATACAAGTGGTCTCAAGGTTGTTTTACCTGCTTGAGACCAACTTGTCATACAGTAGGAACAATGAGAAAGAATTATAGCATTCAGATAGGTGTTTGATGCCTCAACTATAAGAGAGTTTCTTATGAATAATAATAATGGAATTGTAAATGTACTCATTTAAATGTACACATATTTATGATTACATTTGATAATGATTACTTAATTTGGCACTGCATGCATGTTGTAGCGAAGCAATATCTTTCTTTATATTTTTATATTAATATATTAGGTGGGACATTTTGAGCGTATTTAAATATTAGGTCAATGTGTATTATAAATAGGGCCTTGAACACAAGCCTTGTCCAAGAGAGAAGTGAATCAACTTTTAAGAATAACGATGACTCAAACGTCGGGAAATCTAATGCGAACGTTTCTCCCATCTGGACTCCCCTCTCCCTGAGATTTCTCAATTTTTTAAAATCCCGATAAAGTGTTTTTTATTTTTGCCGAGCTAAGGGTCTAAGGGCAGGGTGTCATACTGCAGTGCTTCTCAAATGGTGGGGCGCCGTGAGTTGTCAGGGGGGTGCGGGCTGACTTGATTTTCCAACTGACCAAGTGCTAGCAAGCGCGATGTGTGCTTGTTTATGGTCATATCCGCGCGAAAGGCTGCGATTTGCAGTAAATAAATGTCCCCATGTGTATCCAAGTGTCTCTGTAGGCTATTTAAAAAGAAATCATGCAAGTATAGTAATAATAACATTAATGAATTATTGGTTATCGTAGAAGGCCTATTGGCCTATAATAATAAAAAACACCACCTTAACTATGTTTACAGTGAAAAAATGTCGGTCCCCTAGGGTGGCATGACAGAAAATAATTGAGAACCACTGTCATACTGTATGGAATGTAAATCCCACTGAAGCAAATGTCTATTTGTGATATTGGGCTATACAAATAAAACTGATTTGATTTGATTTGATCTGGTTCCTGCTGTTCCAGTTACATCCTGAGCTTCCTGCGGACGTCGGAGCTGACGCTGCCGTACGACTTCAAGGAGACGGAGCTGCTGAGGAAGGAGGCTGACTACTATCAGATCGAGCCCCTGGTCCAGAGCCTAGGAGACCCCAGAGCGCTGCTGCCCTACCCCAAGGCCCTGCTCCCCTACCCCACAGACTCCTATGAGGAAGTGGTGGAGCTTTCTAGCACACGGAAGCTGTCCAAATACTCCAACCCGGTCGCTGTCATCATCACGCAGCTCACAATCACCACCAAGGTCAGTGGGGAACACGGATGAATAGGGATCTATTGCTTTGCACTGTTGTCACTGTTATCTCACTGTCTGTTGATGTTGTGAATGTTGTCTGTGTGTGTGTAAGCAGCCAATTATTCTTAACTGCAATCAAATCTACGCTTGGGTATAGAAATAAAGTTACCCTAACCTTAATCATCATGTTTATGTGATACAAGAACATAATGAAATCCATTATTATCCTATTTTTTTAAGGTTTTGATTTTACTGTATTTATATGCAAGAAAAACAGAAACCATTGTTCATGAATAACAGAACATAAAAAAAAAATAATAATTAGAATAATAAGATTAATATAGAATTAAAATGAAATACAAAATAAATATAAAATCAATCAAATAAAAACACTGTATAAAATTTCAAGTTCTCACATGACTCTCCATTCTTAGGTCCAGGGAATGTTGCTAAGATTTTATTCGAACCATAGTTCATAAGTAACAACATTACAAATAAAATAGATAATTAGAAAAATAAGATAAATATGTAATTAAAATTAAATAAAAAAATAAATAAAAACATTGTATAAAATAAATGCATTATAAGTTCTCACATGACTCTCCATTCTTAGGTCCCGGGAATGTTGCAGTCGGTCTGCAGCAGTTTCACAAAGTGGAGTAAACACATGATGGACACCAGAGACTTCCAGGTGTCCTTCACCTTCGGACCGTGTGACCACCAACAGGAAGTCGGCCTGCGAGTTCACCTGCTCGACTTCATCTCCAAAGCAGTATGTACGATTTATACTTCTTCCTCCTACTCCTTTATCGGGCGTATCGTAACATATCAATATATGTCAATTGTTTTGTGTTTTCTGTTTTGTGAAATAATTTAAACATAATTTTTGTTTATTGTATTTTCATGCTTTTTATTTTGTTTTGTATATCTGATATGTCTGAAATAAATTGAATAAATCAATCAGTATGTGGCTTTCGACGTATCTTAGACATGACGTGGGAACACAAAGAATTTTGATTATAGCTCGTCAGAATTGAAGTTATACTGCATAACTTTTTCATGTAATGTAATGAATGTTGGTAACATCCAAGCCATCGCCTAACGAGTTGAGACAAAATTAGAGCCCAAGAAATGTTTCAGTTGTTGATTCTACTGCTAAAAAAAAAACCTGCACGTACAGCAGAAGGTATAAAATCCATTTGACCCTTGTTCTATAACCATATTTTTTTATTTTTTAGGTTTTATCAAGCCAGTTAACCCAGTGAAGGCTGGGCTATGTAGGACTTGCTTCGTAGGATAAGCCAGATTGAACTGACTGGGTTTGCCTCGTTTTATATCTTTCCAGGGTTTCACAATACGGAACACGCGCGTTCACCACATGAGCGAACGGGCTAACGAGAACACAGTGGAACATCACTGGACATTCTGCCGGCGAGCTCACAAAGTCCACAACGGACGGATGAACTGATGAATGGATTTACATGCACGCACACACACACGCACGCACACACGCACACACACACACACACACACACACACTCACACCGAGTCCAAAAGTGTCATATTGATTGTTGCGTCTTAATAAGTTCATATTTTCTATTAAGTGTGTTGTTTTTGAATCATTCCTTCATGCTACTCGGAGCTAAAGCCCAAGTGATGTCATTGCAAGAATAGCAAACGTGAAATGTGTTAAATTATCATGAGACTTCAACTTATATTTAAAAACATTTTTTTATCATAACACTACATGGCCAAAAGTATATGGCCAACCCTCCAATCGTACTGCTACTGAATTCAATGGAATTTTAGCAAATAGTGTGTTTCCAACTTCAACATCAACAATTTGGTGAAACCCTTTTTGTTTGACGGTGTCTTGGTTCAAAAAGCCAGTCCCATAAAATAAATAAAATGGATAAATAAAACAATGTTTTTTTCCATTTTACTGTGACTGAACTTGACCAAGTGCTCTGACCTTAAAGACCTATTTCAACGGTGGGAATATGAAGGTGTATTGAACTCTGAGATCCTATGTAGTATAAATGTGCAAAACATTTTTGAAATCTGTTCATCCTAGCCAGAGAAAAGGCAGAAAAAGTGTCTTATGGTCTCACTGTCTAGGATTAACAGGACAGCTGGGCCAAGGGAAGACTGAGGAAAGCCTCATTCATTATATTATAATATCGATTTTATAATGATAGAATGCCGGTTCCGTATGGGTTAAGTATTCCTTTATCCTCCTTTGAGTTAAATGGTAACTATGACTATTACTATGACCTCGTTGCCCATCGTCAGTGTTGGACCTTCACTAATGCTCTTGTGACTGAATGGGAACAAATCCCTGCAGCCAGGTTGCGATATCTGGTGGAGATATGCCCATGTTCAACAATCACATATACACTGTGTGCAACATTTTTAGGCAAGTTGTATTTTTGAGGATTAATTTTATTATTGAACAACTACAGTGCTCTCGGTCAATCCAAAATGTTAAAGAACCTAAACCTGAATGTTTACGAAAGTAAAAGTGAGGTTTTGTCTTTCTTACGAGAATTTATATATGTTTTTGCTATTATTAGGCAACTATTAGTATGCAGAATTATTCTGCAACTAAATAAAAAAACGAAAATTTTCCCATCTCACTTGTTTATTTCCATCTGTTAAAGTGAGAATAATAAAACAACTCAAAATTTACAAATAAAAATTTCCGACATGTCAAAAAAATAATCAGTGACCAATATAGCCACCCTTCTTTTCAATAACTGTAACAAGCCTTCTATTCATGGAGTCTGTCAGTTTCTTGATCTGTTGACGATCAACTTTTTGTGCAGCAGCAACCACAGCCTCCCAGACACTGTTCCGAGAGGTGTACTGATTTCCTTCACTGTAAATATCCCGTTTAAGCAGGGCCCACAGGTTCTCAATAGGGTTTAAGTCAGGTGAGGAAGGGGGTCATGTCATTATTTTTCATCCTTAAGGCCTTTACCGGCTAGCCATGCAATTGAGTACTTCGATGCATGTGATGGAGCATTGTCCTGCATAAAAATCATGGTCTTCTTGAAAGATGCAGACTTTTTCCTGTACCACTGCTTGAAGAAAGTATCTTCTTGAAACTGGCAGTAGGTTTGGGAGTTGATTTTGAGGCCATCTTCAACCCGAAAAGGTCCAACTAGCTCATCTTTAAAGATACTAATAGTTGCCTTTAAAGATGAGCTAGTTGGACCTTTTCGTTATTTAATTTTATTGAAAAGAAGGGTGGCTATATTGGTCACCGATTTTTTTTTTGACATGTCGGAAATTTTTATTTTGAGTTGTTTTATTATTCTCACTTTAACAGATGAAAATAAACAAGTGAGATGGGAACATTTTCGTTTTTTTATTTAGTTGCAGAATAATTCTGCATACTAATACAGTCATATGAAAAAGTTTGGGAACCCCTCTCAGCCGGCATTGTAATTGACTCTGCTTTCACAAAAAAAAGATAAAAGTGGTATGTCTTTCATTTACCAGGAACAGTTAAGTACTGGGATGTTTTCCAAACAAAGATTGTTTGAAAAGCAGTATTTAGTTGTATGAAATAAAATAAAATAAAATGTGAAAAACTGGCTGTGCAAAAATATAGGAACCCTTGTGGTTTTGTTGATTTTAATGCATGTAACAGCATGTAAAACTGATGACTTTAAACACAAAATTGGTTGGATTATGTTGTTAAGCCTTGAACCTCATAGCAATGTCTGTTTAATCATGATAAAAGGTATTGTAGGTGCCTAAATGCAAGTTGCTATTCTCTTTGACTCTCTGCTGAAGTGAGACAGAATGGGATCATCAAAGCAGCTCCCAAAATATCTGAAAAACAAAGATTATTCATTGCCATGGTTTAGGGGAAGGCTACAAGAAGCTTTCCCAAAGGTTTCAATTGTCAATTTCGACTGTAGGGAACGTTGTCAGGAAATGGAAGGACACAGGCACAGTGGCAGTTAAACCCAGCTCTGGAAGACCAAGAAAAATACAGGAGCGGCACAGGTGGAGGATTGTGAGAATGGTTGCACACAACCCACAGATCACCTCCAAAGACCTGCAAGAACATCTGGCTGCAGATGGTGTATCTGTACATCGTTCAACAATTCAGCGCATTTTGCACCAAAACATCTGTATGGCCGGGTGATGAGGAGGAAGCCCTTTCTGCGCCCACGCCACAGATACAGTTGCATGGAGTATGCAAAAGCTCATTTATACAAGCCGGATTCATATTGGAAGAAAATGCTTTGGACTGATGACAAAAATTAAGTTATTTGGTCTTTATAAAAAGTGCTTTACGTGGCGAAAGGAGAAAACTGCATTCCAAGAAAAACACCTGCTACCTACTGTCAAATTTGGTGGAGGCTCCATCATGCTGGGGCCACTTCAGGGACTAGGGCCCTGGTTAAAATCGATAGTCGGATGAATTCAACCCAGTTTCAACAGATTATTCAGGATAGTGTTCAAGCATCAGTCACAAAGTTGAAGATGCGCAGGGGTTGGATATTCCAACAAGACAATTAACACAGTTAAAATTCCTGCAGAGGGAAAAGTACAATGTTCTGATATGGCCGTCGCAGTCCAATGACTTGAATATCATCGAAAATCTATGGGATGATTTGAAGCAGGCTTTCCATGCTCGGCAGCCATCACATTTAACTGAACTGGATCGCTTTAGTATGTAAGAATGTTAAAAATACCTACATCCAGGATCCAGACACTCATCACAGGCTACCGAAGGCGTCTAGAGGCTGTTATTTTTGCAAAAAGAGGCTCAACTAAGTACTGATAACATTTTTCTTTTGGGGTGCCCAAATTTATGCACCAGTCAAATGTTGTTATGATAACTATTGTATATTTTCTATTATTCCAATAAACAAAATGAGACTGCTGAATTGCTTCTGTTTCCCTAAGGTATGTCATATATGAAAAGGAATTTGCTTCTTTGAAATCCCAGCTATTGATGAACAAAAATCCCCAAAATTAGAAGGGGGTCCCAAACTTTTTCATATGACTGTAGTTGCCTAATAATAGCAAAACATACATATATTCTCATAAGAAAGACAAAACCTCACTTTTACTTTCGTAAACATTCAGGTTTAGGTTCTTTAACATTTTGGATTGACCGAGAGCACTGTAGTTGTTAATCCTCAAAAATACAACTTTCTTAGAATTTTTTGTACACAGTGTAGTTTCAATGTTCAGATAAAAGTGTGTCCACAATACCTTTGAACACATAGGACCAGATCCACAAATAAAGAGTTGTGCACGCTAATAGCGCCATGATATTTGCAGAATTAGCACCTGCAATCTGCCCCGTTCAAGCACCGTATCCTCTGTAGTCCATTAGATGGTATTTGCATCAAGGCTTATTTGCATAAGAAAGGGGAAATTTTGCAATTTTTTTTAAAATATTCAATAATTTACATACAAACGCATGGGACAGGTGCACCCAGGGTGCTGTCTGCTTGGCAGTGCAGTTTAAGAGCAATTCACCCTTTGTGTGTGCTTTGTGATTACACGCTAACTTTCTCTCACATTTGCACAAGTTTAGTGGATGCAAGTATACTGCATCCTTTAGTGGATTTGACCTATACAGTGTGTTCCAAATTATTATGCAAATGATATTTTTCTCAGATTTTCCCTAAATAGTCGATGCAATGACAGTCAGTATAATTTTCAAGTCATCAACCGTTAGAGTATGATTCAAATTTTATTGAACAAACCTCCGAATGATAACAGTATTTTTTTCAAAAATAAAAAACTCAAAATGCACCGTTCCAAATTATTATGCACAACAGAGTTTCAAAACATTTTATAGGTTGTAAAGAACTAAAAATGGTCATTTGTTGAATTTGCAGGATGTGGAGGTCATATTTAGTGAAATCAAAAGCTATTTCAATCAGAAACATCTTAACAGGCCAAGTTACATGTTAACATAGGACCCCCTCTTTGATATCACCTTCACAATTCTTGCATCCATTGAACTTGTGAGTTTTTGGAGAGTTTCTGCTTGAATATCTTTGCAGGATGCCAGAATAGCCTCCCATAATGCTGTTTTGATGTGAACTGCCTCCCAACCTCAGATGTTTTGCTCGAGAATGCTCCAAAGGTTCTCAATAGGGTTGAGGTCAGGGGAAGATTGGGGCCATACCATGAGGTTCTCTCCTTTTATGCCTATAGCAGCCAATGACACAGAGGTATTCTTTGCTGCATGAGATGGTGCATTGTCATTCATGAAGATGATTTTACTACGGAAGGCACGGTTCTTCTTTTTGTACCACGGAAGAAAGTGGTCAGTCAGAAACTCAACATACTTTGCCGAGGTCATTTTCACACCGTCAGGGACCCTAAAGGGGCCTACCAGCTCTCTCCCCATGATTCCGTCCCAAAACATGACTCCGCCACCTCCTTGCTGACGTCGCAGCCTTGTTGGGACATGGTGGCCATTCACCAACCATCCACTACTCCATCCATCTGGACCATCCAGGGCTCCACAGCACTCATCAGTCAACAAGACTGTTTGAAAATTAGTTTTCATGTATTTCTGAGCCCAGTGCAACCGTTTCTGCTTGTGAGCATTGTTTAGGGGTGGCCGAATAATAGATTTATGCACAGCTGCAAACCTCAGGAGGATCCTACACCTTGAGGTTCGTGGGACTCCAGCGGCACCAGCGGCTTCAAATACCAGTCTGCTGCTTTGTAATGGCTCTCCTAATCCAATGAATTTGTCTGGCAGTAATCTTCCTCATTATGCCTTTATATGCACAAACCCGTCTGTGCTCTGAATCAGCCACAAAACTCTTCACAGTACGATGATCACGCTTCAGTTTCTTTGAAATATCTTTTGTTTTCATACCTTGTCCAAGGTAGTGCACTATTTGACGCTTTTCTGCAGGAGAGAGATCCTTTTTCTTTCCCATATTGCTTGAAACATGTGGCCTGCTTAATCATGTGGAACGTCCTTCTTAAGTATATTTCCTTTGATTGGGCTCACATGGCAAACTAATTATCATAGGTGTATGAGATTGATTTCAATGATCCAAGGCGTCCTGAGACACAATATCATACATGAGTTTAATTGAAAAACAAAACATAAAATGTTTATGTCGCTTCAATCCAATTTGCATAATAATTTGGAACACGGTGTAGTGTATTGCCTCATATCTGGTTAATCAGCAATGACTTACAAGTTAATATTAATTGCGAAATAAAACCATCCGGAAAGAGATTAAAACAGTAGCCAGGTGTTCGTATGCTCATTAATCCAGTTTTGTCTTACTGTAATAATTTACCCTCTCCATTCTTGACATCAAGAACATGCTTCTTGAAGAAGAAGCCTTCTTCCAGTGGAAATGATTGAGGACACAATCCACAGTCTTCGTTCTGTGTAAGCGTTGGAATTGAATTTCCCCTTGGAGATTTATAAAGTATGTCATCTTCTTCAAAGTCAAACGTTTATTTTGAAGTTTATGTGAGGCCTCAGCAGTGTGATTTAAACAAATGTAGTCTTCTTTTTTTTTTGCATAAAATTCTCTCTTGATGCTTCCTGAGACAGGGTTTCTGTGCTGTGCTGCAGTGGAGAGAGGAAAACACAATGAGGGGATTTAGCACCACAAAGACTCGACACCTGGTTGATTTGACAGTTGAAGCCTCATTTAAGGCTCTTATACATTTTGGAATATAGTTTCAATATTCCTATGGGCACCTGGATATTGTTTTAAGAATCGTATATATGAGTCAGCGACCCTGGAGAACGCTTGTTGTCGAAATCACTTTTTGTCATAATCAGTGAATATATCTCCTCACAAACCGCTTCCTGGCCATACTGTGTGTGCGCTGAAAAAATAATCTACTGTTCATACATAGCCTAGGCTCTGAAATCTGGTAATTCAACATAGGGGGCCCATCGTATCTAGTAACATGTCTGTTTGCAGAGACAAGGCTGTGTATCAACACTGGAAGCACACACAATATATTCAATGATTTGTCTCTTTGAACTGAAAGATTGTGTTATTGTGATGCAGCGGCGCTACTCTTGGTTCAAACGCAGCCTTCATGTGCTCTCTTGGTGTAATTTTTCGCAGCATGTTGTCAAAGTACAAGCCTGGACCATGAAGGCATGTAAATGCATGTAAATTCACAAATGGTTAACGTACTTTTCTGGTACAAAAGTGTAGGTACATTTAAATTCATGCAAACAGAGCCAACAAAGCCTTGAGGAAAACGATATCCTGTGTGTTTTTGTTGCCATTGTCTTCTGGTTGAATTTCATTACTCAGCTTGTCTGAAGCAATACATCTTTCTCAGTTTGCCTTCTCCAGAGCTAGTAATATACAGGCACAACAGTGGGTGGTTAAGCGATCAAACATCAAAGCATTAGCTGTATCATGTGGCTGCCACAGTGACGCCTCCACATTTACACAGATATCCGCACTGCGTGAAAACACACACTAATGCCGTTCATTTAAATGAGACAACTCTGTTGACACAGCAGGGATCCCAACGGAGTCTCTGGAAGCAATGATGGAGCAGCAACTTTTACAGATTTTTTTTTTTTTTTTAAATTGCCTTTTTGTCTATTTTAAATTTTTTCTTAAAGTAGTTTGGTTTTTGATCAGAAAGTTCAATAAAATGTGTACCGCAACCGAACAGCAATGACCCAAAGAATTAACAACGATGATATCACACAACGCAGGCTACTCAGTGGGTTGGTAAGAATTTTACACTTAAAATAGCTACTTATTTTAAGTTTGACTTGAAAAAATGTGGACCTATCCTTTAATTCTTCCATTGCCCAAAGACAATTCCAATCAAATCTGCTGAGACCTGTTTAGCACATAGTTTGGTTTTACACTCATTCACTGCATTTGTCATCTTGTTTTTATGCTTTTCCTTCCCCCTTGTGGTCAGAAAGTAGTACACTTTTTAACCTGTTACTTGTTACAATATTACGACTGTTGTGTTAGGGCCACGTTGAAGAAAGATAAATAAATGAAATAACAAGAATAAAGTCGTGACTAAACAAGAAAATAAACTCAAAGCTCAATATTACAAGAAAAAGTCGTAATATTTTGAGAATTAAGTCTTATAATATAATTACATTTTTCTCGTAAAATCACAACTTTGATTTGAACAATGTAAAGTGGAAACATGCAGGCCTAGCCTATTTAAGCGATATGCAGGCTAGAATGTAGGCTAGGCTTAATTAAGCTATAAAGCTGTGAGCGTTGTAGAGATAAACAAGCCTTTATAATTGTGTTGCTAATTTATGTAGCCTGGCTCCGCCCGCCTACCTACTTCCGCCCAAATTTAGTTTTCCCTTCAGTAGTCAGTCTGGGGCTGGGGTGTATTATGCCTCGTTTCCACCAAGTAGAGCGGGTCGGATCGGAGCGGCTCACTTTTAAGAATCTCGGTGTTGTTTCCACCGCCGACCCTACCCTTACTGGTAGGGCGGGGTTTATGACCCTACCCTTACTGGTAGGGCGGGGTTTAGGCTGGACTGCGATAGCCGCCGCCAGAATGTGGGTCAAACTATTTCGCTATTTACCGTGAGCAGCGGAGAACTCAGATTCACAGCCTTAAAAATCTCTGAAAATCTTTGGAGATGTCCAAAAAAGGAAAAAACATTGATAAGGGAAAGGAGGAAGACAAAGATTATGCGGAAGAATTGAAAAAACAGTTGGCAGACTTGATGAGAGAAATGAAAAGTGAGAGGGAGACGGAGCGAGCACTGCTGAAAGCTGAGCTGGCTGGGATTATGGACGAATGGATTGGGCGTTTTGATGCAAAAATTAAAGAAAAAATTGCAGCTGGTCTGAAGCCAATGTTGATCGAATTGAAGGAACTTCAAGCCGTGAATGTGAAGAAAGATCAGCTCTTGAAAGAGCTTGGAGATAAAATTGATGACCAAGATCAACAAGCAAAAAACAGAGATGTGATAATAACTAGTTTGGACATTAAACCAAGGTCGTATGTAGCTGCCGTGAGTGGAGAAGAAGAGGGCGATACAAGGAATGTGTCGGTGGATAACCAGGTTGAAAGGTTCCTGAGAAGCAAAGGCATTAGTCTGGATCTGGAGAACGTGGAGTCTTGTTTTCTTCTCCCGAAGGGAAAATTGGCCAAAAGGCGTGCTGTTATTCTGAAATTTGTGAGTAGAAAGCATAAGATAAATTTGCTCAGTCAAGGCAAGAAGCTTAAAGGCGAACAAATTGGAATGAGTGAAAACTTAACCAAGAGAAATGCTAATCTGGCCTACCAAGCCAGAGGGTTAAAAAAATGTGGACGGGTCCAACAAACATGGACGAGAGATGGAAGAATCTTCATCAAAATGAATGGAGCTACACCCGAGGAAGCTAACATTGTGCAAATCAGAACGGAGGAGGATCTGGTTCAATTCCGGAGGGAAGAGGACCTGATCAACCCAGCAGCAAGAATGAGCAACATACCTGATGGGATAAATTATCATGAAAGTCTGGAGTTATTAGCTAATCTTTACGAGGAACCTAGATTATCAGACCCAAATGACATTAAAGCATGGACAATTTGAATTAAAGTTGGCATGGTCTTTGAATTAAAGGGATTTAAACTGGTTTGTGTCATAATATAAGGTTTGAAATTGTAAATACATTGTGCTCTGCTATTGATAACCTAATGGAATGTGTGACTATTGAAATTTAAATGAAAGATACATGTTAATTATCAGCTGTGTGTTCAGAACACCCGAGTTGAAATTGGAAGACTTTCTCTGACTGAAGAATTTGTAAATACACTGCATGTTATGGGACTGTAGCCAAGGTCAGCAGACACACTGACTGTTTTGAATACTTTTGCAGAGGTGTTTAGGCTACTAGAGAAGAAATGGACAAGGCCATATCTGCATTGTCACAGGGAGAGAGGAAAATAGAGACCTAAAATTATTTGTGTATTAGAATGAATCTTCTTAAAAAAAAAAAAAAAAAAAAAAAAAAGTGTTCTAACTGTAGTAGCTGTGTATCTGTGTATCTGAATCTTATGGCAGTGGGGGCGGGACTCGATAAGCCTTTGGCTTCTCCTGCTACCCTTCGGACGATAACACAAAGTAATATGTATGAATATGCAATGTGAAAATTATGTATTATGTGTAATTGTCCGGAAGAATAATAATAAATAAATAAATAAAAAACTATCGGGCTGTGGAACAACTGTGGTCAAGCCAGCGGTCTCTTGTTTTTGCTTGGTCAAACCAGCCGCTTCTTTATTTATTCTCCCCGTGTTGTGAGCACAAAGACGGCTCGGTGCAACTGATAAGAGACAGTGAGCGAACAGTGCTGGCTGCGGCAGCTACATGACATCGCAGCAGTGGGACACAGTGTAGCCAACTGATTCATTTAATGACGAGGAAAAACACCACACAATAAACAGTGCCGCGCTCACATTTTCGCCAAAACTCTCTTCACTCTAGCCGAGGTGACTACAAACGGCGGAAATGATTCAAACCAGCCGCTTCTTTATTTATTCCCCCTGTGTTGTTGTGAGCGTGTAGGCTATTTACTACTATCTATGGCGTAAACATACAGAGACGGCTCGGCGCAACTCATAGAGACAGTGAGCGAACAGTGCTGGCTGCGGCCGCTACGTGACTATGGGACACAGTGTAACCAGCTGATTAATTTATTGACGAGGAAAAACACCACACAATAAACAGTGCTGTGCTCACATTTTCGCCAAAACACAAGACTATCGTCACTCTTGCCGAGATGACTATTATGGCGGAAATGATTCTTTCGACCAATCAAATGACGGCAGTGTGTAGCTCCGCCTTTTAGGCACCCTTTCAGGCGTCTAGTACCCCTACGGAGGAGTACTGAGATTTGGAGCTGCTCAGAGCGGTTAGGTGCGCTTAAACCGTACCCTACCCAACTTTTGGCAAATGAAAAGCCAAACTACCCGGACCGAACCGCTCCGATCCGACCCGCGCTACTCGGTGGAAACGAGGCATTAGTGGGATCTAGCTGAGGAAAATGTCCGGCCGTCCAGTGGTGTAGTCTAGTTTTTTGTAGTGGGTATACTGTGATGATTCCCTCCCTCTTCTTGAATATGTAGCATAGCATTTACACATTAAACATATGGCTTCAGTGTTTCCCGCAGGATTTTTTTCAGCAGCGGTGGCGTGGTCCCCGCACCTCCTTGGGGGGTCCGGGGACGTGATCAGTTAACCTCGGATTACCTCCCAGATGAACTGATTCAATTATTAGGCTATTAACTATCTAGACCAAAAACTTGTATTCCACAATTTTTGTATGATAAATTTAATTTGCATAATATGATGTTGATATTAAGCACACAAAATAAAAAAAAATAAAAAAAATTGAGGGGGGCGGTCGGGGGCCCTAAGCAACCGCTTAGTTCGCAAATGCCTCGGGCCGGCTCTGGTTATCTTTCATGTTACTCAGTGCATGAGTTGACATGGTGAATCAATCAAGCCACGTAAGCCTATGATAATTGACTGTTGTGTTTGTTTTTATCGTCTCTCTTCCATGACATAAACTGCACTGATGATCTGATCTTGAAGTGCTCGCAAAAGTTAATATGAATTTCAAACGGGTTATGCAAACTGACAATATTACTTTTTCAGTTGAATGCTGCGTTCCTTTATACTCGGAACTTGGACATTTCCGAATTGGTAGTTCTGAGTTCCGACCTGTCTGTGTTCCAGTGCATCTGCTCGCGAAAGTATAGACGCCAACAACCTTTCTCATCCAAATAACTAAACGATAGGCTCTAGCAAGTTACCGTTGGCAGGTACCAGTAGATCCATAGACTACAATATGTAGTGAAGTCGGAAATTTCCGAGTTCCCAGTAGCCTACAACTGGAACGCACCGTCAGAAGCCGGCTCATGACATACGGCACTGGGCACATCCAATAGTTTTAAACTTCAACAGACACCCGCCTCCAAGTGAGTGAACGTTTGCCAAATAGAGCAGTTCCAGACCTTCTGTACAAATGAAATGATTATGAAGTACGATGGTCTGGTTGGACCAGGCTAGATATAATGTAGTCCTATGTTTAAATTATTATTATAATTGTTTTAATATTCATTTTTTGGTTGAAGATAATATTTTCAGTCATTAAACATTCCCCAACCCCACCCCTCCACGACGTGGTGGATTTTTTGGGGAATTTTGTCGGAAATGTAATAAATGTATCTGGCTATATGAAATGAAATGGAATCTGAATTAAATAAAATTTATTTAACATGGAGCCAAACAAAAAATGGAAATAATTAGGCTAAGTTTACGCAATATTAGCCTACGATGTCCATAGGCTATTAGCTTAGCGGGTGTAAACATAAAGAAGTCAAACAAGTCCTAATATTTGCAGTTTTATATAATGTAGCCTATTGATTCCATTCAGTTTTTTTTTTGTGTTTTTCGAAAATATTTTATCTCGGTTAGAGATAATAAGCTATAGTTTTTCATTAATTTGTACCCGTTCACTTGAATATCTGTAGGCTAGCCTAAATAAGATGGCAAACGGGTGTAGATATAAACAGATATAGCCTAAAGTCCTAAGAATTGCAGTTTCATAAAATGTAATTATTATGAGGGCTACTGTTTTTGAAATTCTTTTTCGCGGTTGACGATAATATAATTTTTCAGTCGTCCCCACCCCCACCCTTTGGCGGGGCATAGCAGAGAGCCCGCCCCCTCTGCTCTACTCTCTCCCCGGCTGCCAGTGCCTCCTCCTCCCTGGTCTTGGTCTGTCATCCACACTGCTGTTGTTGCAGCCATTTTACTGTTGAGTGTCGGCTCAGCTACGACAGGAGGATGCCGAAACTGCAGCGTTAAAAGGTAACTGCGCCTTTTTCTTGAACATTTACGCTTCCGTCGGCAGCCCTCGCGTCTCCGACTCATGAAATGCGTCCGCTAATGTCTGGGTGAGCCGAGGGCCGACTGGAGGAGCTGAAGGAGCCTCCACAACTAGTAGTAGCTGCCCAGACAGAGGAGGGATTGTTGGGGGAGTGTTTGGTGACCAACGAGAGTCACTGGCAGTTCACAAGTCCATGTAAAAATGGCGACGTCTTTGACTAAACACTCAAAGTTTTTACTGAGCCTCTTATCTGAGGGGACGTGAAGGCGGGCTGGTTAGTGTGATTTTTTTCGCGCGTGAAGAGGGCGCTCGAGAGCACAGCACGTACGTCTGCGCATGTTACGTATCTTAAACCTTATTGGCTGCGCTGTTCTTTATTTAGCGTTTTATGAAATACTTTTTGAAATGTAGCAACACAATTTGTCTTTGTTCTTTATGATTAGCCTCAACACATCAGATTTGTTGACCAGTAATCTCGCAGCTACACCGTTAGTGGGGAATTGGAGCTAGCTTACTGACTACCGAATATATATAGACTAGTGGCCATTTTGTTTTACGTAATGGTCTGAGTAGGAACAGGTTGTTAATGATTCTCCTGGAAACTAGTCAGTTAGCCAGCTACTATGGTAGGGTGATCAGTTTTTCATCAAATTGCAAATTAAATTCATGTGACATAGGTCATCAGGACGTGTGATAATTTTTTAGCGTCTAGCCTAATTAGCACGCCTGCCAAACTCACCTTTCTACAAAATGGACGCCATTTACACAGTGTTTTTCATTACCGGGTACTTATGTAAGAAAAAGGACAGACTCTGTTTTCGGTATTACAGCTAACTGTTAGCATATTTTCACATAGCCTCTAACCCATGGACTAGCAACAGACAAGTGGTCAGCCCACTTTGTCATAGGAGTTTGCTGATTGACTAATTTCTGGTAAAATAATTTCTGCCCTGTCCATGATGTTAGAGCAAAATGGCCGTCGTATGAATAAGATCAATGAAGGCCCAGTCACACCAGCATGTAAAATGATTTGGTTTCTGATAGAATTACTGCATCATTGTAGCCTGTAAATCCAGACCTGCCGCTGGCAAATTAAATTTGCTGCGCCTGTCGGTCTGGACACTTTCCATTGAAACTCATTTAATATGTCAAGAAATCCTGAGCTACCAATCAAATCGTTCTTTCTGATATGGGCGGGCCACGGCCACAGCCCTATGTGAGGGGGGGGGGGGAGGGGACATAACTGGATGACGACAGTGATGCGCATGCGCCAACAAAGCTGAAACAGAGATGGCTGTGGGTATGTTGTTTGAAGACAGCACTCAAATCTTTCATTAGCAAGTAAGAGGAATGTTCTGTTTTGCCGGCCGACCACGGCAAAAGTTTAATTTAACAGTTAATCCTGCTGTTCGCTAAATGAACGGGGCTTAATACGTCACCTTGTTCATTGCTCTGATTGGTTGTAGTGCTATCGACTGCTATCCAATTGCATACAGTGGTATTTGAAATGCACGCAAAGGAGTCCGCTTGAGTTGGGAAGGTCTATTGATTGTGGCAAGACCCTCTATCGTTCTAGATATGGGTCTGGATTTCCCGGCTAGCATCATTGTATTTTCACTTTAGAAATGTGTCATCATTTAATTTATTTAAAAAAAAATCTTTGACATGCTGAATGCTATTAGTGCGGAGTCTGAGGATGGAGAAAGCTATCAAAGCTAACTGTCAGCAAGCTAGCTAGCCAATTTGCCCTGTGGGGTTTTTCCACAATCTGTGGGAGATCTGGGTTTGTTGACTCTGCTGTAATTTGATCTCCTCTGCTCTCTTCTCTGCAGTGGCAGCGATGCCCGGAGACTGCAGCATTTGCGCTAAATACATTTTTGTTCAAACCTTGATCAAACATGATTATATGTTAATAACGTTGCTTATTGTTAATACATATATTTTGGCGCTTCGTTGGGCCCTTGGATGTCGGTATGTTGCTGCTGAACTAGGGCTGGGCGATTAATTGAATTTCGATTTCGGTTACAATTTTGGCTTCCCTCGATCATGAAAACAAGATAATCGTAATAAAACGGTTATTGTGCGGCACGCCGGGTCATGTGTAGTAAATGCAGCGCACCCTTCTGTCTCCACCTGCGCTCCGCCCCGCCCCCGCCCGAACACTGTCGCTTTCAGCGATTCCAGTGCAATTGTTTATTCAGCATAAAGTTAAAACGCTGGTCCAGGATGTTACACCGAAACACAAAAGCCTTGCGCGATTGAAGCAGCGTTTCACTCGGTGAAACATGGTGTGAGTGAGACACTGTGATGGCGTGGGTAACGGTGTCATTCACTGTGAGAACTTGCTGGTGTGAGCCGCCGCGCAGAAAAGCTCTGTGGCTTTACGGGTAAAATGATAGTCGGTGATTCCTGCACGTTAACGTTGTTGAGGGGAAAGGCTTCTACTTTCTGATTGCATTTCTCGAGCCTGAATATATTGTGCCATGTCGGCAAACTATCTGCGCGACAAGAGCAAATATACAGTGAGACGCACCCCCTCGTTAGTTTCAGTCTACAGACGAAAAGTTACAACCAGCACCTAAGCATGGACTTCGTTTAAATAAAGCGTCTAATTTTTATGATCAGCGCTCTGATGCAAATTCTGAAGTCTGAACATTACGGTGTCAGCTGTGGTGTAGTTTTTTTTACAGCAACTCAACGTGCTCTGCACTTACCGCACAAGATCATCTGAGCTTATCAAACTCACTAACCCACTCACCAGTATACCTTCGGCCGAAACTCCTTTCATTTTGCAGCAGCTTTTGACTGGAACAACATTCAAGACACCCTCAAACTTACAGCGTTTATTTCACAGTCTGCCTTCAAGTAGAAACTTAACATTGTTTTAGCAGGGTTTTTCCTGCATTCAAAAAATTTTGGCGCCCGCCAAAGGAATTTTAGCGCCCCCCAAAGGAAAATCCTCAGCGTCAAAGTGTTTTTTTTTTTTTATATAGATAAATAAATAAAAATGTACTTAAAACGGCTCCAAATGTGTTTCCATTTCCGCGCCATTCCAGTCATATTACTTGCAATCTCAGTTGTAAAAAAAGAAATCAGGTCGGGGATAATCGTTATTAAACTATCATTGTTCCGCTCGCCGGGGCATGCAGGCTTATAAATGCAGCAAACCCTTTCAGCCGTGAGCTCCGCTCGGCCCCTCCCTCACCTGATAGTTTCGCTAACGGCTAGTCTAGAGAGTACGAGGGAGATGTTGCGCATTGCCGGGTGTTTTGAAAAACTTCTAGATGACGAGAATAAAGGTAAAACTAATTGTGTTGTCTGAAAACACTTCAGACTCACAACAAACTAAAATAATGTGCAAGATTTGTCACGCGCAGACACGCGAGTAACATGACATACGCGACCGAGAGACAGAGAGAGAGAGAGAGAGAGAAAGAAAAGTGATATACGACCTGATCTGCACCTTTAAACATCCCGACCAATTTATTTATTCACTTTAAGTCGAGTCATAGTGGTCTATGACCAAGCAATCAATGAATAAAAACACAGGAAGTTTAAAGCTCCTTAACTCCTGCCACCACAACTGTCAACACTACAATGCAACTGCCTATCCAGCCAGCTCCATGACATAAATAAATCATGCCCTTACATTCAATGCTAGCAAAAGACGTGCCCTATCAACACCATTTACAACTGGTTATTTTTATTTTGACATATTTTTATTAAATTATTAAAAATATGTTTCACTTATTGAGCCTATTTCTATTCTCCCTGTTTTCAGTTCAATTAGGCCTTTGTTTAAAGTCCCAAGTCATGGTGTTTTCAGAAAAAAATAAATGCATAATGTTCTTAAATCAATGATTAACTGTCTTTAATAATCGTGATAACACAATGTGATTACTCAAAATAATCATGATTATGATTTTTTCCTAATCGAGCAGCCCTACCTTCTTCCATGGTTTAGATCAATTAGAAACAATTAAAGTATTAAACAGGTAGGCCTAGTCATTATTAGTATTTTGACTTCATATCTACAGGTTGTTTATTGTGATTTCATAAGCGTCAGTGAGCTCCATGGTAACGCAGTGATTGACAGGCTGACTGAAATGCTCTTGAGCTGGACAGAAACTCCCCTCTCCCAACCCAACACCCCTCTTAAAATACACAAACCGTTTGCCTTTACTGTCGCGACCCCAAAAAAAGTCGGTCGCGTACTGATCCCCCAAAGGCCCATTCTGAGCCAGGAAAAACCCTGTTTTAGTAGACCCACCCTGTTGATTCAACTGTTTCTCACTTGCATACACCCTTCACACACCATATATCATTGACACATCTTCATCTTCATTTTTTATTTTATTTTTTTCACCCAGACACATGCATCCGCTCGCATACACATGCTCACACGCACACACGCATACATTCGTTTCATTTTTGTGTTGTTTCTTATTTATTAGGCTACACCCTGTCCAGACCTCTACGCCCGTCCTGACTAGTTTTTAGTGCTTTTGTGTTTTCTATTTTGTTACTGTACATAGGCTGTGCATTTGTATATCCGGTTTATATTTGTCTAAGTGAGTCATGCTTGTGTATTTGTTATTTGTACCTTTACTCCTAGTGGGGCCTCTTGGACCAGATCAATATTGTAAATAAGAAACTGTTCTTAATGTTTTATCTGGAAAAATAAAGGTTTAAAAAAAAAAAAAAAAAAAAAGAAGGCAATAAGTCGATCTTTTTGTAGATTCATAGCCTACCTCCTCTTATAAGTCGAAGAACAAATCAATGAATGGTTCACAATCACATCCCTAGTAGAATATTAATTTTACTCTTAGATTCGAAGGTTTTACTGATTATTTATTTTGTGTGGCTTTTTAGTTGTAGGCTATGTTTGAGGAGCACAATTGGGAGTTTTGTTTATGTAATGTTGAAAGAATTGACTGAATTTTCATTTTGGTGCATCCCTACAATGAATAATCGTCTTTAATAACCGTGATTACAATATCATTCAAAATAATCGTGATTATCATTTTTGCCATAATCGAGCAGCCCTATGCTGAACTGATGCTTTCAATTTGCAACAATCTCCATTATGAAAAATTACGTTTTAGCTGATTTGCATGCAAGTAAACTAGTTCAAGCTCGTGCACAGGACAGGACGAGTAAAACAGGAAACCAACCCAAATCCAGGAACCAGATCACCGCCAGAAGGTTAAAAGTGAATTAATCACTCTGAGAACAGGGTGTGTTTGGTCTTAAGATATTTGACATTCCTACTCCATTAGTGATTAGGGCTGTCACTTTTTATTCGAAGTTCGAACATTCGTTCGAAGTTGGGGTGAAAAGTTCGAATTCGAATTGTATTTCTCCATTCGGACTGTGTGCTGCCCATAGACAGTATATAAAATAGTGTGCTGCCGTCTCATAAGCATTTAAAGTAGTTTCCCTTTTGACCCAGCAGAGGGCACTTTCTAACTGTCCTGTCAGTTTGACCTGTTGTAACCCCTCTTGACCCATCAGTAAACAAAGCTAATGTTAATCATGATGTTCATCTGTTGCTTTGCGACCAGAATGGGCCATAGTGAGCATTGTCGGCTGGACGATCACCAGAACATATAAGCAGCAGCGTGTGGGAGTATGTGGGTTCAACACGGGGTACGAAGACCTGTCGTACTTTTCAAAGACGTCAATTTGACTCCCGCTAGCACGCTATTAGCCGAGCGGAGAGCGAGCCAGTGTACAGGTACAGGCCTTTCTTTATATGACCATGGAACTACAGCCCTGTGTGAGTTAGATTCTCTGCCCGAGCGGAAGGGCTTCCGTTTTAGTAATGTTATAAGAGACAACACTGCGCGCACGGTGTGTCTCCTACACACCGCTTCAAGCCGATCGTAATTACTGCTGCTCTCAGTGCTGCGGCTCCTCCCTGTGCTGTACTGAGGAGGTGTGTTGCCGCTCATTAAGTTCTCTTCTGAACAGATTTCTGTCATTCAAACAACGAGATTTGTGTTTAAAACTTAAATTATAGCAGCCAACTATTAAAAATAAGGGTTTAAAATCAGGCTCGTGCCTAAATAAGAAATACGATTAATAGAATGGGGGGCTCGGAAGAACATGGGGGAATATATTCGAATATATTCGAATTAATTAGGGACATTCGAAATTCGTTCGAATTTCATTTTTGGAAAAAGTGACAGCCCTATTAGTGATTTACAGTTTAAGCAAAAAATAATTTTTTTCTTGATCATGTCTTCATAGTAGGGATGTGAACAATGTGTCGACTCAACAATCGAATCTCGACTCGTGCTCAAGACGACTCTAAAAATTGAAATCCGTAAATCGGGGGTTTTACTTTATTTGTTTTTTGCGGACATGTTGCGAGCGCACAGAAGGTGCTTCTTTTCTGCAATGTGTCAGTGTGTGCATTAAATGTACAGTGTGGGTCAACACTACAGTGCAAAATATGCAGCATAACAGTAAAACATTCGTTTACGACCGTAATGTTAAGTACCCTTCACACAAAGCCTCCGCCCGAGCAAAGCAGCGAGCAGAACGCTGTGACGGCGAAAATCACCGGGAGACCTCGCCAGTGTGAGTGAGTGAGCCGCCGTGCAGAAAACTCTTTTTGACGCCTAAAATGATAGTCGGGGATATCATGCCGGTTAATGTTGTCTAGTGGCCCTTTCACACCACCGAAAAATCGGAGCTAGTTCCGAGCTATGGCCAGTGTTTTGGTTTCACACCGCCAGAGAGCCGGCTCCGGGCTGTAAAAACCGGTTCAACTCAAACCCCAGGATTGAGCAGGGTTTGAGGTAAGAACTGCTTGCGCCAGCGGCCGGGGAAGGGATTATCCTGACCAACCAGACCAACTCAAACCTCATGCCCGCCATATTTAAAAACACTGCTACTACGAGACGTAAACATAACATAATTACAGAACGTAGCGATCAAATTGACCGGCAAAAGTACACTGGGTCCTGTTTGGTTAACAGAGCAAAGCGAGAGGCAACACGAGTAAAATAAAAAAAATAAATAAAAAATGTCATTTTTATTTTGCACTGACTGACTAAAGCCAGACTGGTGTGTTATTTTGCACCAGTTTTTCTTTTGTATGCAAATTTAAGTTCCAAGCAAAATATGAAAATAATCTATTGTGATTTAAGTTCAGTACAGTTATTGTAATCCATTGAATTTAAAGGAATAATACTATATCGTGATATCCATATCGTGATATAAAATTACCTATATCGTGATATAAGATTTGGTCCATATCGCCCAGCCCTAGCCACAGCTCTACTGTAATTTAAAATACACGTATATATTTCAGTGTAGCCATTGTATACAGCGCAGCCTGTACCTCTTTAGTAAGTAAGCAAAGCACACGGATAAGGGCAAAACACAGAGCTAACTGACAGCACGTCTGCCTTCTATGGCTACAGTGTTACCTGTCATCTCAGTGGATTAAACGTCCTTAAAGAGTGTCTTTATGGGGGTTTGGGGGACTTGTCGATGTATTTCTGCGCCTCCTGGGGTGAGTTTATCCACTTTCTGGCTCCATCGGACATCGTGACACGGAGTTGCGCTGGGTATAGAAGCGCAGGTTTCAGTCCCAATCTGTAAAACTCTGCCATGATGTCCCGGGACTCTGCACGCTGGCTCTGCACCTCGGGGCTGTAATCCTCCACGATCAGAGTAGGCTTGCCGCGAAACTCGATCTGACCTCTCCGTCTTGCCTCTCTGATGAGTAGATCCTTCGTCTGGTATCGATGCAGGCGCGGAATGACTGGTCGCGGTCTCTGGCCTGGTGCCGGTTTAGTGTTAAGGGAGCGATGGGCTCTGTCGACTTCTGGGGGATTTGGAAGCATCTTGCTCCCGAAAACTAGGGATGGGGCTGATCCGATCCAGTATCGGGTCCGATATGGCCGAAATCTGCGTATTGGATATCAGACTGTCGGCTCCGATATTAAAAATAAAATATTTTTATTTTATTTTTTTTTACTATGAAAGAGCGAACGAGCCTGTGCGAGCAAGCGCCGACGTTCGGTGGAGGGAGAGAGGACACCACTTTCTAGTTAGACATACAGTACATATGAGGGGCACTTTACACGACAACACGAAACGGTGCAAACGCGGAAAAATTCCCGCGATTGCACTATATCATTTACAGGAAAACAGCAAACGCAGGCATGAAACCGCAGGTTTTTGAGATCACCTGCGAGGGACTTAACGGTTTTGGGTTCCTGTAAACACCGAAACCATTCCCCCTGATAACGCTGACATCACGGCTCCACCCTCACACATGCGCATTGCGTTTGGAGATAAATAGGCATGCGCCGCCTTTGTAGGTCCATGTGCGCCAGTTGGAAAACAACAACAACAATGGCGGATCACCGAGCTGTATTCATTGTGCTCATGGACGTTGTGCTGTTGCTGATGAATTTGTTATCGTGCCAACAATCGCTCCTACAAGCAAATAGGCGCAGGCGCGCCTTTTTATTAAATTCTTACAGCCGACACCGGATGCACCGGAAATGCTATCTACTACTACCTTGTACCGCCAACTGCTGGCCTGGCATGCTTACTACATCGATTTCGTCCCGTTTCCTCTGAAAACATGTGCACGGGTGAAGATGTCAGATAAATTGTGTCTGAACGGGGTTTTTTTTTTTAAAAAACTTACACTGTGAAAACTATCACGTTTTCACAGTGTAAACAGCCCCTCAGTTTGTTAGCCAGTGAGCTAACCAAAGCTAACCCAAGTCAAGGAAGTGGAGAGGCTTCTGCACTGTGACTAATTCTACTATGTAAAATACAGCCAGAGAGAGAAAGACTGTGCAGACAAACACACCACCACATATTCTAGTGGGGCAAAAGTGATCATTGAGAAGAATTATTTTTGTGTGACCCTATAATTGATATTTTCATTAAAATATTGCATAGTCTGCCTTTTAAGATAAACCTATATGCATTTGTGTATCTTGCTCTTTTAAATTAGAATTGCTTAAGCATTCCTAACCTTACACATAACATCACCACCAACATTTTTTTTAATAATAATTAGGATATCGTATCGGACAGTATCCGTATCGGCCGATATCCAAAACCCAGATATCGGAATCGGATCGGAACTAAAAATAGTGGATTGGTGCATCCGAAAACCGTATGTTTTGTCGCCGGCTTCGGCACTCCAAGTCGGCCACTTTAGCTGTATGCTTTGTGAGTGGAACAAATGGTCTCGAGGTCGCTGACACGCTGACTCAGGTCCTCAACAGAAAGCTCCAGGGACGAGACACTTTGACCATGGTCCTCCACTGTCAGTGTAATCCGGTCTAACTTTGAGTCGAGCTGATCAAAGGATTTTTTAAGCTCAGCGGTTAGTGCCTTTCGGTGCTGCTCGAGAAGCGTGGTTATAGCCCCCAAGCTAACGTTAGCATTAGCATCCTCTTTTTTGCTCTGTCGGCTTTGTACCTTTTAGAAGCCATTTGGAGACACGACTGTACTTCTCTAAAGGAGTGTTAGACAAAAACCGAAAAATTGTGCGGAATGTTATAAAAAGGTAGTTTACCGGAGCTCACACTAAGTGCGTCTACTCCATCTCACTCTCAAACCGGAAGTCCTTACCTAAGACTTTAACTTAAAGTGATAACACATCTCTCCATTCCCGCTATAAATTAAAATGTACTCTTTAGTTTATGCAGTATAGCCCATGAGCTAGCAGTTTTTTTTACAGCTCTCTTATATTGTATCTAGACACTTCAGACAATGCTCTGCACAGAATTAGTAAGATTAATAAAGCTCTTTAATTTACTTTTAAAGGTAACGTGAGCGGTTTATTTATGTTAATATAACTGTTAAATCGTTCTTTATTCATACAGTAATCACTTACACGATGTGCGCGTTTCATAAAGCCAATCTCTTAGTCAGCTGCTCTGCATGTAATTGGCAATTAAACTTTATGTAGTATCCCGAAATTTTATCCAATCACAAGAGAGAATGCTACAAACCCACACCCGTCCGTACCCGTCTCACTCATGGTCTCACTGCCGGTGCACGCCAGAGCGACACATGGGAGGAGCAGGATCTTTCCATTTAAGTAAGATAGCCCTACGAGCAAGTAAAGAGGTGAAGGCCAGTACCTTTAGCTTCACTTTAGGCAAGCCTGAATTGGGAGTGAAGCGATCCCGACTTCCAAAGTCGGATCTTCAATGAAAAGTTAGTTTTTAAGATTATTAGTTATGTCCTATTAAACCTATATTAACTAACTTGTAACACGATGCTTTAATTACAACCTTTATCCTCATTAAAGAGCTACCCCTACTCTCACGGTTTCTGCTGAGCGTCTCACCCGGGCTCTTGGCGGTGAGCTCGCGGGATCTTAACTACTAGACTGCCTGGGATTCTCTTAAATAAATTAAAAGTGTTATAATTAAACCCACTGTGTTCAGCGTTTCACTTCTTCTAAACCTATTCATCTATATAATGAATCCTGTTTAGGTACGAAATGCAACGCTTTATATTTGATTCAGATAATCATTCACCACTTTTAGGCAGAAGATATCCTTCACAAGTTATTTATTTCAGTTTTATGCAGCCTATGCTTCTTAACCCCGCTTCCTAAAAACAGAACATTTATACTATTTCAAGATTTAAAACGCCTGCGTTAAATCCGGGAAGGAATTAGAGCATATTCTCTCCTTACAGAGAGGTTAGTTTTATGAGGTTGTGCGTGTGTTAAATCAGTAATGTGCCGTTGTGTGGAGTCATGTACTTACCTCCCCGGGGGGGAAACGATCTCTTTGTAGAAAAAACCTATACCTAAAGTCCTTCTGTTCCAGCTATAAACTAATTCAAACTGAGGCTTTACAACATTTTAGGGATTTTATTTACAAAATACAAGAGAGTATAGAAATATTACATAAAATGGACGAGAAAGGAAAAGAAAAAAAGGTTATATGCCTATAAATTCATCAAATGGAGTATTTGCTCATTATCCCCTAGTAGATGTTTTCTTGGTATTTGTTACAATTTGTCAAAGCACAAGACCAGAGTTATTGCATGCTCTCCGATTTTAAACTTGCGCTCTAGCCCTATATTAAATGCATCCCTCTGAATCTGTAAAGATGGTAAGGATTTAAGGAAGATTGTTAATGCACACAGCCAATAAATGGGAAGACTTAGTCCTCCCCAATCTCCGTTACCTCCGATCACCATCCTATCAGACCCCTAGACTAATAATCCCCACCTAAAGTTTTTGAATTTTACCAAGTCATTGTGTTTCAAGAGTTTCAAAGAAGTGTTTTAAAAGACTCTGCCTCTAAGTTCTTCGAAGTCCAAAATCTTTCAGAGTATTTTGGACTCACAAAGTTTTTCTAAGTTTTTCTTCTGCCTCCATGGTGGAAGATAGAGTCTGCTGGAACAGAGTAGTGCCTGCAAAAAGTGGCCCAAAAAAGCCTTGTCCTGCTTCGAACAGGCTCTTTATATAGTGATTTGGGAGAGGGAGGAGTGACAAAGGCACAGCTGCATGGGGGACCCCGGTAGCCCCCTTCCTCTGCTCCTTAATACTGTATGACCATATAAGGTCCTTCCCCCTACTTACTTCCTATGACCCTAAGGCACCTGCTCGGGGGAGCCAGATAGCCCCCCTTCTCTCTGGCCATCACTGGGACCCCGGTGGCCCTCCTTTTCTAGTCAACTTTAACCTAGTGAACCTTCACCTTCTATTCTGTTTCTTTAAGAATATCCTACTTTTACCTATGACAAACAGATATACAAATGTCACAAGATATGCACAAGTAATAAGTTGCATCAAGGTCACTTCACTCAACAGGAGCGATGCCAAAAATTGCAGTGAAAGGGTTCGGCTCAATTTGATGCTGATGTACTTCAGAAATTGTTTGAAAAACTGATGTCCAGAACTCAGTCAAGGTGGGACACAACCAGTACATGTGAAAGAGTGATGCCGGTGCGCTCTTACAGCTATCACAGGTCGGGTCTACATCGGGGAACATACAAGCTAATTTAGTTTTAGATATGTGGATACGATGTACTACTTTAAATTGCACAAGAGCATGTCGGGCGCACATGGAGGTAGAGTGTATCCGATCCAGGACTGAATCCCACATGTGATCTGTGAAGGCAGAACCTAGGTCCTGCTCCCACAGGGTTCCCAATGTCTGTTTTTATGGTTTTTATCATGTTTTATCACACTTATGGATCTGAGATGATGCTAGATAACTTGCTGCTCGAAGACCGCAGTGCATTAATGTGGTGACGTAGGGACGAGCAAGGGGACTGCTAACTGCAGTAACTGACAGGAAGTTAGCTAAACTGACCATTCTGCTTACAGCTCCTTTAAACAATCTGGCAATTGTTGAGAATATTGTTATGTTAATATCGTTGGTTTTAAGATATTTAGTTGCCTAATTCTTTGGGAATTACCAGACTTAGCCTGGTCCAACCAGACCATCGTACTTCATTTCATTTGTACAGAAGGTCTAGAAATGCTGTAATTGGCAAACGTTCACTCACTTGGAGACGGGTGTCTGTTGAAGTCGAAAACTATTGGATCTTCCCAGTGCCACTCTGGATCAGCCAACCAATCGCATAACGTTTGGTTGTGACGTATGTCATGAGCCGGCTTCTGACGGTGCGTTCCAGTTGTACTGGGAACTCGGAAATTTCCGACTTCACTACATATTGTAGTCTATGGATATACCAGTACCTGGAAACGGTAACTTGCTAGAGCTTATGTTTAATTATTTGGATGAAAAAGGTTGTAGGCGTTCATACTTTCGCAAGCAGATGCACTGGAACACAGACAGGTCGGAACTCGGAACTACCAAGTCGGAAATCTCCGAGTTACATGTATAAAGGAACGCAGCATTCAACTGAAACTGGAGCGCGACTTCGACGTCATCGTTCTCAGCCACTCGCTCTGTTCGCTGATTGGACGGCCGGAAATTTTCCTGAGCTCGAACACATGAATTCACCGCAGCCCCAGACTGACTACTGAAGGGAAAATTAAATTTGAGCGGAAGTAGTTTGGCGTGCGGAGCCAGGCTAAGACTAACTCACAGTGAGACTTGGAATTACCACCAATGTTATGAGTACATGAGAATATATAAAATGGGGACAAAAAACAAATTGTTATAACACACAAAAAAGTGACTAAATAATGAAGATCACGATGTTTCATTAATATTAGACCTTGAGTTGTTCATCTCTGTGATTCCGTTTAACCTGAAGCTTTCTGTATTTTCTTGGCAGGCTCGGAAACATGGCTGACAAGGTTCGAGGCCCCGCTGTTTGCCGGCCATTGGCCTTCGCCAATGAGGAGCAGATGATCCACTCCTGGTCCCGGATCTCTTCAGCAGGGCACAACGTCCTCCTGGATGCTCTGAAGATCCTCAGCCCGATGTCCCGAGACCTCTCCAGCAGTGAGGAGATGGTCACCTTCCTGGAGGAGCTGAGCGAGGAGGGCCACAAGCCCACTGTGCTGCGCAGCATGGACGTGTACCGCTACCGCTCCTGTACAAGTCAACCACTAACTGAAGACAAGTTAAAGCCACCGAGCAAGAACCTTAGACCGACTGCCAAGAGGAAGGGAAAAAAAGTGCTGCCCAAGAAGAGGGAGGTACACCCGTCCTGGAACACCCCTGAAGGGAGCAAACCCAGAATCCAAGGGGTCCGCCCTCCAGAGCTGCTGGTGAAGCATCGTACCATCCTCTGCAGCAGGACACCCACTCGGACTGTAGAGATGTCACAAGCAATGCAAATGCGGCCTTGCCTCAGACTGACCAACATTGAAGGGCAGTCGGGCTTTCACACTGCCAGACTGAAGATCCACACTTCATGGGACTCGTCCTCTGAGGTATCATCTGTTGCCTTTATACAGCAACAGCACCCTCCTACGCTTTCAGGAATACCTTTGCAGCCTTCTCAAAATGGTGGCGGGGTACCCACCAAAGCTGTGGCCTTGTTCAGTCAGAAGAACCTGTCCTTTCCCCTCCGATTGGATGGCGCCCTAATTGGAGATTCTGCACCGGTCCTTTACACTAATGGCCGGGTGTTTCCAGAGACTCACACAGAGCTGACTAGCAATGGTTGGGGGAGCAACGGACTCCATCGAGACAGTCAGCTCTCTAAGGAACTGAACAACCACAGTCATCACAGAAACGGCTGGAAGGACAAGAACAGTTTGAGATGGAAAGTGATAAAGGTAGATGACTCTCGCTCGTTGGCTGAGGCCCGAAGAAAAGCGCAGAAGATGCTACAGGTCAATCTGTCTCCAGTGATTCAGATCCAACCTCTAAACCATGTTCTGAGAGACTTCAGATACCAGAATAAGTGACAATTCCACCTAAACCCACACACATTGTTCCCTTTAGCAGATGTTAGTGTTTTGCATTCATTAACCTCTACCTGGCTGATCCCCAGTGTTCATAGCAGAGGTCTCACATGAGTTTATGTGATCTCGTTTAAATGTTGGCAGAGAAGTTAGTCTGTGGAAGTTCTGATTCCTTGCAGGGGCTCTTGGGATTGAAAGTCATCTGAAGTTTGGCGATGCTTCACCCAGCAGGCTGGGAATGACTATCAGCCAGATGCTGACACATTTTCACTGTATGTTTACATTACACAATACTTCAACCAACCATTATTCTGCTAGCCGACGTTGCTGATTAATTTTTGGGGCGCAGCATCTACTGTGACTGAAGTACATTTTTCTTCCCTTCAACAAGGCACTGGCTGTGACTCGCATAGTTTGAACAGTTTTTATAACTTTTTGGAAGCATAACTCCATTTTGTTATCTATTTTTTTTTTAACTTGTAGCACTTAATCACAGTGCTGTCACTCTGCAGCGCCCTATTTTCCACTAGAAAGAAGGAGAATATAAAGGTATTGTTGGGACAGGACAATTCCATTGGAAGTCTAGTTGAACTAGTGGCTGAGCAGGGCGCCTTTCCAAAGTCTTTAGACGAGCAGATGTGGTGGTTGGTTGCTTAGTTTGAACAAAATTAGGAAAAAAAGAGAAAAGTGTTCAGTTCATCTTCCTTTGTTGTATGTATTTTTTTGCATTTCCACTGGAATTTAAGAAAGTCTCTGGGAGAAAATCCAGCAGGAAATCTAACTTGTGGCCCATACAGAGATAAATTGATACCTGGATGATTTGTTTGAGCTACAGTCCTTCACAAAGTGTTCCTTTCGTTACTTTATCCGCACATGGATCTTACATTAAGAAACTGCTGAAAACTGGGAGTATGGAATAGGACTTATTAATGGGTCTTGTTCAGAACTTTTGAGAATTCTGAGATCTAGGAATTCTGACTTCAATCTCTAAAGTTTTCTAATTACCAAAATTAGATCTCCAAATCCTGAATCCAGGAATTTTGGATTTTTTACTCAAAATTCTTCAATTTCAGTATGTGGCCCTTGTCCACCTCATTTGGTTTAAGATGTGCGCCGTGAGCTGCTGATCTAATGCTGCATAGTTTTTTTTAGTTTTTATTTTAGTTTTTTTTTTTTTTTTTTTTTCTTGCATTTTCAAGCTTTATTAGATAATACAGAGTTGAAATGGGGAGACAGAGAGAGAGAGGGGGGCAGTAAAGGTCCACGGGTCGGATTCGAACCCGCGACCACTGCAACGAAGGCCGAAGCCAATATGGTATGGGCTCTATCGCTCTATCTATACGCCACCGGAGCGCCCCAGTTTTTATTTTTTTTAAATACATTTTCTGTTCTTCATAGGCATAGTTGAGTGAGACATTTTGTTTGGCTTATTTAAATTAAAAAGAAAAAAAAAATTGTTACCTTGAGGTGCAGGCCGGTTTGTCCTCGGTTGAATTTGAAGTTCACGTCAGCAAGTTTGATGTCCCCTCAGAACTCGTTTGTGGTCTATTAAATAGCTTGAATTAGCAAACAAAAATCTATTTTAAAGTTTCTTGAATCCCTCAGCTATGATCAAAAACTTGTGGCTCAGCTTAAAAAAAGAAAATATGCACTTTGAGAATTTATTAGTGCTTTATATTTATTTTTAAAAAGTAATTTTAATTCTTATTTCCAGCGGCACATATAAAACATTTGAAATTAGCACATATAAAACATTAGAAATTATCTCTAAAAATTTGGGTTGAAACAGTTTTTTGCTACAGGTGCTAACTTTGCAATGTTGGTGCTTAATAAAAGAAGAATGTCATCCCGTCTTTCTCCTTCAGCGACTTCCTATTAGTTACTCTATGAGGGACTGTTATCACTGCTGCCCCCTGCAGGTGTGGATGTTTAAATGCCAAACCACCTTTTTTTCAAAGGGAGGAACGACCTGAATACATTTTCATATTTCATCTGTGAGAAACTCCTGTGTATTCCCCTAAATAGTTTGAGTTGTGTGGGCAAAGATATAAAAAAAAATAATACAATGTCGTCTCTGCTGAAGTTGATTTATTTTTACATTTTAAATTTGAGCTCAGAAACAGTTCTTTAATAGACCCATTGTTCATTTATTATCTTCTAGAGCTTGTTGTTGTTGATTGAAAGTAAATGATGGAAGATTTTTTGGGGTCAAATTTAAAGTTTTATTTTTTAACCTTTTGACAAAAAAGAATAATATTTCCTCGTCTGAATGTTACATACTGGAAGTCTCAATTTCCTCGTGGCCCTGTAGGATCTGTCCGTACGCAGTCATGTTCATGCCAACCAACAATTCCGTTTTCTAGATCTTCTTTATGTTAGTCTTGTTTGTGCAAAACACTTGTATATTGTATTTCCTACATGATATTTGAAAACTTCTTTTGTTCAATAAAAAATATCTGAAAATATTTCGGAGTTCTTTTCCCTCAACTATGACGGTTTTCATAATGTGATGTGACTCAAGAACACATTATCTTGAACACTTTGACTAGAGAATAAACTAATGACATTTTTTAGTTCAAGGTCACTGTGACCTCTAACCGCTCTGCCAGTAGAAAAACATGATGCGGTACCAATGAATTGCAAATCGCCTGCATTTATGACTCAAAGCAATTTACAATTTTACTAAAGAAAAAATTAAATTTTGCTTCTCACTCATACACTCATTGTAGTAGAATACCCCACATGGAGCCATTTAGGGTTCAGTGTCTGGCCCCAGCACACTTTCGTAGTTGGACAGGAATGAATCAAAATTGCCAAGAGCACCGAACCCTGTTACCAGAGGAAGTCTCACCCTACCTCCAGAGCTACAGCTGCTCCATCTACCGGGCCCTAAAAATAGGAGAAAAAGTAGCAAGGTCCAGGTTTCACTTTCTGTGGAGAAAACGCAGTCTGCTGCAGCAAGACCCTCTGGCGCCCTGTTTATCTAGAGAAACAGAGAGAGTGAAACAGTTAATGGAAGTCACAAAAATGTATTAAAAACTGGGAAATAATCAACTAACTTCATCCTTCAAGCAAATTTTTATATACGGTATCAACAAAAAATTTGAAATGTGATGTCTGCAATTAAATGTGGTCTGTAGTTCATGTTAAATTATCAGCTCAGTTGTTATAACAAAGAAGTCTGCTGTGCAGCAGCTTTAGTAAACCTGAAGCAACGCCCTTGTGTGACATATACTGTATGTCACTCGATATGAATGAGTCCAAAAGAGTATACATTTGCATTGTTCTCACTGCTCTCATGTGCCTGAGGCTCTGCTCCTGTGATATTTGGGAGGGATCTTCTGCACCTTTAACGAGAATCGTCAGGATTGCATCGCCAACTGCATTTCATATTCATGTAAATGTCATACAGATTATTAACAGCCTTTAGTGAACTAATGTAGCAAAGCCAGGATAGGATAGTTCTGACTTATCAGCAGGTGGTCAGAAGACAGTTGATACTGAGCTAACAGTAGTTGATTCGTTCCAAGCCTCTGCAGAAAAACAAAGGTTGCGTTCCGAATCGCATACTTTTTCTTTGTTCTATTCTACATACTACATCCGAAGATATAAATAATCTAGTTAGGAAGCAGTAGGCATACTATTGGGACATACTTTTACTCTTTTATTTCATCATAACAATGCGCCTTGATCTTGCCTCTTGCTTTTAAATCCGTCGCATCCCTGTTTGTTTTCATATGGAGGCTTCGTCGATGTGACGTCACTTCACGTGCACACTGGATTGTGGGTCAGAATCGCCCAAATAGGATTCAGTTTTCAACACTAACAATCTTGGCCGGAGGAAGTAGGACATCCAGGTACTTCTAACCATCCTAAATCTGGCCACAAGAATCGGCATATCCTAAATATTTTTTCTACATACTATATAGTAGAAAGTATGCGATTCGGAACGCAACCATCGTCACTGCTTATAACCATGGCCTCCCTTCACATCGGTAGTAGAAGTGAGGAATGTCTTGGTTTTTGAAGCTCATAATGAACCCAGACAGGCAACGCCATAAAAGGAGTTTTGGTGCTTCCCTCCTGGTAGTCTACTTTGGCTTGTGTGGGGGTGGTGAACTAGACAATTGGGAATATGGAGATGAACGGTTTTCTGTGAGGACGTCGTTTCCTAGATTTAGTTCCTGGATCGTATCTCGTGTTCTGAGAGTAGTACTTTCTGAAGGCTTAGGAATTATTGGGACAGTGGTTTTTAATGACTGTTACTGATTTGCCAAACACAAACTTCCTCACTGCTGCAACTAATATACACCATTATCAATGTAATGGTATCATCATTTACCTAATGTGGTAGCCGAATTCCCCGTTGCGACTAAGACAAAGGGTGAAGCCAGGACAATCATCATTGTGGTTCAAAGAGGTTTATTTCAGGAGATTTCCATCAGACATCAGACATAGGATTTCATGGTAGCAGTAGCAGCAGGCTGAGGCCGCAATGGCACTGAAGTTGCTAGTTACAGAACAGTGTCTTATATTCTCATGTGTGGGGGGTATCAAGTGTATTATATCTACAATTAGACAGATACTCGTCCTTCTAGGGAGGTTCTCTACTCCTTCCCCGGGACCTTAACCTTTAGACATACACAGTCAGCAACCTTCTGGATATTATAGACTACTGAAAACCACCACACTAATGTTAGAACTTGTCAGCTACAAATAAGAGCGACATAACGAGATTTGGTCATCCTTAGATTGAGTATTGGCTAAAAATGGAACATCGCTTTTTGTTTCAATTGAGTAACACGCTAAAGAATTAACACTCAACATGTTTCAAAATGGCGCTGTCAAACGGGTGATTGGGAGACAAGGGTCTCTTTCGTGTCAGCAACAGATGGCACTGAGTGTATTGGGTCCTGTATGTAACTGGCACAGCTGCAGGGCTTAGAGTTAATTAATTCCCCAATGTGTAACAACAAATGATTTCTCCAGTGCTACTTACACCAAAACATAGACGTTAGGGAGCCATTTGCTTTAAAACCCTTTGTTGCATGTTTTCAAAACTTATTTTGCATAGTAAATTATTAGAAAGGAACTCAGGGGCACTTTTACACGACAACACGAAACGGTGCAAACGCAGAAAAATTCCCGCAGATGCACTATATCATTTACATGAAAACAGCAAACGCACGCATGAAACCGCAAGTTTTTGAGATCACCTCCCAGGGAGGATTTTTTGGAAAGCACAACGGTTTTGGTTTCTTGTAAACACCGAAACCATTTTCCCTAGTAACGCTGACGTCACGGCTCCAACCTCACACATGCGTAGTCTATAACATTTGCTGTCAAAATACCCACAAGCGAGTTATAAAGTTAGAAGACAACATGAACGGTGTCTCCACGGCACCATCACTGTGATCAGCGGAGAGTGTCGTGCAGGGCTAAAATATAACACTCGCCAATTTAGTACAAGCGATTACCGCAGTAAGTTATTGAGACCACCCACCCGCCACTTTGGCTGGTGAAAGATTTGTACTCTGCCTGTTGTTGTAGCAAAATAAACATGTGTCACTTCTATGTGCCAGGTACATGGCTCTCTCTACATTAAAAAACACTATCAGCGCGCAGCGGTTAAGTTAGGCTACTGTTCAACAAAAGGAGCATTAAGGCTACGGCTTCACAGTAAAAGCATTTCACTGGCTAAACATTATTAGCATTTCACTGGACACACGTGAGTTGACTTTTATTTTGAAGTACGCCTAACAGGAAGGTAGCCGCTCACGAGGCCTCTTCACTATCAGCATGTCTTCTGTTTTCACGAGTTCAATGCGGTGAAACATGAGGACAGAAAGCTTGTCATTTACAGTACTTGTAACCCCAAGCTTACACCAACCGCTTTATGAACGTTAGTGGCATAAATTTTCGGTTACAGTAAGGTTTTATGCATCAAATTGTACCGGAAGAGCTATCTACTAGGTGTCACCACTGACTATTGACTTGCATGCTTACAACAGCGATGTTGTCCCGTTTCCTCTGAAAACATGTGTACGAGTGAAAATGTCAGATAAATTGTGTCTGAACAGGTTTTTTTTTTTAAACCAAAAACGGGAAAACTGTCATGTTTTCACCATGTAAAGTGCCCATCAATGTAGTCCCTTCTTCCTCGAAAAATTCTTGGTCTTCACCCAAATGGGCTACCATTTCCTGACTCAAGTTCCTGGGAATATTTGGCCCAAAAGGACCATTCAGTAGATATCCACCATGTACTGTCTGGTTGCAGTCCAACCAAACTGGAGAATCATGACATTTGTTCTCTTCACACCAGGGAAATCAGTGAGAGGCGATTTCAAGAGGAGTCAGTGGAGTGGTGAATCCATCCCTAAAAAATCTGATGCTGCTTCACCAAGGCACAGGCTTACCTTTGTGTCTCAATAGAGTGCATGCATTGTGCCTTCTTCCTTAAAAAAACTATACCCACCCAAGTGTTACAATGGGGATTTTTTGGGATCATTGGTCGCATTTCAGCACCTCTTGATTTGATTTGTTTTGATGGATTTCAAACATGAAAAAAGAAGCAAAAATGTCATACAGAAAACAACCCCTCATCCCACTGTTGATCGATTACCTAGCTTCCTTAAGGTGCGAACACACTGCGCGAATCTCAGGTTCCGCGCCGCGTGATCATATTGTGTCCGCTGCCCGCCGCCCGACCAGAGTAGCCTTCTCTACTCTGGGGATATGCTGGTGCTGGTGCTAACCGGTGCTGAGGGGACCAGTCTGCTGTGCTTTACCCAAGCTAACCGGTGCTAACTTGGTTCATAAAGCAAAACTGATAGCTGTACACAGTAGGCAACAGACAAATAGGCTATTCAAAGAACTTATGGGAGCAAACTGTGACTATTATGTTTTCATCCATCTCAATTTCCTCTGTCCGTTGTCCCGAAGCGTGTGACGTCGGGAGGAGCTCAACGCTGATTGGCTATCGCGGCGCGGCCGGCAGCAAAAAGTTCAATATTCTCAACTCCTGCGCGCCCTAGTCGCGCCGCGCCGCGCCTCGTGAACAGCTTTATGTGTGCCGCTGGCCGCCCATTATTGCCGCGCAGAATACATTGACTTTGTATGTAAACTGGCGGAGTGCAGTGTGTTCGCACCTTTATGAACCCCATTACACATAAGAAAGATTCAACTAAAACTTGACTTTTTCAAATCAAACCGTAATCGTAAATAAACGAAAAGCGTGAAAATATATTTTCCTAAAACTGACCCGTTTCTGGTTTTCATTCCCTTGAGAAACTGAAACGAAATGGAGGAAAAGTAAAACGGCTTCAAAATTCTCTATTCAGAACGTTATATCGTAGAGGAAGTCAGATGTGGTTCAACAACACTGGCTTTAAACAGGGTCTCCAATGGCGGCAAACAGCCAGCCAGTGTGAAGCAGCTGAGGTCGGGAAGTCTGGTCTTCACTGCCCCCACCCCTTCTCTCCCTCCTTTCTCCCCCCAGCGGCATTGCTTCTCAGGCACAACCATTTCCAAGCTGCTCTGCTCTGCTCTGCTCTGCTCTGTCGCGCGGCTCTTTGTGTGTTGGGGGAAGGGAGCGCAGCAGGCAGAGAGGCAGTAACCTCCATAGCTGATTGCTCACTCTCCATTTTGGAAATGTTCTCGTCATAGATAGTCGGATCTCAATATGGCTTGAATGTATAATAAGTAATTACACTGTTTTATGAACCTTGTGTGCTTTCTGCTGTTCTGTCAAACCAATAAGCCACTAGCCACATATAAAGTAGACAGTCGAGTGAGAGGTCAGTCAGGTTTTTTGTGTCTTGAATGTCGAAAGCAGAGAAGGAAAGCTATTTAAAGTGAAGGTCTAGAAAGCGTTATGAGGTTTTGTATCACTGTGAGCCCGAGGTAGGAGCAGCAGGATAACAACCATCTCTCTTTCTGCCTGTAGATTTGAACAGAAGAAATTAAACAAACAAACCGGCTCCTTCCGTCATAAAGAACATGGCTGCTTTCACACAGGACGGTGGAGTCAGCGATTCTTGAGAACGCTTGTTGTCAAAATCCCCTTTTGTCAAAATCAGTAAATATCTCCTCATTTTATATACTGTCTATGATCTCCTCACAATCTGCTTCCTGTATGTACTGTGTGTGCACTGAAAAACATTTCAGTGTCTATATATAGACTTTAATTTACGAGCATTTTAGCTACGGTGGGCCCCCTATTTGTTTACATAGGCTACCAGTTGGAAGAGCCTAGGCTGTGTATTAACACCATATTTCTTTTCAGTGCACACACAAAACTGACAGGTAGTGGATCGTGAGGAGATATTCACTGATTTTGACAAAAAGTGATTTTGAAAACAAGCTTTTTACAGAATCGCTGACTCCACCTTTAATTGCTGTAATTCTTAGAGTACATTTCATCTGGACTATAACCATTTGGAGGTCTCAATATAATATCCTCTGCTTTATTATTCAGATGCATATTATTTTTGTGGGCCAATTATAGTCAAACAAAATCCAATTGAAAGCTGATGCAGATTTATGCTATAACAGTTATGGCAGCAAAGCCAGCAAAGGATCATAACTTCAAGCTTTTTGAATTAAAAGCAGGGCTGGATCAGTTATCCATTAGCCATCCTCTAAAACATCTGTTACTGACTCTGTTTCATTGAGAAAAACACTGAAATACTTTTCAGCTAACCCTGTTCAGTTGTGCAAAATTTGTCACCAATAATTAAACTAATCATGATGTAATAATTAATATTTTGATTTATGCATGTCTCAAGGCTTTAATGGTGGCAGTATTGGTTAGTGCAGACAAAGAATATCTCAATAACTATGAAATGGATTGTCATGAGTTTTGTACCAGTTTTAATTTTGGCAGCATTTTTAGATTTAGTCTTTGAGCCGCCCTTTGCAAAAAAGAGAGTTAAAGATAGCATGCCCTTCACAACGTGCAACGTGCAAAAGGGGAAGTGCAGAATGCAGACAACATCCTGGGTGCACCTGTGTCATTTTCATGTTTCACTCAAAAATATGGCGCAAAATTGTCCACTTTTAGTTTAGTTTAGTTTTTTAGTTTATTTATTTAGCACACATTAACAATTAATGGTGCAAGGAGGGAACGAAGCCCAATGGGCTTGTACAGAGTTCCACCCCTATCAATAATCACAATGAAATCATATTCAGGCAAACAAATAAACTCTAGAAATTAAGGAGACAAAGTACATAAATACTCAAAATAATCAAAAATAGATGGAAAAAAATGTGATAAATACATGTCAAAGATAATGAAAAAATGAGAAAGAAAAAAAAAAGCAATGGAGAAGACAGGAGGTGATTAGAAGATTCACAAAAAGATAAGATGTTTTTTTAAGCTGCTTTTTAAAGAGTGAGTGGGATGATATGGATCTTAAAAGGGGAGGTAAGACATTCCATAAAGCCGGGCCTCTATAATATATACTAAATTGATGATGTGATGTGCGGGAAAAGGGTAAAGATAAGTTGTTATTGTTGCTCTGTCTAGTGCGATGTGAATGTACGTTAAATGAATAAGTAAACAAAGTCTGAAAGCTTTCCGGGAGATCTTGGTTTCTGTAAATAAACTTGTGAATGAATAAACATATGTGATAGATATTCAATTTGTGAATTGGAAATATATAAACATTTATAAAAAGTGGTTCATATGCAAATAAGCCTAGATGGAATTTTTTTTCCTTTAAATCTGTTTGAACCCAACTAGTCAAAGTCTTAATTTTTCAAATAGGAGTTTAGAAAATAGTGAAAATTGTCCACCACAAAAGTGCAAAATGACAAAAATCTTTTTTTTTCTCTGGATAGATAAAGATATTTCGGAAGCCCAGAAGAAAAACCCGCAATACCCGAGTTATTTTTGTTGCTGTTGAAAACTCTTATATTTGTCAATTAACCACAATATCTCAAGAAAACAAGAGCATTTTCTCAAATCAGTACAAATCTCGAGAAAATACCAGAAAGTAGTGTTAACAGCCTAGGCTCTGTACACTGGCATGTAAACAAAGGCTTTGTAGTAGATCCTGAGGAGATTTTCAATGATTTTGACAAAAGGGGATTTTAACAACAAGCATTCTCCAGTATTGTTGACTCCACCTTTAATTTATTTTTCCTGACAAACTCAGTAGGGGAGAATGGGGTTATATGTCACACGGGTTGGTTGTCACAATCGTTATATCTCAGAATCAGAAGGCGCTGTCAGTTAAATTTTGGTAAGTAAATATCCAGAATTGGGACCAGAGGTCACCTACATAGTCTTCCTTGGAGTTAGACTGCTGAATTTGAGGTGAGAGGACTGTTTGTGTTTTTCATGTCAAATTGAATCTGAATTTTGGGGGGTCGGTTGTCACATGTTAACCAAAGGCTGCAGCCATAAAAGGAACCCAGTAACAAAGGAAAATGTCAAGCTGTATCCTTACTGACAGGAAAAGGAAGCTAGCACGCAGAAGAGAAAAAGGGCAACAAAATCAACCCAGTGCATCCCAAACTAGACAAGTTGCGAAGACTACTGCACCACAGTGCACTCCACACCAGCTGAGGAAGAAGAAACAGTAGATGTGTGTAGCCTAGTTGAGTAGGCTATTATTGTTAGACCTATTTGTTTTGTGCTTTAGGTTGTTACATACGAGAGGGTATTTCCTGATTGTTTATTCCTTTTTCATTTTGTGTTAAGATGCATCCAGTTATGTAGGCCTAATGAGATAACATTGTGACAAACAACCCCATAGTGTGTGACAACCGACCCTGTCACAATGTGTAAAGGTGTCTTTGATGATTAATTTCTTTATTACAATAAGTTAGAAAAAGTGAGGGGTACACATTTCAAGCCAACACCATAAGCTTCAATTTAATGTAGGAGTGACCATTGAAAGATGTTGAAAGGTGATGAAAAATTCTTACTAGAGTAAAAAGTGTGCCTACCAGCCCCGGTCTCCCCTACATTAACATTTCAGCTGACTTACAACAATATAAACAAATCATGACAAAACCAGTCTTAGACAGGCAGAGGGATGGAGTTTATTAATGTCTTCTCGGAGGTTGTGATTTCAAATGATGAGCTTGGCTGTTTGTACATTATACATCAATGGAAGGAACTGAAGAATGGCTAACACTGGCTATTCTTTACAACAATATTGCATAAAGTAGAAGAAGCTTTGTTTTCATACAGCTACAATTTTTTTTCTCTTTAATGTTATAGTACGTAACTTCTGTTGCCCCATTAGGAATTCTGAGTCCTTACAACAAGACTGTCGGCACATCTACACGAGTTAAGCGTTCAGTGATTGCTTATGGATTTTCCTTCTGCTGTACGTCCAGGTGTTTTCTTCAGTAAAATCAACTACTCGAACATTTCTTGGGCCATACTGAGAAATAAGGAGAGAGTTTTGTGGACCTGATAGGCTTAATCAAATTGAGTGTCAACTAATTTGGAAATGGCTTGAATGTAACCAACAATCATTTATAGGAAAAGTTACGCACTATAGCTTTAAATATTCCACTTTCTTCGACAACAAGTCTTCAATTTTGTCCGTTTTTTGCAAGGCAGGTAATGTACAGATATTTTACGGCTTGTTTGATGAAAGCCGAAAACTATGAGACTGAACCTCACAGACAATGTATAATAAAAAAGCAGCTAAAAGAGGCTAAAACGCACCGTAGAGCTGCAGAGTTTGGGATGATCCGTTGCTTAATAAAAAAAATATTAAAATATTGGTTTTCCTCCCTGAGATCACCTGGGCTAAGTTGTATTAGACAACACGTATTTCTTATTAAGGAAAGCATACAGATGAACTGAGTAAAAGCTGAACCATGATAAAACAGTGTGGCGTGCGTTATGTAAACAGATAGATCCAGTTTTAATAATGGTTTCACTATTCGAAGTCCAGAATCTTTGGAGGTTCTTCAGGTTCTTCTGGCTCCGTCCCCGGATTGGCTTCCTGTAGAAAGATCAAATCAGGAAAACTTGATTAGTTTAGTTTAGCTTTATTTCACATACAAACAATATAAAAACACATAGTGATAAAACATCTAAGTACGTGTGTGGGTGGGGCAGAAGCATGTACAGGCTTGTATGTAAACCACACCGAAAAAACATTTAAATATAAGAATATAACACGTAAAAAAATAAAAATAATAATAATCAAACAACAATGCAAAACAATCAAATAAATTAAATCAAAACAATAAAAAAAGACGAAAAGAAAATACAAAAAATATATACAAAATGCAGTGTATAAAGACAGTGCGAAACGTGTCATAATCAGAGGCCACGCTCATCGTGGGGGAAAACAATTCACAGCGCTCCATTCACTTTGTATTGAGTGACACAGTATTCTGCAAACAAACTTAAAGGCCTACTTCACCGGTTGGAATATGAAGGTGTATTGAACTCGGAGATCCTATGAAGTATAAATGTGCAATTTTATTTTAAATCGGATCATCCTAGCCTGAGAAAAGGCAGAAAGAGTGTTTTATGGTCTCACTGTCTAACCCTACATTTCTCTTTCTGTGATGTCACAGAAATGTATACTTCATAGGATCTCCGAGTTCAATACACCTTCATATTCCAACCGGTGAAGTAGGCCTTTAATAAAAACGTAATAAGACATGCCTTTCACAAATACACGTTACTTTCTTTAAAGCCACGACTCTTGTCTGTCTATAGAGCTGTTTTTTGTGAAAAATTAAGTTATTTTCAATGTCGAGACAAAACTCTCAACTAATGTATACTGTAAGCTAGGCTAATGTTAGCCTTCTGCTTCGGCTAACCCTCACGTATACTCCATCCTCGCCAGGTCGGACGGGAAAAAACACCTCAATATTGAAAATTACTCAATAATTTTTCACAAAAACAGCTCGTATAGACAGACAAGAGTCGTGGCTTTAAAGAAAGTAACGCTTTTTTGTTAAATGGATGTTTGATTAAGTTTTAATTAAGTTTGTTTGCAGAAGACAGGTTTCCTTAAGTACAAAGTGAATGGAACGGTCTTCAACGGTTTCCCCCACGATGGGCATGGCCTATTTCATGCACTGTCTCTATAGGCTATATTCTGTACAGTATATGGGGTGAGACATACAAGGGAGAAGTGTGTGCAGGGTCCACATACTTATTTTATAAAGTGAATAATTATGGGTGCTCCCATATTCACCCCTAAGGGTGTTCACGGATCATAAAATGGAGGAGAAAGGAAAGATATCGCTGTGCACAGAATTAAAAGGAATAATGATTTAAGAGTGCAGAAAGTGGCCTGGAATTAGTAAATGTATTCACATTTGACCTTTATGGTTTCATAAAGAGGCTTTGTTCTCTGTTCTTCTTAATGTGCATCTAGTGTAAGTGATGGAAGACAAAATCCAATCCATCATTCTGGGTATTAATGTATTGTATGCCATTAATGCCAATGTTTCCAAAGTAGATATTTATTTTTGGATTGTGTGGATTCTAATATTCAATAGTTTTTATATACATCATACCAGCAAGTACATGTTTTTTCCACACCCACACATGATGTACTCATGATATGTTTCAGTTCTCTCGCTAGCTTTAGCCGCAGCCATGGCTCTATCAGTACCATTTGTTTGTTTTTCCAGCGGCCTATATTTGCTCTGGCTACAGCAAGCCCAGAGGGCTAAAATACATTGGCAAAAGGCAAAACGAACCTGGAGCGTGCTGTGTTCACAATGCCCAGGATAAGAGAATTGTAACAAAGACTTGAAGCATACTGTTCTCAGACCACCACCTGAGTCCCTTTGGAGTGTTCACATATGCACAAGACTAATAGGGCTGAGTTCTGTTGGAGGGCCGAAACAGTGTGAAAAAGACCGAAGAGGAGTAGAGTCCAGCTGCAGCCCCGGAGACAAACACCCTGGCGTGACAACAACACCCAGGCGTGACGGAAGTACTGTGGTGTGACGGACGTGATTGTTGACTATTTGGCTTCCATGACATGTCTGCTACGTCACTCACTTGCCCTAACCCTAACCACCCAGCTGTGATGCCTGAACCTAATCCTCAAAACAATATAAATAACACAAACTTAGTAGTAGCCTATCAGTCTGCGGTCTTTTTATTTTTTGACGTGACCTACTCAAGATGGCCGCCGTGGTGTTCAGTCAGCAGAGTGGAGGTCAACAGCGCCGTGGCTAATCTAATGTTCTATCTATATATATTCTAACCTCTCCCTGTCCCCTTGGCCCTTGCCCTAACCCTAACCACCTAGCTGTGATGCCTGAACCTAATCACCAAAACAATATAAATAACACAAACTTAGTATCGGTCTGCGGTCTTGTTTATGACGTGGCAAAAATAAAATCTACAGGTAACGTCCGTCACACCACAGTACTTCCGTCACGCCTGGGTGTTGTTGTCACACCATGGTGTTTGTCTCCGGGGCTGCAGCTGGATACTAATGCGCGAGAGAGAGAGAGAGAGAGAGAGAGAGAGAGAGAGAGAGAGAGAGAGAGAGAGAGAGAGAAAGAGAGAGGAGAGAGTGAGAGAGAGAGCAGTTCAGTCAGACTGTTTGGTGACTCACCCCGAACGGTTCACTGAAGGCTCTGGAGCCGCTGTACAGAGGGTTTGGGATGGAGACCAGCGTGGGCTTCTTCCCGCTGCCCGACGCACCGTCCTCGTCCTCGTTCTGCCACAGAGGAAACAACAGCTATGGGATACATTCTAACTTATAGATATGGACCAAATGCAACTCTTATGTTTTCCAACTTTATTTCATAAATGAATAAATGCATTCAAAGTGCAGTTGAAAAAAATGTGACTAACAGTTTTCATCCCAAATTAGTCCAGTATAACCTGCAGAACACCATGTCAGTGTGTGTGTGTGTGTGTGTGTGTGTGTGTGTGTGTCTCACTCTGAAGTAGTGGAATCTGAAGGCATCTGTCTTGTGTTTAAAGACGTAGTATCCGAGCGCTGCCAACACACACGCCAGTAACACTGAAACCAAGATGGCCGACGCTGTGCTGCTGGCGTGGGCGTGGCCTCGAGAAGCTTGATGGGAGATCTGCAGAGAACAGGAATCACACACACACACACACACACACACACACACACACGCACACACACACACACACACACACACAAACACAGGAATGATTACATATATGAGGACATCACATTAATCCTTTTTATCTTATCTTTTATCACTAACACACACTATCACTCTTTATATCTGTCCATCTCTAATAACCATGGTAACGCTTAGCTGCCCTGTCGCCATGGAGACCTGACTCTCTAGTCCAGGGTTATCGCCACAAGCTTTATTTTCCCAGAGGAAGATTAAAATCTAAATTAACCAATTAAAATGAATAATTAAAGTTAAAGATCCAATCAGTAGACAAACAGGACCGACCCTGTAGCAAACAAGTATTAGACTAAGAAAAGGATTCATTTTTTTGTTCACTCTGTATTTGGGTTTTAATCGATGATTTTTAGAACTGTGTTGAATAAAAATAAAAAAGATTTGCCAGTTAACATGTACAGCACATATCTGTTGAAGCCTTAAAAAAATGCATAACTATGTTGTAGTTACTAGAAAAAAATAAATTATGTAGTAGGTAATGCATAACGATGTAGTTACTAAAAAGAATATATATACAGTATATACGGTGTTTTTTTCAATAACTATATAGTAGTTACTATCTTGATATAGTTATTGATAACTATGAAGTAGGTAATGTAGCATAACTTTGTAGTAGTTACTATGAATAACTATGTAGTAGGTAATGCATAACCAGGCCTTGACACTAAGCTTAATCAGGCCTTGACATTAAGCTTGTCCAGCCACTTGCCCTTTAAGGGATTAAACCATCTCCTCTCACCGGTACGGGGGGCGCCGTCAGAGGGGCCTCAATGACGTGGATGAGCCCGTTTACAGCAGGAATGTCCCACTCCAACAGCACCCGCTGGTTCACAAGCTTCTGGCTCTGAGGAGAAATCATTTCAAAAGAAAACAAAGACTCAAAATCAAACGATTAGGTTTTAGGACGTAGTGAGTTTCCCCAATAGAGGCTCAGTCCTCATCGCAGCAGACCCGGGTTCCAATCCGGCTCGAGTCGTTCTCTGCCTATCTGACCCAACCTGTCTAATAAAGCAAAAAATGACCAAAAATAATCTTGAAAAAAAGATAAAGGTTTATGAACATCTATGATCTTTTATCATATTTCTACGTTTGGGTTCATGGACCCGGGAGGTGTGTGATTATACTGTAGGTGTATATGTGTGTGTGTGTGTGTAAATGCGTTTCAGACCTCGTTGTTGCCGTGGGTGACAGTCAGGTTGAACCCAAGCCTTGATATGATGATTTCCTGGTGTTTCAGTTCCTTAAATGGTCGTCGGCTGTTATTGGCTGAAATATGATACTCAAGATCTCTGCCTGACAGAGTCTACGAAGACACACACACACACACACACACACACACACACACACACACACACACACACACACACACACACACACACACACACACACACACACACACACACACACACACACACACACACACACACACACACACACAAGATTTCAATGACAGCTCCGCCAGTCGGACCCTGCTGGTTTTATGATTAAACTAATTCAGCTTAAAGGTTCAAAACTTAATTAAGATGTCTTTTTTATGAAAGGTTAATATATTTGAAAGTAAATCTGTCACTACAAAATACAATCACAGTTTCTTTTCTGAATCCACCTTTAAATAAGGTCCCTACTGTGTGCGGTGGAAAAATATCCAGTGTTCATACACAGCCTAAAAGAGTTTGTTTAAGAAGGGACCCACTGTAGCTAGCAACATGCCTGTTTACAAAAACTGGATTTATTTTCAGAGAGATATACACTGATTTTGACAAAAAGGGATTTTGACAACAAGCGTTCTCCAGAATTGCTGGTTCCACCTTTAAACCTGCAGTGTGTAGAATTTTGGGTTTTATTTCCTAGCAGATTTTGTAGAAAATAATTATAATATCCATAAGTAGGGGAGAACGGGGGAATCTGAGGCACCCCCTGTATCTAGGCAACGGAAAACAGGTAGTTTTTTCTCAAATTGTGGTGGTGGGGGAAAGTGAGCCAAATGCTATGGGGTAAAGTGAGCCAGTGTCTCACTTTCCCCCACCATGAGGCACAAGTTAAGTTTATTCTTAAACATATTTTTATGTAATATTACATTACATATGTTTTATTTTAATATCATAAACATTGTAGAAAAGCCATCATGCCAAGGAAATACACCAGGAAGACGACCTGGGGCAACCACACGGAAAGAGCACCTTCTCATCTTTCCCTGTAACCTTCAGGGCTGGAATGTAGAGTAGGCCTAGTTGTAGAGTATGACTGACTGATGTTATAATCCAGTTGGGTCTTCTCCTGTGTTCTGAGTCCCAGGCTGTTCTCGCTGGTTCTGATTACCCTATGCTTTGACCCTCAGACACAAGCTGGCTCTAAAGGTCCTGTGTTCTGACCCCCAGACTGTGTTCTAATCTAACTGGTCATTAGTTCTGGAATGTGTGGCCAGCTTTCAGGATTCTTACTGTTACAATATGTGTTGTTATGGTAGTTTCAGAGTGGAAAAAGTAAGTGGATCAGTTTACCCCACAGCTGGGGTAAAGTGAGCCACATGACAACTTTTTTTAAAACAATCATATTTTCACTGCCCTTTGTCTTGAAAAAATTCTGCTAATGCCCATTTCTAGGAAACATCCTGAATTAATGGGAAATGTGTAAATTTGAGTGATAAATCATTTTAGCTCGCTTAGAGGGGAGCAAATGTAAAAAGTGGCTGAGATTACCCCGTTCTCCCCTACGTTTAATTTAGTGCATAATAGCTGAATTTTCTTTTTAGAATTATTTTTTTTTTCCTTTGAAAGGGTCTCATATATGTCCATATTTCTCCATACTTTGGACAAAGGCCTTGTCACTTCCATTTTGGAAGTGTCATAGTTGGAATGTCATCAGGTACATTGTTTAAAATGTATAATTGTTCTTGTCCTTGGAGGCCACTGTAGCTTCTGTTATTATTCGAAAGGGGTGGGGTTACCCAGGGAGCGTTGCATTCCAGAACTTTCTAGAACTTAATTGATGATATCATATTACACACTGCACCTTTAATGGCTAACAGTTATAACTCGACTTGAAGGTTGTAGTAACCAATTTTTGAAAGCTTGGGTCCGTACATTACCTTGTTCTGTGTGAAGCCGGCGTTATGGGGAACAAACAGCGTGACCTCAGACTTCCTATGGGAGAGGAATTTTACGAGGGCTTTGCCTTCCGAGGATGAACCGCTGTAGTCCAATAACATCTAGAGGGAGAGAGAGGGAGAGGGAGGGAGGGAGAGAGAGGGATAGAGAGAGAGGGAGAGAGAAGGAGAGGGAGAGGGGGGAGGGAGGAAGAGAGAGAGAGAGGGGAAGAAAGAGGGAAAGATAGGGAGAGAGAGAGAAAGTGAAAGAGCGAGAGAGAGTCACTTCCTTGTTGCTGAAACACAAGTCTGAAGGTTCTGGCCATGCAGTTCATAACAGACAACATAACTTTAAACTCATCGACGAAACCAACAGGAATCAACCACGAATGTAAATACAACTTTGTGCTTTGGTAAGATAGTTAAAGTTATAGTGCGTAACTTTTTCATATAAAGGAACGTGGGTAACATTCACACCATCGCCAAACAAGTTGACAAAGTTGATGAAGCCTATCAGCTCCACAAAACTTTCTCTGTATGGCAGTGTTTAAAAACTGGTATCGCCCCCTGACACTGGCGCAAGCGCTCAGAAAAATCCCGTGAAGCGCAACCAAGAAATGTTGTTGACTCTACTGCAAAGAAAAAAGTTCTGTCTCATAGTTTTGTATTTCTGACCCTAACCCTTGAACTGAATCCTCCTACACCTTTTATTCTGGGGGGAGTATTTCACTACACACTGAAGCTTTCTATCAGAGCAGCTGCCTCTTCTTTTAATTAACTTTTGTTGACTGGAAGTCTTCTAACGCTCAGTTATCTTCTGTGTTATCTCTCTCATAGAGGTTTCATTAACAATATAAATGTGTGAAGAAGTCTGAAAATATCTGATTTCTTCTTTTGGGCTATCATGTTTTTGATTAAAGAAAATATATATTTTAAATTATTTATTAATTATTGTTCGTTGTTCTTGTTGTATTATTTTGTCTGCTCTTTACAATGCATTTTTTAATATTGACTATCGCCTTCTTTTTATGCTTAAACAGCTTTGTGTTTGCACCATAACTGTGTGTTGTGGAACAGGACTATACTGGACTGTGTAATCGTTTGAAATAACCCAGACAACACAAATCGCTCTCCCTTTAGTCCTGAAACGTCTCTTTGTCTGAGGATGGAGAGAATATGACTCCATGGTGAAAAGCACCTGGATCAAACCCAGGAAGATGTTCTATCCCAAAATACATTAAAGACCCGATGATAGACTGAACATAAGGATTGATGGCTCCAGGCAAGCTTATAATTATGTTTTTTTTTCCTCGCAATGAAACCACCAAATTGAATCAGAAGTTAATCAACAACAACATATTGGATTCACCTTCATTTAATTAAGTAATTTAATAAAAAGTTGTGCTGTTAAATTATTGTCTCCAAATCCACAAGCACTACTTTCTGCCAAAGTTACAGCAGTTTTGTTTATTTTACAGGACACATTTCTGTATTCCTTGTTATTTTTTTCTGTACTGTCCTGTGAATATTTTCCCGTAGCGTTGAACTCTTCTTCTCTTTAGCGATGGAGATGTTGTTCTGTTGGCCGGTCTATCACTTTGATCCTGACTGAAATATTTCAGTTATTTGAAGGATTTCGCTATAAATTTGGCAAAAAAGATTTATGGTCTCAAGAGGATGACTCACACTGACCTAGGTGATCCTCAGACTTTTTGCCTCCTGCTTGTTAACACTTGAGTAACATGTCTTGACTATGAACTAACTCTTAAGCTATTGTTAGCGTGCCAACAAATATAATTATACAATTATTTATCAATGAAAGGTCAACGTGTCACACACTCACCTGGTAAAAGATGGAGAAGTTACTGTTTGTTGCGAGGACGCTGGTCAGGACGCCGTTACAGAAGTCTCCGTTTCCAATGTAGCCAGCGGGACACACACACGAAACATCTGCATGCAAACACACACACACACACACACACACACACACACACACACACACACACACACACACACACACACACACACACACACACACACACACACACACACAGAAAGCTGAGTGGTGATTTGAACAACACTAAATACTCACACTTTAATGTTCTGGAGAATTTGTTAATCAGAGGAGCAAAGTTTTCGATTTGATATATGACTCACAGGTTCACAATAAACTAACTTATGTTAAACATTAGTTGCAGCCCTGGTTGCAAATAGCCAGAGTTTTTGATTCTGCAAAACTACACAACAGCAAATGAGAAAAACATATGCTATTCAGGAACTAACGTCTCCAGTGGGTTAGGGTTAGGGGTTCGGGGTTAGGGGTTAGGTTTAGGGGTTATAATTTAGGGGTTAGGGGTTAAGACGTATGGTATTTCCTGCCCTAGTACCTTTGGGCCTGTAACAGTAGGCGTCGTACTTGCTGCTCTGGTCCACAGGTTCCTTGTAGATCACCAGGCCGACGTGGTTTTCCCCGCATTTGACGGAGGGGAATCGGATCGGATATCCAACCTTTCCCCCCTCTATCCAGCCCGCCACGCACAGATGCATCCCTAACTAACAGGACATGGAAAGAAAGACAACTTCAGGATACATGGTTCACATTTACCTTTCTTTTCAAGATGTCATTTTGAGATAGATACTCATGTTTTGGTGGGTTGTTTTATCAAGATAACCACCAGAATCTGTATAAGATACCCTTACTTAAAACAGCCGAACAATCATTCTAAGACAACGTTACTTAAACAGAAGAAATTAAGAATTCAATCTGTTTTTACTAACAGTATAGCTGCATTCAAGCTATAAAAAATGGTCCTCCTCCGCTCAAATATTTTTTCCTACAAATATACTGTAGGTGTTAATATGCGTTGGCTGCATCGAGCTGTCTGAGGTCTCCATGGAAACCCTTTCAGAAGGTGTGTGTACCTGCTGTGCGTCTCCCAGCTGTTTGAAGGTAACCAGTGCTGCGCCGTCAGCCTGGCAGGCCGCCGCCGCAGCACTGAAGTTCATCTTGTATTTCCCCTCCGGAGAGCGCAGGTGAAACACGCCCGCGGTTTTGGCTGAAGCACAAAGATCAGGTTAGCTTAGTCTCGCACAGCCAGACCAAACTACAGCTAGTAGTACGTTAATTTACCTTTAAAGGTGGAGTCAGCGATTCTGGAGAACGCTTGTTGTCAAAATCATTTTGAGTGAGAATCAGTGAATATCTCCTCACGATCAAGCTACCTGTCTTTAGTGTGTGTGTAATGTGTGTGTGTCTGATTTCGACAACAAGCATTCTCCAGACTCACCGACTCCATCTTTAATCTAAGAGTTTTAAACGAAATGCAGTGTATAACGATTGAGGCTAAAAAGACGATTGATTTGAACCATTGCCACTGATTGAAATTGACTTTACCACGGCTGAAGAAATGGAGCACAGCTTACTCCTTGAATAATTAGCAGCAAATTGAATGATTTCTGAGTAGAAACAGGCTCTTAGCCTTATTAAAATATGATATACATAATTGCTTGTTGAATGTTAGTTCACCAGTTCAAAATTCAGATCTAAATCTTTGAACAAAGTATAAATATTAAACAGATTGATAAAAGGTCAGCTGCTGTAGACATAACAGCCACCATGGCAGCTGTAACCGTGGTAATATAATTCACCATCTTAATAAAAGTCAGTGCAGCAGATGCCTTACTATGGTAATGTAGGTCCTTGCAGGTTGCCACGGCGTCGCAGCCTCCGTTGTCTTCCAGGCAGCGGTCGACAGGGGGAACCACCTCCTCCAGACACTGGACTCCATTACCCACGTACCCCGGCACGCACTCGCACCTACGCTCATTCTGTAATCAATTTATAATCCAACTTTCAGAGTGCTGAGGAAGTTAAGAGGCATACAAATGAAATAGAGTTTTTACCAATGATCATATTCCTGTGGAGAAATTATTAATTGCAGTTTGGAGGATTATGTGACACAGATTTGAAGTTTATAGTGTACGAAAAAAATAAATATATATATATAACTATAATATAATCTAAATCCTTATAGATTGTCATTGTAATTACTGCTCCTGTATTTGTTGTGCATATTATAAATAGAGAAACTTGAACTCGGAACTTGAAGAAACCTGTTCTAGTAGTTCACAAAAGATCAATAGACTTTTGTTAGTTGACTTTGCTCCTCTTCAAAATGACACAAAACAAACAAATTATTCTCATAATTCTTAATCCTAGTCCCACAGTAAACCACCGTGAAACCAAAGCTTTTTACTTACTGGACCAGTGAACTTGCAAGAGGCAAAGTCGCTGCAGCCGCCGTTCTCTTCAATACACCTTGACAACAACAAACAGCAGTTTAAATTTATATTTTTACACTCTGTACTCTCTTACATTTCATATCTAATCTACTTTGATAAAAACACAGTTTAGCAATTTAGGGCCACGCCCACCTGTTGATGGGATCGCAGGCATTGCCGTCCCCTTGGTAACCACTCTGACAAGTGCAGTTGACTGTCAGTCCCGTCTGGTTACATTCCGCGTTCTGGTGACAGCCGCCATTGTACTCTGCACATAAATCTGGAGCTGCAGAGGGTTCAATATAAACGTCATTATTCACATTATTCATCTTTCTCTGTACTCTGTCTATAAAGAATGAAAAAAACCAAAAAATAATCTTAAAACCTAAATAAACCAGCAGCTGATCGTGAGGAGATATTCACTGATTTTGATGACTTTAACCAATCAGAAATCATACACCCCAGCTTTAACTCCTACACATTTCACTATTGTCACACCAAACAAAATACTGCAGAGACCCAGTATCTCCGGCTGTTAACATCATACACTGATCTGCATTCGACTCACGTGGTTCTGGAGTGCAGAAGGTTCCGTTGCCTTGATATCCAGGTTTACACTGACAGCCGACACCTGGCAAACAGTCTGACTGAGCGTGGCACTGCCGGCACTCCTCTGGGATCGAGCCTGGATAGACAGACAGACGGATGGATGGATGGATGGATGGATAGATGGATGGATGGATGGACGGATAGATAGATGGATGGTTGGATGGATGGATGGGTTGGTGGATGGATGGATGGATAGACAGATGGATGGATGAATGGATAGATGGATGGATGGATGGATGGATGGATGGATGGATGGATGGATGGATGGATGGATGGATGGATGGACGGATGGACAAATCAGCCGAAAAAAGGTTAAACAGGGCTTTAGAAGTGTAAAATAAGTTCCTGTCTGTATGCACTCAGAGAGGACTGAGAAGCAGATATGGAGATAATTGTGCATCTACTTTAAATAGTTAAACGTCTCCTCTCAGTCACGTCTTATCATGGAGGAGCAGCTTTCAGATGCCGAGCATAACATACAATATCTGGAACAAACTCACAGAAAATTTGAGGTTAACTACAACTCTCTGCTTTTTTTAAATCAAATCTTAAGTATTTTCTGTTTCCTTGTACCTTTTTATTTGCCTGTTTTTATTGTCTTTTAAATGCAAGCTAAATTTATTTTTAACAACTTGTCTGCCTTCTTTCATATTTTGTTTTTATTATCTCTTAAATGCAATTTGAATAGCCTTGTGTATGAATTGTGCTTCATGAATAAACTTGCCTTGCCTAACAAATAATTAATAATGTATTTTTTCGTAGGATTGGCAGTGGGGCTGAGAAAGCGTGGGGTCTCCACAAAAAAATATATTGTTGTTTTTATTATGGTCATGGGATCCTTTGACAATAAGAAAAATAAAGAATAACAGCAGACTTTTAAATTACTTGTATTCAGGTCCTGCTTCGGCCATATACGCCACATTCTTGCATTTAACACAATATTGCAATAAAATTGTTTAACGACATTAATACTATACTCAGAAAGCTTCTTTTTTTATTAAATTTTATCCAAATTTAAGAGAAATTCACCTATTTCGGTCTGGCAGTTATCGCCGTTCCAGCCCGGGTTACACACACATTGTCCTGAACCGTCAATGCCGTCATCACACATTCCCTGTTTCCCACAGCTGCAGACTGAGAGAGAGAGATGGAGAGAGAGGGTGAGAGAGAGAGAGGAGAGAGGGAGGGGGAGAAAGGGAGAGAGAGCATTTATCTTAATGTGTTACTGTTCATATTACTGTTTATTGTGCACTGTTCGAATATTTGGACAAATTGTATTTTGATACATTGGCAACATTGTTATTGAAACTTTCATGTAAATTAAGCCCCTTTGAATTGAGAGAGAGAGAGAGAGAGAGAGAGAGAGAGAGAGAGAGAGAGAGAGAGAGAGAGAGGGACAGAGACAGAGACAGAGAGAGAGAAAGAGAGAGAGAGAAAACCCATAACAACATTGTCCCTCATCATTCAAGAGTATCCAAGATAAAAATTCAAGGAATTTGGTCCTGATAGTGCCGGGCTGTTGTTTTTCTACACCCACGGGATCAAGGTCGTAGGAGATACGGCTCCACACCGTCTCACACTCTAAAGAATGCACTGAATGTGATCTGCAGCAACATACAACGCGCCTTGAGTTATGCACAGTCTGTTGTTTAGGATCACATATAAAAGTATAAATCACCTTATTTAGACACGTAGGGAAAAAAGATGAAATCCTCCCTGAGAGTAAGTCATCTTCAGAATTTTCATTTAATCTAATTTACCTTTATTCTTATCAATTGACTTTTAGTAACGTCCACTCTTTATTAAACACTTCTGCACAACCCGTAGATGTATCTACATATCTAACGAACTCACGGGCCGTGAGTGAAGGGAGCTGTGAAGGTTCATTCTGAGTTGGAACACACACACACAGTTGTGTGTTGGTCTGTCTGGAGCGTTGCTATGGCGACAGACTGCAGTGGTGCTGATTGGGGTTGGGACTGTCTGCCGACTTCAGATTGTTATTTTGTTTGGTTGAGTTGTTGCTTGAGTGGGATTTGGGGAGTAAAACGATATTAAACGATGGTATAAAAGAACAGTTGAGACCCTATTGCTGTTAAGGCGCTATAACTGTAACTGTGGCAACGTTGGCGTAGGCTCCGTTACTACACCAAAGTTAACGCTCATATCCACAGAATGAAAATAGACACAAAGATACTGCAGACATTAAAGGAGAAGTAAGTGATATGGGCCTTTTAGCTAACTTCCTGTTAGTGACTGCAGTTAGTAGTCCCCTCCCTCGTCCCTACGTCACCACCACATGAACACACAGCCGTCTTTGTCAGATGGTGCCACGATGGAAAGCAGTGAGTCATCATTCACGGGCACAGAGACCCGCCTCTTTATAGCGCTCTGTCTCCGCATTGGATAAAACGAGCGGAATACTGCAAATTTTGACTGGCAATTACTGCAAAGCTGAAGGACTTGGAGACCTGTGTTATGAACTGTGCATGCTGTTTAAGTGTTTGTGGTATGAATATAAAGAAATTTAACACTTATACAAACAACAAAAATATCACTTACTCCTCCTATAACATAATGACTTTGTTTGGTCAGTAGCAAATGTTAACAACAAAACTAAAAAAATCTGATCTTAACCGGACGGTGTGTTTTGGTCTACAGTACCTGTGCAGTTGAGTCCGTAGTATCCGGGCACACACAGCTCGCAGGCCTGTCCTCTGAAGCCTTCGTTGCATTTACATCTCCCCGAACCACGCAGACCGTCATCACAGTCACCGCGGTTACTACAAGGGGCCTCAACGCCACCTGGACAAACTGACACACACACAGGGAGAGGGGTGCGGTTGAAATACATGTCCACACTCAAAGAAAGCACATTTAAAAAAAGGACACAGTGCCACTACTCTTTCTATTGGATGACATTTTGATTTTTCAAACACAAAGTGTAACTAAAATCTTTTTAAGAGGGCCTGTCTTCCTGGGACACTTTTGCTTCTGCTACGCCATGAAAACAAAATGACGCCTGACAAAACCAATACTCTTGCACATTAAGTTCAGCCAAAAATGTCGGTCACTAGTATACGTTTGACCTTAAATTGTGTTGCTTATCATTAGGAAATGTATATTAGCCACATACTGTATATTGTCATCAATGCTTGAGTAAAACAAATGCATAAATATACATTTTGAGCCATCTATTCCTTATTCCATTCACTCACTTCACTTTATATGAAGGTTGACACGCCACAGGTGCAAAAGCTTGACCGCCATTTTTTTCTGACTCTAATTAGCTTTTCCTATAATTCTTACCCAGACGCTAAGAAATCACCAATCTTCATGCCTAAATGAGCAATAGCCATTCAGAGGCAGAGTTGGGCAGTTTTACAATCAATTTTTTCAGTCTATGCCAGAGACTATGCCTTCGCTACTTTAGGAAAAAGCATTTCTTGCAGCACACAAGGCAACTAAATGATAAACATCAGTGTGTTAGAAGTCAGTTAGAAGTTGGTATACCACATAAACCTGTGTAAACCCTCCACTACCCCGTTGCCAAGTGTTTCTTGAATTGCACATTTTCACACTCATACCCAATCACATACCCAATAACTGCCTCAGGTCAGGTTGTTGTAAAAGTCAAAGTATGTAAACAAAGCAGCAAATATTACCAAAGCTCTTCAAAGGGAGATCTTTAAAGATATTTTTTGGCATTTTTATGCTTTATTGATAGTGTAGAGACAAAGTTGAAATGGGTCAGAGAGGGGATTGACATGCAGAGTACGACCGCTGGCCGGAATAGAACCCGGGTCCGCGGCTGGCCGAGGCCCATGGGGGGAACGCCCTACCAACTAAGCTAAGGGCGCCCCCTTCAAAAGGGAGATCTACTCAATAATTAATCTACAAAATCCAAATGATGATTTCGATTGGTGTTTTTGGTGCAGCAACTTGCAGACAGAAAGCCTTCATCTCATGCACCAGAAATATCTGATGTGAAATTGCCCTGAAATGTCCTGATCCCATTACTGCCCTCCAGGGGATGAAACCCAGATTTGAATGATGTCTCGTCTAGCGCCATCTTTACATCTGTGGCTCAATAAAAAGTACTGCTATTTTCATCCAGTCCACAGAGGTCTGGATGAGATGAGTGCTTGAATTGCAAGCAGTTGTAACACTTAATGGCTAAATTTGATATCCGGAATTAAAATAACAGATATCAACAACATAATATTGAGTAGTCACATAGTAGTTACATTTTGACAAGTCAAAACTGAATTACAGTTATCATGTCATTCTTCCTAGGAGAAATAACATCACTTATTCCATTCATGTGTATGGGGTTTGTATTCCTCAACCTTATTTAGATTATAGTCAAAACTGAATTGTGAATATCTGCAACTCCTTCCTTAACAAGCCTCTAGTTTTTTTATATCTCACCTGCACAATCAGTTTCTTTTTAAATGATCCTTTGTATGTATATCTGATCTATACATGTTATATTTACAGTATGTTGCCTATGTTTTTTGTTTATAATGTGCAAATACAATTTAAAAATCTAGATTCTGACTATCCACATCTCTAATTGTCATAAGGAAGAATTGAATTATGGATATCTATAAAACATATCCAGACTTCTTATTAAATGTTTTAACCGCCTGCCATACCAGCCTGCCATACCTTTCTCCCCCCTTCCTTCCTTCCATCCCTACCTTGACAGTCTCGGCTGTAGTGGTTCTTGCAGCACTTTTGAACCCACGAAGGAAACTGACAAATTTTCCGACAGCCCCTCCGGCTGAAGGCATCATCCAGGCCGATGTGCCAGCGTGGGTATCCGCCACTGTACCCTAAGCCCGGGTTCATGCGCGGGTTCATACACGGCTCTGTCCTTCCCTGGGAGGAAGGAGCCAGGACTGACAGTTATTTCTGGATGGTTAAATGTATAATAAACAAGTTGTTAATGTTCAGATCTCTGAGCAGATCTCACCGTGTCTACGTGTCTGAAGGGGCAGAAGTGAGGGAAGATGCAGCGGCCACAGCTCCCCTGAGAAATGTTTAAAAAAACAGAAAGATTTAGTCAAGCTTCCAACATGAGGACCAAGGCAGGAATCAAATACATAATAGCAGCAGTGTAATGTTGGTACACTGAAAACAATGAAAAAGTTAGGAAAACGCAAAATCTCAAGGCAACTTGATTTTTTTATTTTGAGGCCTACTAAAACTTTTAAGTTTTAAGGATAATAATGGACATAATTGTAAAGGTGCGAACACACCAAACGCGTTGGGTGCGGTGGCGGCGTTAAAAAAATCCTATTTTTGCATAGGGAACCATTGGTTTAGGCGCGATGATGCGTTAGCCGTGGTAAAGCGGTGCGTTGGGCGTGGTAGCTGCGTTACCAAAGCGCCTACGCGCAAGTTAAAAAAAAATTACTTTTTCTGCTCCAACGCGTGACGTTTAGCCGCGTTAGCCAATCAGCCTTTGAGAATGACCCGACGTCACGGACATCGGCACCACGGTGGGAGGACCATAGACATTATAAAGGATAGACGCCGCATTGGGCGTTGAGCGCGAGAAATGCGGGCGCCATCTTGGACCGGTCACACGTTCCACTCAGTGTAGTCTGTTTGGCAGGGGGAATGAACTGTCAGCGCATGTAATTAATCATATTTCATTAAATACCAAACTGATTTTCACGCGGTTTTCTTTGCTGCAAAGATCATACATGTAGCTGAGATACAGGGCACAAGTTTCGACGTGTTTTAATATTCATAGTGGGCTTAACAGTCATAGAAGATTCTGATACGATATAATAACCAGACGTCCGAGTCACACACTTCGTCCGGGAGGAGATTGAAACGGAGGATGTGTTTCTGCTTGGGGAACATATTGAGGAGACAGTTTGGCATCGACAACCACCATTCCGACTTGTTGTCATTGGTTGTGTCTGTCTTTCACAAATTAAGGCTGCACCACATTGCCAAACTCGCCTCGCTTGAATTTCTCGTCGGAGTAAAATGCGATAGTAAGGATGGTTAACTTTATTTCATGCATTTGAGTATTATTGTTTGCTGTTGTTGTTTGATTTTCCCTTAATTTAATACTTTTGATTGCTGTGGTTTTGTATTGAATGTGTTTTTAAATGTACCGCGCTGCATGGCATGCATTGATTTCCTGTCTGTGTCTGAGGAACCAACTCGAGACTAGTCTGAACTTGGTATTCCCCCCTATAGAACATTGGACAACCAAGAAGACTTTGCTTTTAAAAAATCCCGTCCTCTTTTAAGAGGCAATTGCCTAACAAGCTTGTGTTTTAAATTAGAGAAATAAAACATATTTTTACATGAACACTCATGTTGTCCTTCTCTTTTAATGAGATATTATATACACTGGTTTTTATTTATAGGCTATTTAATGCCTTCATGGGAAACATCCACCCTTCATATGTACCATGCTCGACTACTCCTCCTAAATTCCTACTCTTGGTTTATTTGAAACTATGATTTCTGAATTTTACACATCTGACTGTAACTGTTTTAGCTGAATTCATTGTTCATTTAGTATTTTATTTTTGCTCTTGTTTTGTATTTTGTATAGGCCTACTTTATTTAAATTAATATATTTTATCCTATTTTATTTCTGTTCTCTGTTTATGTTATCCCTGTGATTGTCTTTATTGTGTATGCTCGTCACTGTAAATGAATAAATATATTTATATATAGCCTAATCATATAGGCCTATTGTTAACTTATTAAAATAGCTGACTTTACTGCCCCTGGCCCTATCTGTTTCTGCTTCCCTTTTCGGGGGATGTTCCTCGTTTTGATCTCGGACGTCTGGTTACTTATATCATATCAGAATATTCTATGACTGTTAAGCCCACTATGAATATTAAAACACGTCGAAACTTGTGCCCTGTATCTTAGCTACATGTATGATCTTTGCAGCAAAGAAAACCGCGTGAAAATCAGTTTGGTATTTAATGAGATATGATTAATTAGCCTACATGTGCTGACAGTTCATTCCACCTGCCAAACAGACTACACTGAGTGGAACGTGTGACCGGTTCAAGATGGCGGCCGCATTTCTCGTCAGCGCCAATAGGCAGTAGCGGCCAACGCGGCGTCTATCCTTTATAATGTCTATGGGGAGGACAGTGTACTGTACACAGAGGCTGAGAAGCAGAGGAGGAAATGTATTTGCGGCTGGCTGGTGCTGTATGAAGCCGCTCGGGGTTAGAAGACGTGGGGAAAGTGAGCCAGGAGAATGGGCTTCCTGGTTAATTCAGTGAATGTGTGCGGCTGTGCTTTAGCCGATAAACCAAGTTAGCACCGGTCGGGTAGCATTAGTTAACTCACCCGGTTGTGTGCGGCCACCACCTCCATATAATGAACCCAAACATAACGGCTAAGTCCGGGGAACTTTCACGACGAGTACAGCGAAGCACCGGTGTTTAGGCCTATATCTACGCCAGCCACGGTCCCATCACAGCCAGGTAGAGTAATGTAGGCTACTTGCCTTTATTTTCTACTGCCCTGTGCACAATGCTGCTTTAAATGTGTTTGGTATGATGCTGCCTTGCTGTTTGAAGGCTATTTGTTCCGTTCAGTTGCTGTTTATTTGTCTTTTGGCACAATTGTTGGCCGTGTTGTTGTTTTTGTGCTGACATGGTCACTGCTGTGTCGGGTTGGGTTTGATCGCAGCCATGGTTGATTAGGGGAATAAATATATCGGGGGGAGACTAGCTGCGTAGGTGCGTTGAACCATTTTTTGACACAAAAAAGAGCCAGATCAGGTGCGTTGGGCGCGTTGGCCACCGCACCCAACGCGTTTGGTATGTTCGCACCTTAACATTTTAGTTTCTATATTTGCAGTAGTGGAGTCAAAAGTCTCACTAGAAGCAATAGTAAAGGTAGTAGCTGTAAAAGCACCCAATTACGTCAGAAAGTGGCACAGTGAAATTCATAAATTTGTCTACATTAAACATTTTGTTGTAGAATAAGTTTAGTGATTGTGTTGCTTGGAGTGTCCTTGACTCAGTCATTTAATTAGCAGTACATTAATGTTTGCATTGTAAGAATTCAAACAGTATCTTAGTGTTAAAAACAAAGTATTATTAAAAGTAAGAAGTGTTAAAAGTAAAAGTATTAGCAGTACTAACGTATGTGGTTCTGTTTTCCAGGGTGTCGCAGTGCGCTCCAAGGCCCGGTGGCTCCAGTAACTGGTCGATGCCGTACGCCAAACCCTCTTTGAAGTTCATGAAGCGATCCACCAACCGGGCTGCGTTATTATTAATCACTACGGCCCCCTGTACACACACACACACACACACACACACACACACACACACACACACACACACACACACACACACACACACACACACATACACACACACACACACACACACACACACACACAAACACTTTCAATAAAGTGAAATATGATCTGCTGTTGGTCACTAGAATTAGATTTTCCTCTGTGGGTCAATCTCAGTGCTGATGAAGCAAACTGACTAAGGTTGCTATATTCCTGGAATATTATCAAAGTTGGAAACTGAAATAAACACATCTTGTTTTAGTTTTTGCTAGTTAACTTAATCTATAATTGATCAAATGTAAAATTAAATGTTGTTAAATGGTGTGTGGGGTGTGTGTGTGTGCTCTCACCACCAAGTTCTTGTCACAGCTGTACTTGATGAGGGATCCGTGCATGGTGCGCAAAGATGAGAATCTATCAGGCTGACTGAGACCCATCACCTGCAAACACACACACACACACACACACACACACACACACACACACACACACACACACACACACACAGTTTGCGAGAGGGCGATTGAAAATTTGACATTCTTCAGACATTTTACAGACAAAACCATTAAAGCAGCAACGAGTAACATTTAAATATCTTTTAAACAGCCTCATGTTTCCTCTCATAATCATAAATTACCTTTAACAGCAAACGAGACCATCTGTGCAAAGAAAGACTTTTTTATAAAGTTTTTATTACTGCATTTGATCTGGTAGTACACCCAGTCCGATTTTCGGTTCACGCGTGCATGCTCTATGGTCACATATCCGTATTGGTCGCAGATTTCAGTGCGGCGCAGGAACGCGATTTGAGAAGCCTATGGCTCCAGGCGAGGGAAGGGGAGCGGGAGCCTTGTTTGAGACAGTTGTTTGTTCATAATGACTGATAACGGGGCTGAACCATCAAAGAAAAAAAAGAAAACCTAGACTGCAGTGTTTACTCCTAAATGAATGAGCGGTAGCCTACTAAAACAAAGTTTACTTTGCCTCACCAGCATCATCAGATGACCATTATTCATCTGAAATAGTCATTATTTACAACATAAACACATTACCTCATCGTGATCCATACTAGCTAACTGCCATCTCTCGTTCATTCGCTTGGTGTGAGGACACGGACTCGTTCAGCTCCGTGAGAGGTGACAATGCATCAACTCATTGCAATCAGGTGTGTTTAGCACTTACTGCCATTAGTTGATGCTGTGTCACCCATAGACTCACAGAGCCGAAAAGAGTCCGGTGCCCTCCACACTTTCAACACACGGACACGCACCATATAGCTTCCTGATTATTTGAATCTTGCACTCCCTGCACGAGCTAGAAAACAGCTTCACGACAGCTGGCGTCGTTAAAATACTACCGCTTTTGTTCAAAGGTGTCGCCAACGTGCCGACTTACTCGTAGTGGCTTTAAGTGAGAAAATAAATGAAGGAATACTCATTGACCTTTACTTACAGCACTATACAGGTACTTTTAAATCAGTTTACTTGTGGGGGGCAATGAACTAATATTCCTTTGTTATATGTCTTACTTATATCTTGACTTCTTTATTTCTTTTGAGGTGGGTAGATTCAACTGATAAGAATATAGCATAGACATAAACAAGCTTTTACTTCAGCCTAATCCTTTTCAGTCACTGTTTGTTGTTTAATGAGTTGTACAATGTGATGTGTTTAAAATTGTTGTTTTTAATGACAAAATAAATAACAATAATAATAATAATAATAATAATAATACATTTAATTTAGAGGCGCCTTTCATGACACCTAAGGTCACCTTACAGAGCATAAAATCATCATAAAAAACTAGACAACAACCGCTCCTCCTACCTTGGTGCTGCGTACTATGTGAGCCTTGACGATGGCAGCCAGCTGGTCTTGGTTGTCGGGGCTGGAGAGCCAGCGCGTCCTCTCAGCTGGCAGGGCGTTCAGAGCCGCGTCCGTGGGCCAGAACATGGTGAAGGGCTGGTGGATGGGCATCTGGAGCACAGGCAGTAACCCCGCATCCTGCACAATGAGCAAATAGCAGATTACTACCTGTGTTGAGTTTTTTTTTAAATTTTATTTAAAATTTTTTTTGGGGCATTTGAAATTTTATTGAGACAGTTTTAGAGAGACACTGAGAGATGAAATGGGACAGAGAGGGGAATGTCATCTGGAGCACAGGCAGTAACCCTGCATCCTGCACAATGAGCAAATAGCACAGATCACTATACGTATACTGTAGTCACTACTTGTGTTGTGTTGGAGATTTAAAAAAAAAAATCTATTTAAAGATTTTTTGGGGGTATTTTTGCTTTTATTGATACTTGGAGAGACACTGAGAGATGAAATGGGACAAGGAGGGGAATGACATGAGAACGACCACGGGCCAGACTCAAACCCGGGTCTCCTGTACATCGGCCACCACAGTGGATTTTTTTTTCCCATAGTAGTTGTAGGCGGATGAGGAGCGATACAGGTATATTGTCAAAGAAAAGTACTTAGGGGCGCCCTTAGCTCAGTTGGTAGGGCGTCCCCCCCGGGCTGGGCCCAGCAGCAGACCCGGGTTCGATTCCCGCCCGCGGTCGTTCTCTGCATGTCACTCCCCTCTCTGCCCCATTTCACCTCTCTCTCTTAAACACTATCAATAATGCATGAAAAATGCCAAAAAAATATCTAAAAAAAAATTAAGAAAAAGAAAAGTACTTAAAATAACGGGTGTAATGTGTACATGTATGAGTGGTGGAGGGGTAAATGTGTGTTGTGTGTACGTTTTTGTGAGATTTTTACCTCTATGAGTTTGTAGAAGCGGCTGTAGCCATAAAATGCAGCTGCAGAGGTGAGGTTCATCTAAACAGCCAGAGAAAGGTTGTCAGTGTCACTGTCTGTCTGTCAATTCTGATAGGTCAATCAATGATTCATTAATTTAAGTTAACAAACTCAGCTGTGCACCATGTTAGAGCGCAGTCTTGGTTTGTCCTGCAGTGTGTAGGGCGTCAGCATAGTGTCCACGTGGTGAATCACTCCCTGAAATGTCATGTAGTCGCTCTTCACGATCCGAGATTTGTTGTTGATCCAGACCACACCCTGAACGGAGAGAGAGGGAGAGAGAGAGAGGGAGAGAGAGAGAGGGAGAGAGGGCAGGCAGACAAGGCGGATTAAATGCTTCTAGTTGGAGTGGTGCTGCAAACAAAATGTCATTGTGTTTTATATGCAATGACAACACAACTGCTATCTATCTATCTATCTATCTATCTATCTATCTATCTATCTATCTATCTATCTATCTATCTATCTATCTATCTATCTATCTATCTATCTATCTATCTATCTATCTATCCCATCCAGCTAATTAAGATAAATAGATTGGATTCTGTATATTATTAATTCCAATATCTATTTGTTAACAGTCCTGAAAAGGCAACATTGTGTCCGTCTGTCTGTCTGTCTGTCTGTCTGTCTGTCGTTACCTGCTTCACGCTGAATTGCAGTGTGTGTCCCGACGTTGAGACAACTTGCTTGGTGGTGGTGAGGTCACTAAAGGTCAAAGTCTCACAGGAGACGGTGTGGTAACGCACCAGGTCACTAACACGACCAGAAAGGTTCCATTCATCCACCTACCAAAAATACCTCGTTATTATATGATCAATATAGTGATTCAGCTTGTAAATTATAAATAATTAATAAAGATGCACCAAGATAAGATTGTTAAAATGATTACTGTTACATTATAAGTTAATATTCAAACAGCAGACGTGGTACCCACAATGGATTGGTTGTTTGTTTTCTCCAAAGGAACAAAGACAGTGGACGGACTGTCTTTTATTAGAGTACGAGAGACGTCTGTCATCTGAGGAACATAGAGAAAAAAACACATTAAATCTATGTGATGAAGCGATGAGGTAATGTATCTTTATTAGTCTATGTAAGATTAATAATGGTAATAATATGACGATGGTGAGGCAAAGTAAGCGTTGATTTAATACCGTTCATAAACACATGATATTCTTGTCTGCCTGTCGTAAATCGGTTTGTCTCAGTTCCTCGGGAGATCGTAACCAAGCAAAAGTATAAATAATAACTAAATAAAAAAAGCTGTGTTCGTTAATGGTCTTGTTTGATGTTACAGGTCATTTATGATCATCAGAGGAAAAATGAGACTGTTTCATAAACATTTAATTTATTTATTATTTATTTTGAGGCTAGATTTCACCAGTGTCTCTTTATACGTGATTCTTTAACCATTACTATTTTCGCGATCACTTTAATCTGATCATGTGTAAGCGTCATACTCATAAAATGTTAGTATGAACTCTTATTGGTCAGCTGTTGTGTCTTGTAGAAGTGTGTCTTTTCAACAAACCATCCATGTTTTTAAACAGCATCACATGAATCATTTTACTGAGTTGATTTTTAAAGGGACCCACAGTTAACATTTGACGGAAAAAGGCGTTCTCAGGCTGTCGGAAGATCTCCTGTAAAACAGAAACACAACATAAGCAAAGAAAATTAATCCCAACTTCCCTGAATAAATAAAACCATGTGCCAACATGCAAAAGCAAATCCCCTAAAACACATGTGTCAAACTCAAGGCCAGCGGGCCAAATCCGTCCCGTTTAAATTTTTGATCTGGCCCGCGAATCAATCCAGGTAATAAAAAAATTAAATAATTTTTATTTATTTTTTCTACATGTGGAGCCTGTGCCGTAGCTGCACATGCTTTCGACAGTTAGTACAGTTGCGTAGCTTACAGCGAGGAATGTCTGCTGAAAGTTCCACAGCTCAGGATTTTAAGCCATGAATTGATGATCTATGTAGCTAAATAGCATGCTAATTTTGGATGATTGATTGTGTCAGGTGTCTAAGGATGAATGCTAACATTATCTGGTTTCTAACTTTTTCCTTAAGTTACAATATAGCTTACTAGCTAACGTTAGCTAGCTGCTGATAGCCCACGCTTTTCATTTTCAATGGTGGCTGGCATTTCATTACCAATGTAAAGTGTCATTTATATTTAACACTGGTGCTGGGTCATGATTCCTAAATGACAGTAAACGACATGTCTGACCTTTAGTGCGATTCTCTTTTCGCAGAGTGGCCCTTCGTGAAAATGAGTTTGACAACCTTAAAAACTATCTTTGCCACCCGCCTCTGTGTTTGTGTGTGTGTGTTTGGGGGGGGAGGTCAGAAGTCTTTGGTCAAGTGACTCACGTTGTTGGTGTTTCCTCTGCAGTCCAAACCGTCGCCCACATGTTTTCTGAGGCAGGTGCAGTTCCTCTGACCTTGACCCAGATACTCACAGCGAGCGTGACTACTGCAGTCGCCATTATTCTGCACACACACACACACACACACACACACACACACACACACACACACACACACACACACACACACACACACACACACACACACACACACACACACACACACACACACACACAAATTAATCTTTAATTGCAGTCAAAGAATAGGAATTCATTGATTATGTCTCTGATTAACTGAGTGAGTCTACAACAAACTTGCTGGCCTTGAGGAAAACAATAAAAACAAAACAATTCTAAAGTTTATAAAACAATTCTAAACAGCCAGTTGAGTTGGAGTGATCTTCCAAACCTAACCAAGGATATCCAGATGTAATGGTCTTGTTGGGAGATTTGCAATAAGTGAAAGTTAAAGAAACCTCCTCATGATAACTGAGTATAAAAAATAACAATATACTTGTGATCTGTGTGGAACAGCTCACAGTGGGGAGATGTGAATAATCAATTTATATAACCGGCTGTGTGCATAAGATGTTTTAATTTTTTATCTTCAAACTGCAGACACAACATATAAACCTGCTGCCATACAATTACTACAGGTGTTTAACTGAAGAGATACAAGAAATACTCAACATAACGTTTTTTGTTTGTTTTATTTTACCGATGTCAATGTCTGACTGATCATTTGGTCTGGTTTTATTATTTTTTTGTATTTTTAACATATCCATTAAGACTCCCATAAGATAAGAATTTTATTATTTTTATTATTATTATTTTTATTATTATTATTATTATTATTATTATTATTATTATTATTATTATTATTATTAAAACATTTAAAATAGAGTCAGTATCTTATAAAAGGATAAAGTAAATCAGACGTCTGCATGAGAATCAGCCAGATGACACGTATACTGTACATACTATTCTGCAGGGGTTGACGGGGTAACAGTAGCGCCCTGATCCCTGGAAGCCCTTCTTACACCTGCAGGCCGTCTGCGAGAAGAGAACACAAGAGAAGAGAAGACAGTCAATCACTTCATCCACCTGTTCCCTCTCCCTCCCTCTCTCTCTCTCCCTCTCTCTCTCTCTCCCGTCCCTCCCTCCTTCCCTCCCTCCCTCCCTCCCTCCCTCTCTCAACACATTGAATAATCATTTCTCCTTAAAGGTGAAGTCATGATCTGCTATGCTACCTGTGTGTACTATGTGTGCACTGAGAAAAATGATTTGTGTTAATAAACAAAGGAGCCACCGTATACAGTACAGCAACATGTCGTTTTCAGAGCCTAGGCTGTGTATAAACACTGTATTTTTTAACAGGTGGCGGATAGTGAGGACCTGTTTCTTTGGTGGAGCAATAAAAGACAATGTAGTCCCAGTCTTCTTGTGTACACACAAAGTCAGTTTTATAAGGCAAGTGTTTCCCTGAGCAGATAACTGGCTAAACCTCTTCCCTTTCAGTTTGCAAACCACAAAACGGAGCCTCACAGCCAAGTTAAGGAGTGCCCATCTGTTTATATACAGTTGAATGTTTATGGGTTTCCTTACAATGTTGGGGCCTGTTCTGATGCAGTTGGCTGACACGTGGCACCCTCCATTGTTGGACAGGCAGCCGTCAATCTCTGTCAACACACAACAGGTTGGAAACTTATATTTATGACAGATACAACTTGTTATTCAGAATAGTTCTATGTTCTTAATACAATTTGGTTTCTCTCTGCTTCTGCAAGCTAAGAACGAAACTCAAAACTTAACATTTCTGTCAAAAAAATAAATGATAATTCCCTATTAATGTGTTTGGATATCCATGATGATTCCTTTCTCAGTAACTCTATATAAGGATGGATACATAATATAGATACTCCTTACAGCAGCAATGAAAGCATAACTTAAAGTTGTTAAAAAACCTGATTGATCTTAAACAGCATCACATGTAAATTTAAATTGACGTGATTCTGAACAGTTGTGATATAATGAAAGTTTAATACAAACTAAAGTAAATAAATGCATAAATAAATATTCCCACCGTGACCCACCTGGGCTCCACATTTAGAGAAATTAAACTTTTAGAATTTACAAAATGTCTAATATTTTAAGATTTTCCAAGGCCTTAGTAAGACATTAGGAAGGTCAGAGGTCAGGGCTACTACTACTACACACACACACACACACACACCAGGACAACGTACCCAGGCAGATGACCCCGTCTCCAGTGTAGCCCTCTCTACAGGCGCAGGTCCTCTCCCCTCCAGACACTTTGGTGCAGTTGGCGTTAAATGAACATCCACCGTTAGACAATTTACACAGATCCATTTCTGAGACACACAAGAAAGAATTCATAAGATTTGTGAAGGATGTGTCTGTGTGTGTTTTTGTGTGCGTGTGCGTGGTGGGTGTGCATGTGTGTGTGCATATCTTTACCTTTACAGTAGGTTCCATTGCCTTCATATCCAGCCACACACACACAGGCAGGAGACGAAAGCTTTGGCCCTGTTACGCAGCTGCGACAGACGACAAACTGTTCAATATTTATGTCACATATTTCTACTGAAGCCGAGGGCAGCACTCAACTACAATCACTTTTAAAGATGGCAGATATTTTATATTTTTCGAATCATCGCAAATCCAATGTGCAGAACTAAAACATAACTGATACTAACAAGAGTTCAGTATTAGGGGCCCAGGAGAGAAAAGAGATGAGAGAAGGAAGTTTCTGTTTTCTTCATGCACGTCAAGAAGAAAGATAAAATGAAACGTCCTCCAAGTTCCACTTATAACTGCAATGCACTGTATCAGAGTGAAGGTATTGCATTATTTTCCCTCAAGTATTCCGCTTATTATTCCCTGCTCTCGTCACACAGCCTGCTGAACATATACAGAGAAAGACATTATAATTAGTTGAGCTTAGAGGACGTCTTGCATCGTTTGTGTTTTACAGTAATAATAACGTTTTGCTGTTGAGTTATTAATCCCAGAAGTTTGAATCTGACAATATCTTTGTAACGTTACCGCAGTCTTGACATTGTATGAAATCTATATTCACAAAAATTGTAATTGCACTTGGTCCTCGACAAAATGCATAATGAAAACAAAACAAAACCCTTCCTTTAATTTTAAAGGAGGGTGTTTTTTTCTCCCATTGTGTCTAATACTTTCATACATAACCAAGACATACATCTTACACTTCAGGATTTATTTATTTATTTATTTATTTATTTATTATTCTTTCGGACAATTCCACACAATACACAATTTTCTCTTGAAAATATTCATACATCATACTTCGGGGGGGAGGCTTATCAGGTACCCCCATTTATAAATTGAATTAGATAATTTAAAGCAATAAATGTAGTTTTTTTTAGCCACTAGTAACAAATCTTCCCCACTGACTGTTCAGTTAGAGGTGCAGAGCAGCAACACCTGGCAGGATGACTTACTTGGCTTTCTCGTCACACACACCCCCACAGGCGTCGTCCCTGATCTCTGAGATACACACACACACACACACACACACACACACACACACACACACACACTGATTTCAGGCGATAACAGAAGAAATATTGAGTGTGGTTTCACTGTGTGTATGTGTGTGTGTGTGTGTGTGTGTGTGTGTGTGTGTGTGTGTGTGTGTGTGTGTGTGTGTGTGTGTGTGTGTGTGTGTGTGTGTGTCTTTGTCTTACCTATAGAGCAGGAAGCTCCTTTCCATCCTTTATTACACACACACCTGCCACTTCCTGCTATACCGTCCTCACACTTCCCGTGGTCACACGCGCACTCTGCAAAACACACACACACACATTTATTAAATCATTTTTCTCTACTTTATTTTAAGTAACATATTTTACATGTAGGCCTGTGTGTTCCTGCAGTTTTTATTTCATATTATACAGTAGGATTACAGGAACTACTAATTGAATGGAGTCTGAGAAAAGTCTAAATAATTATTTTGTTAGCTTTTAAAAACTTGAGCTCCCCTAGGGCTTTAGAAATGCTTCACAAAATCCGATCTTGTTTTTTTCGTGTGTGCATGTGTGCGTTTGTGTGTGTGTGTGTGTGTGTGTGTGTGTGTAATTTCTAGTATGTGTGTGTGTGTGTGTGTGTGTGTGTGTGTGTGTATGCGTGCGTGCTTGCGTGTCTGTGCGTGCGTGCTTGCGTGTGTGCGTTGCTCACTGGAGGTGCAGTTGACGCCGTATCTTCCCGGTTCACAGTCCTCACACGCGGTGCCATGGAAACCCTCGTAGCAACGGCACTCCCCGTTGCCGTCGTTACCGTCCTGACACAGCCCGTGGTTGTAGCACCAGCTGCCCACGTCTCCGGGGCACTTGTAGCACTCGTGACCGTAGTAACCGGGGCAACACGAGTGATCCTGCAGGACAGACAGACAGGATTATTATTATTTTTAATAATTAAAATTGTATTTTCTTTTTGTCATCCACATACATAGAGGCAACAACAATATCAGTTTTTATCTTATATCACAGGCATGAGCTTAGTATAAATAAAATAGAAATGCAACTATATTTATAAAAACAAGGGAGAAAAGAAAATATAGGTGCAAATTGTTCCCGCCAAATTGCTTAATCAAATAATTCAAAAATGTAATATAATTAGTTGATATTATTATGATGATTACTAGTAAGGCAAGGCAAGGCAAGTTTATTTATATAGCACAATTCAGACACAAGGCCACTCAAAGTGCTTTACAGGGGCAAGATAAGAATACATAAAACACATTATAAAACATTTAAAAGCAAATGAAAGAAGCAAAAAAGCAAATAAAAGAAGCAAATAAAATGAAAATTGTAGTAGCAGAAGGCCTAGTAGTAAAACTCTTTTCAGACCTGGAATCTGTACAATTGCTGATTTCATATATGTATTAGTATAGTTTAAGTGATGACCTTTTGTCCTTCAGGTATAACTATCTCTTCCAAAGACTAAAACAGAAGCGCTGTCACTGCCGCACAAAAGCAATGAGTTGGAAAATATTGATACCAAAGAAGAGGAGAGTTAATCTTTAACTCCCAGGTTGCATCACTGCCCTTCGAGACTAATGAACCTTTTTAATTGTCTTTTCAACATCCTCCTGAAGGCATATTCTTCACATGTGTTTTCCAATCTATACATTATAATTTTCTCTTGAAAAAATCTGTTGTGTGCACATACTTAGGTTTCTTTTTACCCCATTAAAGGGTTTTTTGGGAAGATGTACCTTGACTGAATTTAGGGTCTAAGTACAGAGTGTGTGGTACTGTATGGCAAATTGTAATATTTGATATTCAGCCATATGAATAAAATTGAAATTACTTGAATGGTTCGACCAAAAAAAAGAGAAAAAAAGGTTAAGATTCACAGTAAAAGTGCACTGATTGTTATTGGTAGTGGTCAGAACTAAATTGCTATTGGTCGTGTGAGCAGACCGTGGTTATCTTCAGACACATGGTGACACAGCCGGGCACAGACTTCCTCCTGTATCCCACTCGCTTCCTGAATTTACAGTTGGGTCGCATGTTGGGTGGGAACTCTTGTTTGATCTGCAGTAAAGAAAAATAACAATAGAAACACATTCGAACCAAAACGTGAGAGCTGGAAGGAACACAGCCATCTACTGTATCATATCAGAATATCATTTCAAAGTGCTAAAAAAAATAATTCAACTATTTACTTTATTTTGTTGATTAAAAACTAAATAAAAAAGACATGACTTCACACATGACACATACACTTTTGTTGTATTGTTGTCTGACCCTCAATATATATAATGACAATATGCTGAACTCGTAGAAACAGATTTATTTTTCAGTGATTTTGTGTGGTACAAATAATAACAGCAAGGCCTGTACTACACAGCTTGATTAAATATAATCTTGTCTTCTCGAACCCTTGCTTTGCACACACACACACACACACACACACACACACACACACACACACACACACACACACACACACACACACACACACACACACACACACACACACACACACACACACACACACACACACACACACACACACACACACACACACACACACACACACACACACACACACACACACACACACACACACACACACACACACACACACGGGTTAAAATGTGTAGCTAATTTCACTCTTACTTACTGGTATGTAGCTGAACAGACATCGTGGAGGTCCAGCACAGTCTGCACATCTTCCCTAGGGACGAGGAGAGACACACGGACAGACCCGTTAAAAGAAACTTTGTTTTCCATCCATCCATACCCTTTTAACCCATGTATGTAAATGCTGATCTAAATCATTTTGTTCCACCATTGCTGGGAAAATGCCCGTTTACAGAGCCTAGGCTGTGTATTATCATTGGACTTTTTCCCCCCAGTGCACACACAGTACATGTAGCAGATCAAGAGGAGATATTCACTGATTTTTACAAAAAGTGAAATATTCTCCAGGATCGTTGACTCAACCATAATGCTTTACAGTGATTGGCTCAGCTGTTTCAGAACTATTAGATCAGTGCTATGATTAGATGAGTTTATTTATTAATCACCCCTCCTGTTTATTTGTGTCTCTTGTGTTGCTCTCTTCACTTTTGTGTTTCTCTGATATAATTTTCTACTTCTATATTGCATTGTTGAAGGGTTGGAAGCTTGAGTCTCACACATTTCCTTGCCAACCACTGCTGTTGTAATTGTTAATGTGCATATGACGAATAAAGCATTTTGAATGTTGAGCCCTTACGTTGACCTGCAGGGAGACCTCTCTGTTGCAGCGGTTGCGTCGGACTGTGAGGACCTGAGGGATGACTATCAACACTCCGTACAGCGTCTCCCTGAAACTGCTGCCGAGAGGAACCTCGTTCACAAGCGTCTGCAGGACCAGAAACAAAAAACACATTCTTTACTCTGACGGGAACGATTTACACATTATCTAAAGAACACTTAAAGTGTTCGTATGTTTTTGCACATTAACTTTGAATCTTTTATACTTTCAAATACTCCCATCCCATCAGTAAATGAAAATTAAAGGTGCTACGAGGAATTTTAAATATTTCTGAAACGGTCTCATTTTTCCTCTGATGATCATAATGTACATGTAACATCAAACGAGACCATCAGTGCAAAAAATGGATTTTTTTTTCTTAATACCTTTGTCATGGTTACGCTCACCCAGGAACAACAGCTGGAGTCGTAAAAACATTACCGCTTTTGTCCAAAGAGGGTGCTAGAATAAACACAAACTGAAGATACCCTGGAGCACTGTTAAACTTCCTATGAGAAGTATCTAAATGTTAATGAAAAAGTAAAATTTTTCCTCTGATGATCATAAATGACCTGTACCAGCAAACAAGACCATCGGTGAGAAGAATGCCGTTTTTTTACAGCTATTATTAATGCCTTTTTCTCTGGTCCAATTTCCCGGGAACTTGAAAACTAGAAAACTATTTACCTGGTTGTTGCTGTTTAAGTGGAACTGGACCTGGAACTCGCTACCTAGCAACGTGCTTTTCAGCATTCCGTCGGACAGGTGGTCGGGGAAGAGCAGCTCCCCCGGAATCGCATGGTACCTGAACACATCCGGATACTAGACAGAGACGCAGACCCACACAGAAACACACAGACAGTGGGTTAAAAGGAGTTATTGAAGGGGGCGCTCGTGGTTTAGTGGTTAGAGGCCCCCCTCCTCCCCTTAAAAGGTGATGTGTTTAATATTGGAGTATTGAGCAGCATCTAGTGGTGAGATTCTAGATTGCAACGCCCCCCCCCTTTCGAATAATTTACAGAAGCTACGGTGGTTGAAGCTAGGTACTAAAGATGGCATCATCCACCACCGCCTCAAGTCTTTCCACAATATCAAGTGATGAGGTGAAGATGTATTTAGTTATTTATTCTATAGTACTTCTTCTTCGTCTTCCAACATTTCCCAGAATGCCCACTATCTATATAAAAACACGTAAGACTTTGTCCGTTCTGTGCTACTGTAAAACATGGTGGTGCAACATGGTGGCGCATCTCTTTGTGTTATTTTATATTTAAGTGTTTGTTGGTGAGCGCTGCATCATATCATCTGGACGTACCAGGAGGGTGGAGTTAGTCCGACTGAGGTGCTGCTTTATAGCTTCATCTGTCGGCAGCAGGAGGGTGAAATCCTCTGAACCCAGCTCCTCTGACAGGTTGTACATCTGTGAAAAAAACACACACACACTTCAAACACACACACAGTTGCATTTGTATTTGAACTATGTAAAAACGGCATAATCCATATTAAAATACATAAAACATAAAATACAAGGCAGACGGATGTGTTACCAGAGCGTACTGTCTGAACAGAGTGAAGTTGGAAGAGGAGTTGAGGAAAGCCATCAGGGTGGGGGGCTCCGCGGGGATATCTCCTACTTCTGGGAGCAGAATCTGACCACAAACACACAAAATCCCAGACACACACACACACACACACACACACACACACACAGACACACACACAAATACAAGAAAATAAATAGTAACTTAATTAAATATTTGTGTGTATACCAAAGGGTCTTCATTTTCCCTTCACCCACAAAACAGGATAATCAACTTTCTATTTTAGATCATTGTTGAGGTGTTATATATTCACATCTCGCTCAACCTGCACCACTTTTATATATTTCTGAAATTTCCAATATTTCCTCTGATGATCATAAATGACATGTAACAGCAAAAGAGACCATCAGTGCAAAGAATGCTATTTTTATATACTTATCCTTAATGCCCCGGTCATGGGTATATACGCTCACCAAGAAACAACAGCTGGCATAGTAAAAATACTCCTGCTTTTTTCCAAAGGGTGTGCAAGAATTTACAAAAACTGAAAGTTCCTCGGAGCACCTTAAACTTAACTTAAGTGAACCTTCAGAGGCGGACTCCTACCTTGTTTATAATGTGGATGAAGCCGTTGGTTGCCGGCAGGTCGGGGGTGAGGATGGAAGCGCCTCCGAAGGTGAGGGTCTGAAACGAAATGACAGCGGTTAAATATATCAAACTATCAAACTCTAAAGAATATGAATGTGCCTCTGTTTCTGTGTTTTTAAAAAAAATATATATACAGCTCTGGAAAAAAATAAGAGACCACTCCAAATGTTCAGTGTCTATCGTTTTAGTATTTATAGGCATATGTTTGAGTAGAATGAACATTTTGGTTTTATAATATCAACAATTTACAACATTTCTACCAAATTCAAAATAATTTTTTGTCATTAAAGAGCATTTTCAATCAGTTATGTAGAGATGAAGATTTAAGAAAAATCCAGACTGGTCTCTTAATTTTTTCCGGAGCTATATATATATATATATATATATATATATAAATACTGTATCTCTTGGGGAAAATGTAACATGTTGGGATGCTGGAACTGATCCTTGCAAACTGCAGGAGACTTGTTAAATGCACACAATGTCTATTTATCAGTCAGTCTTTTGTTTTTAATTGAATGAGCCCATTCTTACCTGGTTGCTTTTGCTGATCTGCCAGTAGGTGTTGGGAGCCAGGGATTTGAGCCTGCTGCCCGCTGTTTCCACCTTTCCCTCCAGATCTTCTACAGATAACATCCCCGGCAGGAAGTGGGACCTGCAGACAGGAACAGCAAAAAGGAAAAGATCAATTGTTATTTATATGTAATTTCATAATCAAAATTTTGGTTCCATATCACTTGTTTCTTTTCTACCTACTACATTTGACCATAAAAATAATCTAGTAAGCATGCAGTAGGTATAACTTTGGTACATACTTTTACTTATTTATTTCATCACAGCATTGTGCCTTGATCTTGCCTCTTGCTTTTACATCCGTCGCATTCTTGGTTGTATTCATAAGGAGGCTCCGTCTATCTATATCTGAGTTTTTAGCGGCATCTAGTGATGAGATTCTAGATTGCAACGCTCCCTTTCTAACCCCTTGTTTGGAGAATTTACAGTAGCTAAAGTGACCTTCAAGGACATGAAACTAGTTACTAAAGATGGCATCATCCACCACTGCCTCTAGTCTTTCCACAATATCAAGTGATGAGGAGAAGATGTATTTAGTTATTCCAACAGGTGCATTTCGTGCACAAGTGATTTACACCATGACGGATGGAGTGAGTGAGTGGGTGTGTATGTGTGTGTGTGTGTGTGTCTATGTCTGTGTGTGTGTGCGTGTGTGTGTGTGTGTGTGTGTGTGTGTGTGTGTGTGTGTGTGTGTGTGTGTGTGTGTGTGTGTGTGTGTGTGTGTGTGTGTGTGTGTGTGTGTGTGTGTGTGTGTGTGTGTGTGTATGTGTGTGTGTGTGTGGTGTGACGTGACTGACCGCACAAAGTAAGGTAGGTGGTGTCTGCTGGTCCAGAAGGATTCTTCAGCTGGAGTCATGTTCATTATCGCGTTTCTGGACGGAACGAACACTGTGAGGTTCCCACTCAGGTCCTCAGTGCACGGGCTGCATTTCTGACAACACACAGACAGACAGACAGACAGAGACAGCACACACACACACACACACACACACACACACACACACACACACACACACACATGTAAATTCAACCTGTCCTATTTTTAGTGTGGAGTTAATTTATTAAAACAAAACAAAAAAAATGATTAAAGTTACCTCAACCAGTCGGTAGAAACGGAACATTTTTATGTTCATATCCAGCTCCTACAAACACACATGTACTCACAGTTATTACACTATTTTGACACAGTGTGCACTATAGACAAATCCTGATTGTAGAAGCAATATACAAAACATTTCATGCTTGAAAATACATGTATTATTGTAAGCACACATTATTCATATAGTTTTTCAAATTAAGCAAATATGTGCAACAAACCAATAGTACAATAAAATATTATGTTGAAACTATTAAATACAATACATTAAATACAAATATTATCATACTATTACAGTGGTAGCTGGTGTGACTATAACGATACATTTAAAATCCCAGAACAATAATTTGATCATTATCAGATCTGAACATCCCAGTGATAAATTGCCCCCAGTGCTTACGTCCAGTAATGATCCGTAGCAGATTTTTCCATCTCCATGGAAGCCGTCGGGACAGGTGCAGGTGTGCTTTCCTCCTTCCATCTGCTCACACTTTGCCTAACACAGCGTACAGCAGAAAGGCATTATGGGTAATTTATCTAACCACCTGAGATCCCATCAATCACAAACAAATACCAATTCTCCATTTTCCTTTGTTCTCTTATTGTCTGTCTAATTTTGTTAAGCGCTCTGTCGCGACTTTTCTGTGTATCAAAAATGCTCAATATATAAATACCGTTTAATTAATTGAATGACTTTTGAAATCACCCTGAAAAGTTAGCATGATACAGTTAGAATTGCCACAACGTAAACATGAAAACCCATCCTCATGGGGTGAGGATGGGGTGAGGTGTGTGTGTGTGTGTGTGTGTGTGTGTGTGTGTGTGTGTGTGTGTGTGTGTGTGTGTGTGTGTGTGTTTACCATGTCATGGCAGCCTCCGTTCATCTTGCGGCAGGGGTTGATGAGGTCACACACGATACCGTCTCCCATGTAATCTTGTTTACATACACACTCACTCTGCAGACACACACAGAGAGAGACACACACACACACACACACACACAGAGAGACACACACACAGTTTTCAACAGTCTCCTACAATGGTTACAGACAGGCAGCTGATTAGTAGCTGGTTGATATAGACTAAACTTATGTTTTTATTTGAAAAAAACGATCTAAAGATTATCTTTTTTTTTTTTTTACTAATGGATGTTATTTTTCATGACAAACTGCTTTATTTTTATTGCTTACGATTGATGAGTGCAAAGAGTAGAAATCCTCCATTAAAATATTATTGTGTTTGGCCGTTAATTGTATTTTAAACAGGTTAATTTGAAAGGCAGAAGTGAAAACCTTTGAAATGCAATATTTTTAGTAATTGTAAATAGCTCTTTGCATAAATAACATAATGAATTGTGTGTGACAGACCTGTGCTGGTCCGATGTGTTTGCAGTCGGCGTTTTGGCTGCAGCCTCCTCTGGTCTCCAGCTGACAGTTGTTGATCTCCACACACACTTTGCCGTCACCTGTCCAGCCCTCCATACACACACACGACACTTTACCTGGGCCTACGTACACACACTCCGCCTGCAGAGGAAGAGAGGGGGAGAGGGAGAGAGGGAGAGAAAAAGAGAGGGAGAGAGGGAGAGAATGAGGGAGGAAGAGAGGGAGAGAGGGAGGAGGTGTTATATAGTCAGAGCTTTGAATCTAACAGTCTACAGTTTTAGAATAACCTCAGTTTTGCAACAACATGCCCAAGAAACAGTCAGGTTTACCAGTTTTGACATGTGCCTGCTTATCTTAAGGAGCAGTGGGCATTTTTGATTCTTCATTTTTTGCTAATGCTTTTCTTGGCCTTGACTAATGTAGCGCTGTTTACCTTCCTAAATGTGTCTCCCAAACCAAGACCAAATTTAACAAATACTAAATAATTTGTATTATTTTGCGATAATGAGTGGAGGATGTTGTCGATAGTTTGAATTCACACACACACGCACACACACACACACACACACACACACACACACACACACACACACACACACACACACACACACACACAAACATACAGGCTGACACATACACACACACACAAGCATTAATTTTTACGTTGTTGTCGCAGCCTCCTCGGGTGGCCTTCAGACAGGGGTTGACGGCAGCACAGGAGTGACCGTCACCCTCATATCCATCCTTACACACACACCTGGAACGAGACACACAAGGTTTGTGATGAACAAAGAACAAACTCAGCAGCTGTTGAAAAACTAGTGACTCACTAGTTTTGATCCCCTACGAAACCTTAATGACAAATTATAAAATCGTAGTAAAGGGTGGTTGGGTTGGATGATTTAAACTCCTGTCTAGCAGCTGCGTGATTCCTCTTCAATCCTACTGACAGTTACATAATAGGCAACAACTAAACAGCTTGACAACAAAAACTGGGATGACACCATTCAAAAAACTGGAAGCTAACACGTAATATAACGTAATATTATACTGGATCAAACGTGAGCATCATTTTCAGTAGTTTATCGTTTTTGTTTGTCTATTGAGGATTAAAGGCGGAGTCAGCGAATCTGGAGAACATTGTTGTCAAAATCTATGAAAATCTCAATCCGCTACTTGTGCATTTTGTGTGTGTGTTGAGGTAATGCACAGCCTAGGCTCTGTAAACTGGTATGTAAACAAAGGGTATGTAAAGAAAGTGGGCCATACGTAGCTAGCAACACGCCCATTTACAGCAACAGCTTGTTGCGCTTATTTTCTTCTTCCTGCGCACATGGTGCAGACAGCTAGTGGATCGTTAGGATATATTCACTGATTTTGACAAAAAGTGATTTTGAAAACAAATGTTCTCCAGACTCACTAACCCTAACCCTAAAATAAATGACTCAAATGACCCAAAATAAAACACACTTGATCCAAATAGGGTGCCAAAACAGAGCGCTAACAGTTGTAGTAACATTAGTAGTATCCTACGTTTTGTGCAGTCCTGACATTACACAGTAAGCGTGGATGTGGCAGTGTTCCTCCAGCCCGCCTGAGTTGCATGGCGTGGCCGTCCTGTCACAGTTGTCTCCGGAGAATCCCTCCAGACAGGACCCTCTCCGACACACACCTCCGCTGAAAGGACGACTGTCACACTCACCGTGGACACACTGACAGTCTGAAGACACACACACACACACACACACACACACACACACACACACACACATACAGACAGACAGACAGACAGACATATATATATATATATATATATATATATATATATATATATATATATATATATATATATACACAAGCACACACACACACACACAGCATGTCAAAATAAGAAATAATCACTTTTGTTCACAAATTAGATATGAAAAAGGCAAACTTATAGACTATAAGATTATAAACATATCTTATTATATGCTATGAAAATTAGGCATCAACTCTGAATGAGAGGGGTTTTGGCATTGTCTTATTCTTTTCATTCATTTTCAGTTGCTCTCCCAAGTGATGACAAATAGCTGTTGTTACCTTGGTCACAGTTTTCCCCAAACTTCCTGGGATCCGTGCAGAGGTGACAGGCGATCCCCTCGAAGCCCGGCCGACAGCTGCACGAGCCGTTGCCTTGGATACCGTCAAAGCACTGTAAGTAAAAGTATTAATGACAAACAAGTCTTCAGTGATAGTTTTTTTTTTTTTTGCTTGTCACTCACCGTTCCTTTGTCGTAGCACGGATGCTGGAATCCTCCAATGCAGGGTTTACAGTCAGGACCGAAGAAACCTGCACAACACTCTGGTATCTGTTACAAACACACACACACACACACACACACACACACACACACACACACACACACACACACACACACACATTTCAGAATAATTTAAAAGTTCCTCGTAGAAGGTTTAAAGAATGACACGAGGGATTCATTTTCTTGTATTCATATTTTTCTGTGCAGCAAATGATAACTTTAGGGACAAAAAGCGATGAACCATTTTACTCAAAGGAACGAAAAGAGTGCAAAAATTACGACCAGCTTTCACCATTTGTAAAAGTCTCAGCCTATGTTAAAACCAAATTTACATACACAGTCAACACAATACACACATTCTCTTCTGAAAGCACCGTTCATAGTAAAGACAGATGAAGGGTAAATTAATGAAGCTAAAAAATAAAAGCTCCCGAAACACTGATCCCACTCTCACCTGTTTGGTGACGTTGCAGTATTTGGCGCATCCTGAACCGGGCGTCTGAGGATACATGAGGAACTCACAGCCGACCTGGTGCGTTCCCTGCAGACACACACACACACAGACACACACACAGACACACACACACACAATTGGGTTCGGGTCTCTGCTCATGGATTACCAAAAAAAAAAAAAATGTACTTGTTTGTTCAGATGTCAATATCGGTATTTTCTAAACTCCATATGTAGTGATTGAAATGTAGTAGTAACAATGTGTTTTACCAGTTCAACGCTGCCATCTGGACAGTCAGTAGTAAAGAGGTAACTGCAGCGAGTACATGGACCCTGAAAAACACACACACACACACACACACACACACACACACACACACACACACACACACACACACACACACACATAAAGTTCACAAATTTAATTTTTTCAAAAAATGCCACAAACAACATCACCAAAATACAAATATCATAATAACACAACAAACCATATTAAAACAAGGGGAATTACTTGATATAAAACGTTAGGGTACAAGCAATATGACTAGTGCCATTTGAGAAAATGCAAGTGCAAGTGCATGTAAACTAAACATAAAAATGTTACTCACAGGGTCCGATCTTATAGTGGGTTACCAAAGTGAGGTATGTAGGACAAAATATAGTTGATGTGACAGATACCGGCCTATTATCTCTGCAGCTGTCACTTAATTTAGATTTTTTTTAAATGTGTGTGTGTTTACATGTCTGTGTGTGTGTGTGTGTGTGTGTGTGTGTGTGTGTGTGTGTGTGTGTGTGTGTGTGTGTGTTTGTGTGTGTGTGTGTGTGTGTGTGTTTGCGTCTTCGTCTGTGTGTGTGTCTGTCTGTCTGTCTGTCTGTGTGTCTCTGCTCACCACGGTGATCTTGCTCTCGATGACATCACAGCGGTGAGGCAGGATGGGGAGGATGGAGGGCGGGAACAGAAGCCCGTCCACCATATGGATGATCCCATTTGACGCCATGATGTTGGTGCTGACAAGATGGACGCCCTTCTCCCCCAACAGGATCTGACCCTGGAGAAAAAATGTTATTATTTAAATTTCATTATTTCGAGCCTTTTTTTTTTTTACAATAAAAAACAAAGTCACATACGTATACACGATACACTTACAACACAAACAACACAAACAGAAAAACAAACGCAAGACGTCAGCCTGGAGAGGAGGGGCAGTGGAGGCACCTTGTGTTAATGTTTCAGTTTTTTTTCTCAGGTTCTCAAAAAACGAAGACAAATTTAAAATGCTTGCTTGAAAGCTTGAAGCAATGTCAAATGTATAAATTAAGATGACAACTTTTTTTTTTCTTTGGTGTTTTTAACTTGTGCTATATATGTGATTGAAATAAAATAAAATAAACTAAGGTGGATTGCCTTAACATCAGACAGTATTGAGGATAAAACAGTCTATACAAAGTAATATAATTATTTTTTAACTTTAACTTAAAATTAGACTTATCTAAATCTTATTATGACACTGTGAAGAATGACTTACATCATCGGACACGGTGATGGAGACAATCTGATTGGCCATCGTCTGAATCCGAGGGAGAGAGGCCAAATCGTCCACTGTCAGCTACAGACACACACACACACACACAAAAAAAACAATCTTTAACTAAAATATGATTTGAAATTTTTCCTGTTTTTCCTGAGGGTGGGGTTAAAGAAAAGTGTACTTAAAATATAAAGGGTTCATTCTCCGGAGAATGGAAATGGGATCAAACATATCTTAAAATGTAACTACTAAAAGCCCCACAGACTAGATTAAAATGGAACATGGGCAAATGGAATTGGAATTGGAAATGTATTTATTCCGAAAAAGTAAAGGACAAAAAAAAATGGGTCTTACCACGGCCTGGGAGAAAACATGGTGTCTCAAAAGTTCCTGTAGTTTATGTTTGGCCTAAAAATAGAGCAAATTATCATTGAAAAATCCCTGATAATCTTCACATAGAATCACAAGAACGGAAAATTTTAAGGATTGGTAACAAGGGTGTTTATTGACATTATGTTAGGAAATGACACCGCCTTTTTTGGCATGATTAATTTCTTAAGATTTATATCTTCAACAGGAACAAATGGTTTTAGGGCTGAGAACCACGGCCAGAATCAAGAAGTCATAGAGTATTTAGATTCAGAACATAGTTTGTGTTTGTCTTTTCCCAAGATGTGTTCATAATAGCAAAGACATAGAAACTCAGCAGAAATATCCATTAAAGTAATCTGCAAGTTATTATCTACATTTATCACTAACACACAAACTAAATGCCTTACGTCTGTTAGCATGTACATGATGCTGCCGTCCCTGGCTCGGTCCACAGCCGTGTTGGTCGGGATGAATACAGTCAAGGGTCCCGGGCCGCGCAGAGGAGGGGGAGCTCCACAGTTCTACAAACACACAACAAAAAACACACTATATATCTGATACAAGCTGAGAATTAGCATTGGCCCCACTTCCCAAGTTACACTCAACAAAAATATAAACGCAACACTTTTGTTTTTGCTCCCATTTTTCATGAGATGGACTTAAAGATCTAAAATTCATTCCAGATACACAATTGCAATTGGCATGCTGACAGCAGGAATGTCAACCAGATCTGTTGCTCGTGCATTGAAGGTTCATTTCTCCACCATAAGCCGTCTCCAAAAGCGTTTCAGAGAATATGGCGGTACATCCAACCGGCCTCACAACCACAGACCACGTGTAACCACACCAGCCCAGGACCTCCACATCCAGCAGGTTCACCTCCAAGATCGTCTGAGGCCAGCCACTGAGACAGCTGCTGAAACAATTGATTTGCATAACCAAACAATTTCTGCACAAACTGTCAGAAACCGTCTCAGGGAAGCTCAACTGCATGCTCGTCGTCCTCATCGGGGTCTTGACCTGACTCCAGCTCGTCGCCGTAACAGACTTGAGTGGGCAAATGCTCACATTCGATGGCATCCGGCACGTTGGAGAGGTGTTCTCTTCACGGATGAATCTCGGTTTACATTGTTCAGGGCAGATGGCAGACAGCGTGTGTGGCGTCGTGTGGGTGAGCGCTTTGCTGATGTCAATGTTGTGGATCGAGTGGCCCATGGTGGTGGGGGGGTTATGGTATGGGCAGGCATCTGTTATGGACGAAAAACACAGGTGCATTTTATTGATGGCATTTTGAATGCACAGAGATACCGTGATGAGATCCTGAGGCCCATTGTTGTGCCATACATCCATGAACATCACCTCACGTTTCAGCAAGATAATGCACGGCCCCATGTTGCAAGGATCTGTACACAATTCTTGGAAGCTGAAAATGTCCCAGTTCTTGCATGGCCAGCATACTCACCGGACATGTCACCCATTGAGCATGTTTGGGATGTGCTTGGCCGGCATATACGACAGCGTGCACCACTTCCCACTAATATCCAGCAACTTCGCACAGCCATTGAAGAGGAGTGGACCAACAATCCACAGGCCACAATTGACAATCTGATAAACTCTATGCGAAGAAGATGTGTTGCACTGCATGAGGCAAATGGTGGTCACACCAGATACTGACTGGTTCTGAGTCCCCAGACCCCCGATAAAGCAAAAAAAAGGCACATTTCAGAGTGGCCTTTTATTGTGGACAGTCTAAGGCACACTTGTGCACTAATCATGATGTCAGATCAGCATCTTGATGTGACACACCTGTGAGGTGGGATGGATTATCTCAGCAAAGCAGAAGTGCTCACTATCACACATTTAGACAGATTTGTGAACAATGTTTGAGAGAAATGGTAATATTGTGTATCTGGAATGAATTTTAGATCTTTAAGTCCATCTCATGAAAAATGGGAGCAAAAACAATAGTGTTGCGTTTATATTTTTGTTGAGTGTAATATATTGTACAATGACAGTTCAGTGGAGGAACATGGCAAATTATCCCATTGTGAATCAAAACTGCTCAGTCTCAACTGATCAATAAAGTTAAAAGGAGTGATTCTCATGAGGGGATAAAATCAAACGTTTTAGTGATGTCATTGACCATAATCAAACACTCACATCAATCAGAGACAGGAAGCGGTTGTATTTTCCGCTCTTGGTCAGAATTTCTCCGATCGTCTTATCAGCAAACTGGACACAAGAAGAAACAGAAGAAGTTGATCAAATGACTGACTTCCATTTTCATTAATTGCTGAAAAAAAAACCCAGCAGAGTTAAAATGTTTTAAAGTTAGTTAAAAAGTTAAAGTTGTTTTATATGTGACACTCCAGTTATCAGAAAATCATGTGGTATAGGCCTAGATCTTACTGGAGATTAAAAAAAGAAAGAATATTAATGCATTAAGGCAGACCAATTTTAATAAACAAAAAAACTGAGCACCACAAATCGTCCCACGCAAACATCCCACGCAAAATAATTTCCAATGTTTCAATTAAATGTTTTAAATCAAAATGTTGGTCTTTTTGGTTTGTGGGAGATTTCCATATTCGGTGAAGTGACCCTTTAACTGACCAGTTCATCGCGGCTTTGCCTGTCAAGTTGAGTGAATGTGATTGGCCGGTCAATGATGTGGATGATCCCATTGGCCGCTGGAAGGTCCTCCTGGATGATGGTGTATATTCTGGTGGGCTCTTCCATCAGAATGAACCTCTACAATAAACACACATCAGATTATTAGTGTATTATAACATTCACATGAAATATGTTGATATATCTAATCTGAAGAAGTGATTGTTTTTATTATAGAAGAAAAATAAGCTTTAAGCCTGGTGTTACAGGTGAACACCATAGTCCCATTCTCAAACTATTTATAATGCATTAGTCTTATCATTCAAAATGAATTGGCTACAGATGTAGGTTGTCACTTTCTTATTAGGTCTCGATTATTTCAGAATAACATTATTAACATGGATGGATATGGAAGCAAGTTCAAATGACTACTGTATCAAATATTTTGTTCTCACTTTCTTTATGTAACCACTTCTGCATTGTCCACATGATGATAAACTTCAACAAATACATATTTAAAGGCTTATATAATAAGACAAACTATGTCAACCCATGAATTCAAGGACTTAATACCACAAATACTGTAAATCTGGAAAACTCCCACTTGTTTTATCTAATTCATACTACTGAAGCCAATCAAACTCTGGAAGTCAAGGACTTGAACATGAACTTGAAGTAAAAATGTGGTGTGTAAGGACAGGAATATCTTTTGTGATAACACACCCGAGACGTAGACAACACACACACACACACAGTATGATAAACATAAACTGTCAGCACTAGACTCTGTCAGCTCCACCCCCCCCCCTCTCTGAGCTGACACGGAAACAGGCCTACAGGAAATATATTTTATCATTCCTTGTCCCTGAAGGGCCCACACACACACACACACACACACACACACACACACACACACACACACACACACACACACACACACACACACACACACACACACACGTTATCTGGGTGCTCATGTTCAATGTGCCTGCCACACTTGAAATGGCAGGGATGAGTGAGAGGACGTAGGACAACTCAAATCCGTTTTCCGTAGTTTTTATTTCACATGAATTTGGCAACATGCATTTTAGATTAGGAATTGTGATTAGGTTGAAAACCTATTGATATAACAAAAGAGAAAAATTAAATCAAGTTAGTTTTCAAAAACAATCAAAATGTATAATCAAACATTTAAATTAAATCCATGTAAATCAGCAAGATATTATCAAATACAATTATATAATTACAATATCAATATATATATGTTCTCCCATAATATATAATATTATAAAATACATCATGAAGGACAATATCACCGATTTTGATTAATTAATCTATATAATAAGTGGGTATATATATAAATGACAAAGTGCATTATTTAGGCATCAATGACCTTCCAAACATTTTCACCATGTACTCTCCACCAAATGTGCCCAAGACGTCACTGAGGACGATGCGCTGTCACATAAAAGACATGACAAAGTGAAAAAAGTGCCAGACCCCTGCGCGCTGTGCAAACTATACTTTGGTGCAAAAACAGAAAATACATCCCAATGCGTGCTCTCGCGTTCTCCCGTGCACAAACCCTTCATGTCCCGACCGGAAACAGCGGACCTTTATCAACTCACCCGTGCGCACTCACCTCACGTGCCGCAATCGGCTAAGTGCCGCCCAGTGTGATCACAAATGAAAAGAGTTTTATACACAGGAAACCCGCCACCACTGATACACATACTGAGGGACCGACAGAAAGATTCACCACAAAGGCACCTCCACCAACACTGAGAGGACAGCTCGGAAGACTGGGAGCACTGGAATTACCGGAATATTTAATACTCATGCTTCAACCGGCTGCAGATTCGACATAATTAACTGACAGAGCCACAACCTCAAAGTGAAAGTAACCAAGGATTGTTCTGGAGTGACTCACTTCCCTGTCTGTTTGCTGTGTTTGAACTTTGTTAGAACTTCGCTCAGAGACAAAATGTCTTCCAGATCAGACGAGGATCTCTGCTGTCCGATATGCCAGGATATCTTCAAAGACCCCGTTGTCCTCTGGTGCAGCCACAGCTTCTGTAAAGCCTGTCTGCTGAAATGGTGGAAGCGGAAAAACGTGTGTAAGTGTCCGTACTGTAAGAGTAAATCTTCCACTAGTGATCCACCTCGTAACCTGGCGTTAAAGTACCTGTGTGAAGCCTTCTTGCGGAGAGACCAGAGAGCTTCATCAGGGTCTGAGGCGCTCTGCAGTCTGCACAATGAGAAACTCAGACTCTTCTGTCTGGACCATCTGCAGCCAGTTTGTCTCATCTGCCGAGATTCAAAAATACACCACGGCCACAAATTCAGACCCATCGATGAAGCTGCACAGGATGTAAGAGAGGAGCTCCGGAAATGCTTGAAGCTTTTACAAGAGAAACTAAAGGACTTCAAACAAGTTAAAGGTAATTGTGATCAAACAGCAAATCACATGATGGACCAGGCCCGACGCTTGGAGAGGCAGATTAAGGAGCAGTTTAAGAAGCTTCACCAGTTTCTAGAGGAGGAAGAGAAGCCAGGATCTCTGCTCTGAGGCACGAAGAGGAGCAGAAGAGGGAGAAGCTTGAAACTCTTAGCAAAGAGATAGCAGCTCTTTCAGAGCCACAGAGGAGCAGCTGAGAGCTGAAGACATCTCATTCCTGCAGAACTACAAGGCTGCAGTGGAAAGAGTCCAGCAGCGCCCCCTGCTGGATGATCCATAGCTGGTCTCTGGAGCTCTGATAGACGAGGCCAAACACCTGGGCAACCTGGCCTTCAACATCTGGACCAAGATGAAGAAATTGGTCTCCTACACTCCAGTGATTCTGGATCCAAACACTGCAGATCCAGAACTTCACCTTTCCAAAGATCTGACCAGCGTGAGATATGGAGAGAGACGACAACAGCTTCCGAAAAACCCAAAGAGGACCAAGTTCTCCGGCTCCGTCCTGGGCTCTGAAGGCTTCAACTCTGGGGTTCACAGCTGGGCCATTGAGGTCGGAGAAAACAAGGACTGGGAAGTGGGCGTTTTGGGGGAGTGTATCTTGACGAAGGGAAGCCTACAGTCTCGATTGTGGAGAATTCTGCTCTCTGATGGTAAATTCAAATCGTTCTCCACAACGGACCAAGAGAAAGATCTGACGGTGAGGGAGGAGCTCCGGAGAATCAGGGTGCATCTGGACTTTGAGAGAGGGAAACTGTCCTTCTCTGATCTTGATATCAACACACACATTCACACCTTCACACACGCCTTCACACACACACCCTGTTTCCGTACATATACACCGAGAGTCATATCCTGCTGAAGATTCTACCACTATCACAGATTCTCATTTAAAGTTTGCACAGGTGTCTTTCATTAATATCTCTGGTTGTTTTTGGTGATGCTGCAAATCAATATGCAGGGCTGTTGTAAATCTATTGTTAGGTGTACAGGATTAATACACGACCACAGCAGAGAAGAATTCTTATGTTGATACACATTTTGTTGTCATGATGGAGCTGATAGATTTGTTATTACGTTAAAGTAGGTTGAAGATGATTAAATTGTTAACACAGGTGATTTTGAACACAATGGTTTCCGTTTTATGCGTAGAAGTGCTGATGGTTATGAAGATACACTGTTTTTACAGATACGTTTTACTGTTTTTTTTCTCTGTGTGATGTAATTCCTATTGAAGTAAGATGTTGGGACGGGACGAATTGCATGTGGTGGTATTATATATTAACATTTACTGTATGTTATGCTATGTTAACGAGATGAAGGTCAAAAAATATTTCGCAATTTAAATTTAAAATGTACTTTTATAGAAACTAAATTGATAACGTCTTGTGTTGGATCCTCTCTTTTTTACTTTGGCTTTTTCTGAAGGTGAACCAATAAAAATCAAGTTAAACATTTAACATTGACTGCTGTATCCTTGACTAGATATAACAACGTGTAAGGCCGTTAAGTATTTCCTTTCTGTGCTACTGCAGAAACATGGCGGTGAAACATGGCTCATTCTATGGTAACAAAAAAAAGGATTATACACTTATTAAAATATACTAATATACCAAGTCTGTTCTCAATGAATTCAGCACAATGTACCTTTCGGTTTTCAGCTAAATTTAAATAGACTCTGCTCTTTGAATTCCTATCTTCAATCACTTTCAGTATTTACCTTATACTTGGAATATATCAAATCAGTTTTATTTGTATAGCCCAATCTCACAAATGGACATTTGCCAAAGTGGGCTTTAAAATTAATTTACTTGGAAATTCTACTATATCAATTCATTCAGACCCGTTTTAAAATATTAATATATCTAATCATTAGGTATGGTTGGTTTTACTTGATTTCAAAACTTTGAAATCTACTCAGTATTTTAAAGAGTAAAAATCATTCATTATTTAAATTGAAGTACTATGCTGTATTATTTTTAAGAGGGGTTGTGGAGTTTGCAGATACATAGTTACCTTGTTCTATTTTTGGGCATTTTCAAGCTTAATAGTGCAGAGTTGAAATGGGGAGACAGAGAGAGAGAGAGAGGGGGGTATGACATGCAGTAAAGGTCCACGGGTTGGATTTGAACCCGCAACCACTGCAATGGAGGCCGGAGCCAATATGGTACGCGCTCTATCCACTACACCACCAGAGCGCCCTGAAATAATGACCTTGTTGCCTTTGCTCCTCCACCTGTTTCCTCCGTACAGGTTGAAGTCTCGTCCCTCCAGATCCTTGTAGAGGTGCTGACCCAGGATCAGGTGGTTTTTACACACCAGCTCCTCATTAACTCCCTGTAGAGAGAGAGACAGCAATACAAACAATATGGAATTTATTTATTGTTGATTTTTTCTTCTTCTTAGTAGTCGTGGGAGGAGACTAGTTAAGGTGTGTCACTGTTTTCAAAAGTATCTTTAGTGGAAATACTTTAAAAGATCAAAAACTGGAAAATTAAACAAACTGTGCATGAAGACAATCAAACTCTGTTTTATGTAATGAAGGGGTGAAGCAACAGCAAAGACATTTTACCCACATAGTGAAAGTGACATGCTGTAAAAGGCCCAAATGATTCTGAAATACTATCTTATGTGCAGAAGGACACAATAGTGATGTAACCTGGTGCCATAGGGACACACAGATTACTCCTTCTGATACACAGCTATTTAGCTATAGTACTGTATGTATTTTATTTTATTTTATTCTATTTTATTTTATTTTATTTTTATTTTATTTTATTTTATTTTATTTTATTTTACTTTATTTTATTTTATTTTATTTTATCTTATTTTATTACATCTGTTGGACCAGAGGTTTGAGCAAAACACTGAATACTGCTATAAACATTTGCACATTTAAAGCAAAGTCTCTAAACATCTGAGTCTCTTTGAGTTGGAATAGTAACACAAGGCTTTTAAAAAAAAGTTATGTGCTAAAATGCATCAGTTATGTCAGTAAAGCCAGTCAGATGCTATTGATAATGTTATGCGGGGGGTAGAAAAGGAAAAATGTCCCGGCCCTCACACTATAGAAATGCTTTAATGTTTAAATGCTTTATAGGGGTAGAATTTAAAACTCACAAAAAAGAGCTTTGAGTCAAATGTATATTTTTTTAAAGCTTCAAGGAACATTTCTAGAAAAGGTCTAAATAATTCATCTTATTCATGCAATTCATGGCATCTGAAACTCCCTTTAAAGTCAAGGTTGATTTTGAATTCTTCTGAGATATATGGAATATTTAACTGTCAAATTTTTCATTTTCCTTTATTTAACCTCGAAAGATCAATTGAGGGGTGACCCTCTTTTACAATGACGTCGAGTTTGTACAGATACACAAAATGTATTTTGTGCTTTCAAACAACAGTGATGGTTCATTATGGCACGGTTTTCACAAAACCTTTTAAATGTTTTATTCAAATATGAGGTCAAACATAATATTTATTTTAAAAGATTCGATAGTATGCTGTTTAACAAAGTAGGCTATTCTTGGTATTTCTCCTTGGTCATAATAAGCTAGCTTAAGCTCTAGCAAAGCGGAATTATTTACTGACATTTCTTTGTATTCCATTTCTCTCTCTTTGTTTATAGCCTGCAGGTTAATTTCAGTCTTTTAAAATATAATAAACATTTCCTGTTTGAAATCTTGCACACAAAAAATCTAAATAATTGTTTACAGACAGGCAGTGGAATTTATATCCGTTATCATCTGACATACTTTATTTTATTATGTTTGATCGATGATTAACTCGTCAAGCATTACGGTTCTTTCACAAATGCAACTATAAACACATGAGGCAGCAGGATGTCGGTCAGACAGGCAGACAAACAGACAAACAGACAGACATACAGACAAACAGACAGACAACCAGACAGACATACAGACAGACAGACAGACAGACAGACGGGCAGGTGACCTACAGTCAGAGGTGTTTTCAGCAGAGGGATGAAAGCTGTGAGAGGTCCGTTGTGACTCAGCAGCAGTGGACAGCCTTTCTCTGAAACACACACACACACCGAACACACACACACACACACCACACACACACACACACACACACACACACACACACACACTTCAAATGTCACAGCAAAAACGCAACTTAGAAACAAAAGACAAAAACAAGAACCAAAAATAAAATTCACCTTATTTAACAATCATGCCAAAACATAAGTCCATGGCCCTTTCTATCATTATATGAAAGTCAGGATAGACTCGAATGAATATGTAATACATGTGCCCACAATTTCATTCACACTATTTGAAGAGTAAAGTACAGACAATTTCCGTGGTATAATTTTTTGTTGTTGTTTTACCGAACAGCGCGACGGCTCCGGTCAGATTTTCTCTCTGGTTCCCGCTCCGGTCCAGCTCTATTACCTGCTCCATCAGGTTACCATAGCAACGCCGACCGTCACCAATCTGGCCTGCTTCACACCCACACCTGAGGGGGAACCATGTAATGAAACTTACACTTCTGAGTTCAAGATAGGCCTGCTGAGACATTCAAAAAGTAAACATTGTGCCAACTTTATTATATTTTCGTTCAGAACGTTTTCAGACAGTTTTAACACTTTTTAATGTCTGAATCAACATTTTGACCAACTTGGTTTTGTTTTTTTTATCTGTGTGACAGAGAATTAGTTGGCACAACTGATATTTTTGGAAATTCTCAGTATGTGGAAGTCTTTATAGCTATATATGAAAGATACATTTTTATTACACATGAATGATAAGTTATCTCAACAACAACAGTAGGCAGTTTTTCTTCAAACTTAGGCGTTAAAACCAGTTGCCTTGAAATTCAAAGTTCTCAGAACCTTTTAATTATTTTACATCGACCAGACACTTGATTAAAGATATATACAAATCTGGTTCTGGTACTTTTTCCTGGTATAAGTTTGGCTTCATGTAACCGAACCACAACAAAGAATTCACTACTTTCGTTTCTTTGAAGGAAAGTGATTTTTTTATTTGTATTTTTTTATGTATTTATTCATGTATTCATTTATTTATTTGAAGGTACTATTCTATCAGTGTTACAGTGTCTGACCTGGGTTGTCCATCCACTTCAGTTTGACAGACAGCTGTGGGGTCACACGTGTCCGCTTTGCAGGCAGAGACCAGCTCACACCCGAACTCTGCATTGCCCCCTACAGGAGACATGCCGGACATACACTTGCAGCTGGACTGAGAGACAGACAGACAGACAGACAGACAGACAGACAGACAGACAGACAGACAGACAACAACATAGTGAGGTTAAACCCAGAGTATGTATTTCAGGAAAGTCCTATCAAGTCGACCTATAAAGGTGCAGTCAGCGATGCTGGAGAGTGCGTGTTGTCCAAGTACATTTTTATCAAAATCATGGATTGTGTCCTTACGATCCGAGACCTGTCTGTACTGTGTATGCGCTGAACATTTTAAACAGGCATGTTGCTAGCTAGAGGGGCCCCCTTTGTTTACATACCAGTTTACAGAGCCTAGGCTGTGTTTAAGAAAAAGTTTATTTTTTCAATCCACAGAGTACGACTGGTAGCGGAGCATGAATTAACAATATTGACAAAAAGTGATTTTGACAACAAGCGTTCTCCAGAATCGCTGACTCTACCTTTAATATATTCTCTGTAGTTAGTTCTTGTACCGGTTCTACTCAAGAACAAATCTTGATGTAAACCTGGTTCCCCACCCTCCTCACCTTGTTGGGTCCTTTGAAGACGCAGACGGTGGAGTTGAAGGGACAGTTTCCATTGTTCTCGGTGCAAGGGTTTCTGGGTACGCAGATCCGTCCGTCTCCCAGATAGTCTGGCTTACAGGCGCAGCTAACCTTCGGCCCCTGAGAGGAGCACTGCGCGTTCACGTCACAGTCCCTCGCTGAACAATAACCTGGACGGGGAAAAACCAAGATCTAAGTGAATCCAGATGAGACCAGAGGGTTTGTTTGAATATAAGAATAAAAACGTTGTTTTGCTCTTTGATTCACATTCTGGAGACAAAGAAGGAGATAAAGGTACGTGCTTTATCGTTTATGAGGGAAAATAACACGCACACAGTCACTTTGATGAGAGGTCAGACCATTGAGCAATCTTATAAATACCTTGGAACAAGCCAACTGAGAGTTTCTGTGCAAAAAGGGTCTCCAGCATTTGTATTGCTTGATTTTTGCATTTCATACACATAAAATGTGATGCCGTATACTGTATATGTCCCTGAAACTAATGTTATGGAAATGTGTTTGCTGAAAGTCAATAAAAAGATGTATGACACAAAAAGTTAATGATTCTGTCAGCGGCCCTCAGCTCTGATTTGAGCTAAATGCTAATAGCTAAAATAGCAGCTTAAACTAAAAAGTTGATATAAAAAAGTAACTGAGGAATGTTAGGTGATCATTGAACGGTTCGTTTACTTCCGCATTTCCCCTGTGGCGTCCTCCTGTATCCGGGCAAACATTCACAGCTGGCGGCGTCTCCCTCTCCCCTACAGTACGAGTAAGGGCTGCAGTTGTTGCACCCGTTAGTCACTGCAGACAACAGACACACAACAGCAACTAATTATATACTGTATATAGGCCTATTCTTAAAGGTTAAATTTTATCTTTGTAATTTTTCCCATGCTTTTATTATACAGTGTGGAGAGACAGAGATGAAATGGGGCAGAGAGGGGAATGACATGCAGAGAACGAATCGGGCGGGAATCCACCACTGATTAATGATTAGACAGGTTAAACAGTAAAAAAAAAAGAGTTGTATTTGCAATAGTAAGGAAGTATAGGCTAAAATGTTCAAATTGCTTACTTCTGCTTCAATTTTGAAAATGTCAGAAATGGATTCATCATCCTCAATTACCCCTAAAACCACTCCAATATTGTTCAAATTGGCAGAGCAGTTGCTGAAATATTGTCAATATATGTAATTATTCTAATTAATGCTAATTATGCTATGCTACGCTAATTGCCCAACATATTCAAGTTAACATCCGGCAGTTTCTACCTTCTCTGGACCCATACTTTACATTTCTAACATAAAACTCATATAACATGTTGTGTGTTGTGGTCTTACCTGTGGTACAGCGCGTTCCAGTGTACGGTGGCTGACACAGACACCCTCCATCTCCTTCTGGACCTTTATTACACAATCCATGCTCACAGTCACAAGCTGTGTACACACACACACACACACACACACACACACACACACACACACACACACACACACACACACACACACACACACACACACACACACACACACACACACACACACACACACACACACACACAGGAAAGAGTGAATTGAATATTTATTTTGAACAGTTTTAAAATACATAAAAGATTAAGGAAAAAAATCTAAATCTAATTTCAACATAACACACACTAGACCTGTTCGTAAAGTCAACCTCGGTTTATCAAGTACTACGCCATTCTACACCATAAATGATTGCTTCATCCAATACACAAACAGAGTGCAGTTTTCAAATAACTGTGGGATGTTCCTGCAGCTGTTTAACTTTTCATTTTTGCCTGAGAGCTCAGTGATAAGAGATCTTACCTTTATCACAATTTTCTCCATAATTGTTTGGATTACTACATTCCTGACAAGCGAAACCAGTGAAGCCTTCCTAAAGAGAGGAAAGTATTTTTTAATGACATTGAATAATTATTTAGCGATTTCACCGAAACATCAACAATCTAAATAAGGTTTAAAAAGAAACAAAAAAATACACAAAATTCAATGGAAACTCCTGGTGGCAGGGTGTAGTCCAAGCCCCAACCTCAGCGATTTTTACCAGCATCCAATAAGGAAGTGACCACAACTTTAGTAACCCGGAAGTGCCACTGGGGGCTGGATGCAGAAGACAGCCATTTCTCATTGACTTCAATGTTAAACATGCCGTTTGCACAGCGTTATTAAACCTTTCAGGCCTGGATTAAAAAAAACATTCTAGTCTGTATGTTTAGGTCATATCTCCATGACAACACTGAGGGGGTTACATTTCCTTGGACCACGCTAGTTTTTATTCTTTTGGAAGTTAAAATGTATTGGCGCGATCTCTTGAGTGACAGCTCTCCGGCCGTTGTCCCTCACTTTGCTTTTAAAAAGTTTCAGTGTGTAATACTAAGCAGTTTGTACTAGTACTTAGCAGCATCTAGTGGTGAGATTCCATATCGTAATGAACCCTTGCTAATCCCTCCCTTTCCGAGAATTTACAGAAGCTATGGTGGCCTTCAAGGACAAGAAGCTAGTTATTAAAGATGGGAATTATCCACCACTGTCTCAAGTCTTTCCACAATATCAAGTGATGAGGTGAAAGTGTATTTAGTTATTTATTCTATAGTACTTCTTCTTTGTCTTCCAACAGGTGAATTTCCCACCATATATAATGCTACCGTTAATAACATGACATCTCCTAGGTAGATATAAAAGGCTCATTCTAAGCAAATAAAAAAAATACATTTTATTTTGAGGATATAATACACTAATTAAAACATAATAATAATATAAGTAATGCACACAAAAAGTAATATTCCATTTCTACCAAGTCTGCTCTGAAAAGTGATAAATATATTTTACGCACTGTAACTTTAAGGGATCTGGTCTTTAAAAATACAAAAGCAATATTGATCTCAGACCTCTTTGAAAAACAGATATATACAGACAGACAGACAGACAGACAGACAAACAGACAGACAGACAGACAGGCAGACAAAAAGGGAGAGAGGATAGGGCTACTGACATCACAGACGCAGGTCCCGTTGCCGAGGTCACCACTCAGACAAGTTCCACGCAAGTTACAGGTTTTACTCGACCAGCTGGGACAGGCTGTAGACAGACAGACAGATAAAAGTTACACACTACAGCTTTAATGGGGATGTAATTGGAGTGTGTATGTGTGTGTGTGTGTCTTACGGAGGCACAGTGGTCCCCAGTGTTGAGCGCAGCATTGTGGCTCCATAAAGCTTTTCACACAGAGATGTTGACATCCACTCAGGTCCGTGTCCCTGCCTCCTATCTGCACCACATAACTGAAATACACAGTCAACGTGAGGTTAGAGGAACTGGTTCATTCATTAATACCACATTCTACTACTGCAGACCTACTACAGTCACTACTGTTATGACACAAGGTTCGCCTGTAACAATACACTTTAATTGTAGGTAAAAAAGAGAGTTTTCAAGTGATGTTTAAAATGTCAGTCTGCCTTTATTATATCTTTGGGGAGGCTGTTGGGGTGATGGGAGCAAGAGAGTACATGTGGGCTCGACATTTGGGAGGAGGGGGGGGGGGGGTGTTGAGATCTCCATCGATACAGATATTTGGAGGTGTTGCATTGGCTGGCTGTGTTTATTGATTACGCCCTTTGCTCCACATTCATTCTGAAGACGTATTCAGGAAAACGTTTCAAATAAATAAATAATTTTATTAAACAACATCAGGATTTGGTTTTACCGCCAAGTGAGTTTACACAAACTTAGAATTTGCCTAGTCAGACCATAGACGAGATGAAAAAGAGGTCAAATCTATTTATAAAACAATGCTGCTTGTCTGTTTTTTGTTCTTCTTAGCAGCTTAAAACCCAGCAGTATAATATCTAAGCGATCCCTTCATAATTAAGAGGTGGAAACAGTCATGCGATGCTGAACAGACGTGGGTGTAACATGGTTGCATATACCTGCAGTTGACAGTGGCTATTTTGCTAAAGTCCTCGGGACATCTGCTGGAGGGGACAGCGGCGCAGGACGTGCAGGGGCTGTAGATATCGACTCTTTGGGAGATATCACAGCGGCCAGGAGAGGGAGTCTGAG